>QEPC01001425.1:861294-874623 GCA_003113815.1 Sphenodon punctatus | reverse complement strand
GGCAGCATTGCTTAAGTCGTGAGCTTAAGTGGTGATTTTAAAGTTACACAGGTCACAACTAAAAACATGATGTTTGGACAAAAAACTTTTCTTTGCAGATCTTTACATAAAAAAACAATTTAAAAAATAATAAAAACACCGTTCCTTCAACTCCCAACAAGAACATGTTGTACATGCATGTAGGTATTGAGAAGAATGAGCGGTTACTGCGGTACAAAGAGACACACACAGACAGTAGCACAGCAGTGACAGCACTAGCAACAGTCAGCGACAGCGTGACAGCATGCGTCACTCAAAAGCACAGCGGCGCTGCAGCGGCAGCACAAAATTGTACAGTATGACTCAGACTCCCTTCGTGGAACCGTGATAAGCGCTCATGCCTGTGTCTCATATATTAAATTGGCGGAACGCGGGAAAAGACTGCTTATTGTATACGGCAACAGTAATGATGAAGAAATCGGTGAAACACATACATTCCGCATCTGCGAATTCTTGTAGCGAAAGAAACGCAGAATCGCGGAGTACCGTGCGGAATTCTGCAAGACGCAACGTGGGATGCCGAGGTTTAGGAATGGAATCGCGGAGCCCTAGACCTGAGGCTTCTTGGAGTTGGGTTAGGATGGCCCCAATGGTGATATTCAATGCGTTGGCCTCTACTATAAATGGTAGTGAGACATCTGGGTGCTGTATAATAGGGGCAGACAGGAAAGCCCACTTTAGAAGGTCAAAGGCACGTTGTTGGGGCTTGAGCCATTCATACTTAGCCCCCTTTTTCAACAGGGTAGCGAGGGGTGTGGTCTGTTTAGCGTAGCCGGGGATGTACTGACGATAGTAATTAGTACTTCCCAGAAAGCGCTGTAGTGCTTTGATGGATGTAGGCGGTGGCCACTGGAGGATCGCCTCAATCTTACCAGGGTCCATCTGAATCCCTTAAGGAGAGATGATGAACCCTAAGAAGGGGACTGATGTGGCATGAAATAAACATTTCTCCATTTTACAGTATAATTTATGTTTCAACAGTCACTTAAGCACCGTCCTTACATGGTGAATATGTTCATTCAAGGGCGTGGAAAATATAAGAATATCATCTAAGTAAGCGACCACAAAAATATCCAACAAATCTCTAAAAATGTAATTAATAAAATGTTGGAAGGTGGCCCGTGCGTTTACTAGGCCATATGGCATAACTAAATACTCGAAGTGTCCAAACCTTGTTCTGAAAGCAGTATTCCATTCGTCTCCCTCCTTTATTTATACCAAGTTATAGGCCCCTCTCAGGTCCAGTTTTGTAAAGATTCGTGCCCCCTGTAGTTTGCCCAACAACTCCGGGATCAAAGGTAGAGGGTATCTATTTTTTATGGTGATACTATTAAGCCCCTGGTAGTCTATACAAGGCTGAAGGTCTCCCTCCTTCTTTGGCACAAAAAATAGGGGGTCCCCGGCAGGGGAAGAGGAATGTCGAATAAACCCCTTAGCCAGATTTTCCTTAATATAATCGCGCAAGGTGGTGATCTCTCTGGGAGACAAATTGTAAATTCTCCCATAGAGGGGCTCGGATCCTGGTACCAGTTCTATGGGGAAGTCATAGGGCCAATGGGGAGGGAGTTCTGCTGCCTCCTGCTTACTGAACACCCCAGCTAGATCTTGGTAGGGCAGGGGAACACCAGAAACAGGGGGGAGTGGAGGCGCCTCATGGGTGCTCAGGATTGCGGGCGGGGTGCCTCTATAATGTCATTGCCACTGAGGGGAAAGGAAACGGATACTGTGCCCCATTCAGTCTATGGAGGGATTGTGTGTCTGGAGCCAAGGGAACCCTAGTACTAGAGGGAACAAAGGGGAGGTGATTATATCAAATCGGAATACCTCGGTATGAGTTCCAATAAAGCATGTTAGCGGGGATGTACACTCTTGAACTGGGCCTGATGTGAGAGGGGAGCCATCAATTGTCTGTACCATTTCCACTGAATCCCGGGGTTGCTGGGGAATCCAATGGTCTGTGACAAAGTCCATATTCATGAAGGTTCCCGAAGCTCCTGAATCTATAAGGGCCCTGGTGATGAGGGATCTTCTGGGGTTTATCTGAATCATTAGGACTACATAGCCTGTGGTCAGGGGTTTACCCGCATTACCGAGAGGCCCCCCGCTCCTCCCGGTCTCCGGTGTTTCCCAGGGGGGTTTGCTGGACAGGCTTGGATGGGCACTCTCTTGAAAAATGGGACCCCCCCATCACAAAAAAAGCAGAGATGTAGTAGACGCCGTCTCTCCTTCTCTGCTAAACTCAGGGGGCCTCTAACTACCCCTATCTGCATGGGCTCTGGTGCCGCCTCCCCGGGGCTCAGGGGCAGTGGGGGAATGGGACCTCGGGGCACTTTGTAAGTTTCCCCTTTTATGGCAATAGAATATAGTGTTAGTGATATCTTATGTTCTCCTGGCCTGGACAAAGGAAGCCAGACCTAACTTCGGTCAAGCAAAGGCAAAGAGATGGTCCAGAACAGCCAGCAGGCCTGAGATTGTGATGGAATTCAAGCTGAGATGACTCAACATGTGGATAAGGCCCCATCAGCATACTAACAAAGGCATAGCCAGACAAGTATCTTCTCCTGGCACCGCCACACATGCTTAACAAAGTCTCCTGCTGAACAACTGGAGTTGACAAATGAAACCCATTGTGAACAGATAAATGGGACATTTGCAACTCTGCTACTGACTTCCAGGCCAGGAAAAGAACAATCAAGGAAAGATACAGATGTTAATATGCTAAGGGCCCTTCCTCCCAGGAAGACGTTCTTCTGATATGCTAAAGAACTGTGTGATGTCACCATGACATGGCATCTGGCTATTACTGACCTGTACCTCAGAACTGTATAAAAGAACCTGGTCATACAACATGACTTTGGGTGAAGGCTAGTGGTCACCAGTTGGTGAATCACGTGGTTTCACTCCCTTCCAGACCTTGCACACACGGATCACAACTTGTCTTCGCTCGCCAGCAGCTCTACTCTCCAGCACCAAAGGGCCCTCTCTCAGTCTTTTCCCTGAATCAGCCTGCGTGCTTCCAGGATTTGGCCAGTCACAGGACACGTAAGATATCTTTATCTGGGGACTATCTGTATAATACTGTGTGTGTACTAGTATAATCCTGCCAAGAATAGAAAACCAAGGTGTGCCGTTCCAATAAAGTTTTGTTTTGTACCACATTGGAGTGGTGTTTTATGACGATCTCGATCCCAATAATTAATTAGTAACACTTTCACCTGATCTTCCTGTTGCTCCCTCCTCTTTTCAGTAAGTCTTTAATCAACATGCAAAGACAAAGTGACTATCTTTTCTAACATTACTGGGGTAGGGGCGGCCCCTGCCATCTGATCTTTGATATCTGATTAAGGCCCTGGTGAAACAACACCCACAGGACCGAATCCCCCCCATCCCAAATCAAATGCAAGCTTTCTAAACTGTGTAACGTAGTCGAGTAGGGGTGCTTTGCCTTGTTTTAAGTGGAGGATAGCTTGTTCTGCATCCCTGACTCTATGGGGGTAATAGAACAAGAATTGAAACTGTTTTAGAAACCCTTTATAGTCTCGTAACAGGGCGTCATCGGAGGCAAGCAGTGGAGTGGCCCAGTCCAGCGCTACCCTTCCCAGAAGCCCTATTATAAAAGCAACCTTAGCTTGATCTGTCCCATAGGTAACTGGTTGAGTTTGGAAGGTAAGGTTGCAAAGGCCAGGAAGCCCTGGCACAACCTCCTATCTCTGTAAAATTTGTCTGGGAGGGGGGCCTTTGGCTCCTGGGGCAATGGGGCGCTGGGCTTCAGGGAGACCAGGGGCAGAGGGTCTGGGGGGCCCATTGGAGGTGCCTCTGCATCCATTTTAGGGACCTCCAGATCCTCCTCTAGGCATTGGTTCCTCTTTCGTAATTCCTGATTTTCTGCCTTCAGGTCCTGCACCTCCATGGTTAGGGTCTGTACAGCCCTCAGCAGTTCTTGAAACTGCTGGATGGCCTCCATGGTAGGGTACTGGTAATTCTGTCACAATAAGGGGGGGAGGGAATAAGGGTAATGGGACGGGTGGGCTTGCGGCCGGCTTCCTTCTCTCCAATGGCACACTGGGGGCAGTAATTCCCTCAGGATCGTATTTGGGCCTTCCCTCCAATTTAGGGGGCAACCCAATTCATCATAGGGAAGGAGAAGAAGCCAATGGCCAAGGCGAAACAGGGGAGACATAAAAACACCAACAGGGGTACTTACACCTCACAGGATCCAGGTCACCATGAAGAGGTAGGTGGAGGAGGTCGCTGGTAAGGAATCCAGGGAGGGGGTGCGGAGGAACTGGGATTGGGGGTTTGCAAGGGAAGGGGGAGAGGACTTGCAATCAGGGAAATGCTGGTGGGGAGGAGCGGGAGAGGAAAGGGGAAGGTGGTTGAGGAGATGGGAAGAGGGGGCTCACAAACCTCTCAGCAGGAGACAAGGGGACTAAGGGGTGTAAACAGTCACATGAACATGACAGGGACACAACACCAAGGTAGGATAGTAACACTCTCAAGAATGAACAAGGGTTCACCCTACGTCGGGTGTCTCGCCACCAGCCGAGCACTGCATCGGGGTGGGACCTTCAGGGAGGTCCTTGGAGAGGGCACGCACGCAGCCTGATCAGGCTGTGCCGATCCGCTCTGATTATTTGCTGGGACTACTCTCTGTTGCATCACCTGGGGTTGCATAGCAACCCACGGCGTTCCTTGTCGCAGCCGCGAGCGGAGGCGCGGTGCAACAGTCCCTTAGTTCAGCTAACAGTTGGGGGTGCCTTCTTGCAAGTTTCACCACTAGGGCTGATGCGGCAGCAGCTGTTACCGCACCGCAATTCCATTCCGCCATTTCAGAATTACCCGTGCCACACCGCGGCTTTTCTGCTGACATTCCGCTAATTCCGCCGGCATTCTGCAAATTGCGGAATTGCGGAGAAATTGCGGAAACTGTCGGAAAACCGCTGTTCCGCTATTTTGTGGCGCTGGCGGAATGGCAGAAGTAGTGAAAATGTCACGTTTTCGCTATTTTGTGAGGCCTGTGGAAGTAACGGAATGAAATTAGTGGAACTGCGGTAGTAGTGGAATGAAACTAGTGGAATGAAAGCCTCTGCCACGCCATACCACTAATTGCGGAAATGCTGTTTCTGGCGGAAATAGCTACCACTGTGACATTCCACTACAGCCCTATTCACCACCACAACAGGTTCAAACTCTCGGTGGCTGCCCCACAGCTTTGAAACTCCCTTCCCTTGGAGGTTCATTGAAGCCCAAGCCTGAGCATCTTCAGAAGGTAATTTATGATGTACTGATTTGGCTGGCTTTTGGTGGGCGGGGATAGGGTGGAAGGGGTACATGTGTGTGTGTGTGTGTGGGGGGGTTAGTTGGTATTTTATATGGTTAATTTTTTGTTTTTTCTTTTCTTTTTTGAAAGCTGCCCTGAGTCTGTGGGAAAGGGTGGGATATAAACTGAAATAAAAATCCCAAGTATTTCAGGTAATCACTGGGCGCCTGTTTTGGTAATCAGGTACTGATCGGGCATCGAAAAGGCTACCCAGCATTCTGGGAATTACCTGCAGGTATATAAGTAGCTTCTCATTTCATCTGTAGCTGGAACACAGGCAGGAGCGAAGGCTGAAAACTGGGTCAAAGGCTGAGCAGGAAGCAGTGCACAAGAGCTAAGACATGTTGCTCCACCAGGTTTCTAAGGCAGCTCAGCAGCCTTAGAAATAGACGGAGCCAATCTGGAGCCGGCAACGGTGTGATTTCAGACAACAAGGACCCTAGAGGGATAGCAGCAAGGGCCAAACCAGTGTGCTGTAGTGGTATTACAGAATCAGCTAGCAACTTTGAGTTGCCAGGCCCAGGGCTGCCACTTAGAGCCCCATGGTCCTTATCGTTAATCTACTAAATACATATCTCAAATATGAGACTTAATGGAGGTAATGCTAAATAATTCAAGCATCAAATACAGCTTCCAGTTATTTGAGTTGGTGGTAATTACCTGTAGCAAAATTAGAACTGTAACTACACTGTAATTACAGACAAGCAATATCTCAGCTAATGTACCTGTTTTATGAAGTGTAACTCTCCACTGGCTTCAGTTGAATCATTCCTACTTCTTATCAGTGGTAAGATCTGGCTCAGACTTCTAGAATCTGTTTGCATGTATCTTTGCCAATATTCACAGATGTGTGTACTTGTGAAAATAGATGGACATTTATTATGTGTGCATGCATGTCAACACGTGTACATAACATTTTTAAAGCCATTTTTTATCAGCTACTGAAAACTTTAGTTGTGTGGATAGCTGAGAGAATACTGTTCATTAATATTTATTATCCTTGATTTCTTAAAACATGTTTCAAGCTCTTTGTGAGAATTTTCAAGTAATTAAACTGCAAAATGTATTAGTCAGTGAACATATTGTGGGTTGTGTACTCACAGCTTTTCAAAATAAAAGAAGGATAACATTTTCAAAACCTCCTGAGTACCACTTAAAAAGATGACTAAGGCACTTAGGATGTAAATCTCATTGCAAGTCAATTGTTCTTAGGAGCCTTGGAGATGTAGATAAAGGGTGTTAATACATGAGAGGGGAGGGCCTCTGGAGCCTGTGGTCACTCCATAGGGCTCCACCGCAGCCGCCACCCACAGGATCCACATGGAACCAAAGCAAACAGTCAGGTGCTCATCTATGCCACGTTTCACCCCCCTCCCCCACCATAGAGTTGCAGTCGCTCATCTGACGCTCTAGGCGGGGGCCTTTGACTCCATGGTGGTGAGTGTGCGCACGCGTTCCAACAGATGGGGGGGCACGAGGTGGCTGTGTGGGTGCCCCTTGGCCCCCCAACACATGTCCAGGAGGCCACGGGACAGTGTGTTGCCCCACATTTGCTTGGATTTGCCGACACATCGGGCTCCATATTTCCTTAGTTGCAGTCGTGTGGAGTGGCCCTGAGGCAGCCCCAGGGTGAAATCTGGTGGCCACATGATACACGAGCAGGTAAATGTGGGGCTAATGGGGGGGAAATGTGGGTCAACATCTCATTTATTAACACCCTATGTAGTTCAGATTAGAGCTGAAACAAATCTTTGTATAAATGAATAAATCTGATGAATTTGTTGGTACCTGAACTTAAACCGATGAAGCGGATAATGAGCTCTTGCTATTTGCATTTTGTCGGATACCTGTTTTACATATTTTGTTTAGGTTATTTTGGTTATTTCATTTTGGCTATTTTGTTATTTCAAGGTTTCAGTTAGTTCATTTCAGCACTATTGACAGGTGAGGATAGAAGTTGAGGTAGTGATCTCTAGGGGATTGTTTGACATTTGAATGTACTTCTATTTTTCTATGTTTTTAATGTTGTAATCTGCTTTATGAAAAAGACAGGATATAAGATATTGCACATGTCTTATGTGCAATATCTATAAGAATAGATATTGCACGTCTGCAGCAGTTGAAATACAGAAATAACTGAATAGTCAAACTGAAATTAATAATATAAGTGAAGTAACTGCAATGAAATACCCAAATAAATTAATATCTGATACTCATTTTGGTTGTGGATATCATTTGGATATTCAGATTAGAGCTGCAATCAGGTACCTGGCCAATTAGGAACCCCATCAAATTTGGGGTGTGCAACTTGCCCCAGTCACATTCAGGCACCAACTGGTACCCGAACACGGCCTGATGCACTACCCTACTCCCTGGACCCTGGGTCAACTCACCTCACTGCCAGGCTGCTGCTTTACTAGTCAGTTGCTGCTCCCTGCTTGATATTCCTCCCTGGCCAGCATGCTGCTCAGATGAGTGAGGAACTTCTCTGCTTGGCTTTTTCTGGGTGGGAGGGTGAGGAGGCCTCTTCCTGCCTGTGTTCTCCTCTCTAATGGGTCCCCTGTTCCCAGAAGCTTATGTCATTACTGAAAATGGGACTTTGGCCCTTTTCACATGAGATACCCCCACCTGTGAAGATGGGTGGAGGTGCCCGTGTGAATGCCGTGGGGATGGGTGTGTGTGTGTGTGCGTGCTCCTGTGCTACACCCACCTCCACCCATCACCCACACACGGAGTAATGGGCTCCAGTGCCCGATGCTCTGTGAGTGGAGATGGGTGGAGGTGGGTGTGTACCTGTGGGAATGAGCACACACCCACCTCCACCCACCGTGGCTGTGCACCCATCCACCACCCACCGTGGTCCATTTAAAAATGGCCATAGTTACTTAAAAAAAATAACCCTACCAAAATGTTATTTATTTTTATTTATGTAAAATTTATATCCTGCCCCTCCTGTCCATAGGGCAGCCCGGGGTGGCGAACAACAATCAATAAAACAATAAAAAAAAATTAAACAATTTAAAAATACAATATGCGGGGAAAGCCCCACCCCCCACCCCTACCCCTCTCCAAAAGCTACATTAAATGTAGCTTAATACTTCCAAGACTGGGGAGTTCTGTTGATCAGGACAGTACAGTGTCCTATGGTTGTGTTTCTAAGCCTGACCAGTCAGTGAACACCTTTCTCTTCTTCCATCTTCACATACAACTGTTGTGTCACTGTCACAAAACCCAAGACTAGACTGTCCATCACATCCCAGACTGACTGCTCAGCCATTATCAGTTTGTTATTGACAGTGACATGGAGGTAGTTGTCACTCCCTTGGATAAGAAATGTGGCATTTAGCTAGACTAAGGTACCCTGAGCTGGAGACATAAGAATTTTCTTGGATTGCTGCTGAAAATTACTCTAGTCACTGCCTGAGCTGCTGAATGTGTATATGAAGGAGGATAAATGAAGTTACGATGTCCATTTGAGAGTGGATGGGAATTGAACATCATATGATTAGGCTTGCTTCTGCTTCAGTACCCAGAGCAGATAGTGCTTGGAGGGGCTTTGTGCCATAATAACTGTAATCTTCTCAGGTTCTCATGACTGGCCAGCAAAGCAGAAAATATCACCATAACTCAAATGATCATTAAGTAGTGTAAATACTACAGTGATTTCGACGGGTGCTTGGCAGGAATAAAAGAAAGGTGTCTTCTTTTGTCTTGGTCAAATATTTTGAGTACAAATAATCTCTGGTTTAATGAGCTCTACTGATTTCAGTGGTATAGTTTGGGCCTCTTGTTTTAAATCCATAGGGAGCTAGTAAAGTGCACAGTGACACCCCATTGTACTCCATATACAGATGTTTCAAAACCAGTGCTTCAAATCGAGGAAGAACTGCAGCTTAAACCCAGCCAGAAAGCGCTCGATCATCTTTTATAATCTACTGAGGTGCTTGCTCCTGATTTCACTCTGCTAATGATACTGGCCTCCCCCACCTATGTTTTGTTCTCAAACAACCGCCTTCATGCTTTAAACCATGCAATCCCTCATTAATAAATGGATACAAATCCCTGATTAATAATAAATAAATAGAGCTGTTTCTTAGGAAGCTAATAATTAACAATTAACAATTAACAATTAATTATTAATAATAAGAAAACCCATTACACGTGCACAAAATGGCCACCAGGCTGTTTTGTGGATGAACAAAAATGGCCACCGCCTTTAACCAAAATGGTGACAATGTTATTGCTGACATTTTTATTAAGGATGGTGGCCATTATTTACACTCACAATGAAACTGTTAATTATTATTATTACCCAGGAATTTGGTTGGGCATCAAGAAATCAATGGGAAATTGATCTTGGTTCATGAAATTAGGAGAATTCTTGGGAGCAGCAAAATTGCTGTTCACTTCAGCCCTAGTAATAATGTGTGTTTTTAAGATGGGGCTTATTTTCTCTGTGTCATGGATTCTCTGCTGTTTATATACAGCAGGCTTCAGCCTCCAACCGTACTTTGGTCATGGGCACTACAAATTGGTCATATAAAAAGTTTTGTTAGGCCTGAAATTGAAATTCTGCCCAGATTCCATTTTCCACAGAACTGTGTGGCTCAACTGGAACTTGGATTGATGAATTTCTGATCAGATTTCTGACCAAACTAATCAAATTTGACTGTGGCCATTTTGCAGATGTGCAAATCATTTGATCAGAATTCTAATAAAAAAATTATTTCAATCTGAATTCTGATTGAAATACCAACATCTGTTCCATTTTCACAGAAATGTGCCACAAAAAAAGGAACAGCTATTTCAAACCAGCTTTACAGTGAGTGGCTTGAAAAGGTCCTTCTGGTGTATGTGTTCAGTGCTGCCCTTTTGCCTTTCCGAACTCCTATCTATCAGCTGGCGTACAAAAATTGGTGGGTATTAACATACACAGAGTTCCCCCCATTTTAAATCCAAAATGAGTACTTGTCGGACAGATACTATGCAAGTAGTGTCTGTTACCCAATGCACAAATGGCAGATTGGGTAATATACATTCGATGGGCATACCCATTTTGGAGGGTACTCATTTCCTCTCTACCAAGACAGAGTTCCAGAGTTTAGATATTTTACATGTTAACAAGGTTGTGGTGTGGTCCGTATACCTCACATGACTGTTTTGCCGGCAGCCACAGAAATACTGAGAAGATTCCTGGGACAATAGTGTAATTGCCTGGCTTGCTACATATTGTGTCCTATTGTAGTGGGTGCATCAAAAATAAGCAACACAATCCTCTTAGCTCAGGGGACTTTATTGTTGCTGTTCCCAGCTCAAACGCTCAACTTAGCTAACTGCTGGTTACCTCCAGACTGTCCCCTACCTCTGAGTCCTTTGCAAAAACAAAGATGGACTGGTCTGGTCTGTGACCAACGCAGGGAACAGATCCCTCAGTCACAAGGGATAGCTATAATAATAGGGACAGGTATTGCAGCTGCACTGAGGACCACAAGCTTTGGGGTGGGGGCGAGGCTACACTCCCTTGTGCAGCTGTTTCCCCTGCTGCTGAAAGAGGGACGAGGGGTGCCATTCTAGCTTGTACACCAGAACCCCTTCTAAACTAGCTACACCCCCCATTGAGACATTACATCACAAAATGCCCATCAAGCTGGAAAGAGCCACTAACAACATTCCACATAGCTAATTACACATAATTACAGTTCAAGAGAAAGTGCCACTCGTTGGAACATACAAATGTACATCAGGTCATAGAAATTGTTTTGATAGCAATTTCAGGGGTGAAAAAATCATAGTTACATAAATTCCCTTTCCACCAATATGTTACTGTTTTCTCTTTTCATTGTGGTTTTAATGAGAGAGACAGTGAGCTATTAGGAAAGGGAAGATTTTGAGATGTGTATTGTCTCATGAGTATTGAAGATTGAGGAAGGAAAAACTGCTCATAAAGCATATTTTTAATTTGATCTGGAGAGTTTATTTTCCCCTTTGCTGCTTTCCTTTCTTTGGAGGCTTGATTTTTTGTGACCTGCAAGGAATTTCGTAGAAAACAGATGATTCGGAGCCAGCAAGAGACAGTGTAAGGTGAAAAGGAGAGATTTAGCAATTTGCAGGGCAGCTCTGGTGGAAAGTTATGGTCACTGACTCCATCATTTCTAGATAGGCCAACGGGCTTGGAGGAAATATAAACTTACCAGAACTTCCATTTGAAACTCAAACTCACATCCTGACATTATTTTGAAGAACAGATTATTTCCCTCCCTCCCTTTTGTTGCTGCCTCTTCTGTGGCCATCTTAAGGATTTTGGAGACTGTGAGCACTGTGTTGATTAGAGGCCTCCCAGGGAAATAAATAGGGAAAAATTGTAGCTGTTTTTTGTCCAAAAATGTTATTGTAAGTCAAAAGGTCAGTATTTTATGTGTACTTCAGGGGTGGGGAACCTCTGACCCATGGGCCACTTCTCTCTGACCCACTGTACTTCTTCCTGGCTCTCATTCAATGCAGCCTGCCTTCCTCAAATTGCCTGCCACACAATCTATCAGGTGGGCCCATTGAAGGGAGCACGTCAGACTGGAGAGGAGTGACCTGCACACCAGTAAGCATTGATCTTATCTGAGTCCAGCTGGGGTTGAGTGGGGCATGGCGTACTGGGAGGGAAGTGGGGCCAGGAAGCATACCTTATGGTTACAGGACTCACCAAATGGAATCACATGTGTGTGCTGCTCCCAGTCCACACTCCACCCCAGCCCACCCTGGTGAGTCCCTTTCCCAGGGAATGAGGAAAAGAACTTGCTCTGGGTGCAATAGGGTGTGTGGGGGGGTGGCCAGTGGTTTTTGTCCTTCTGGCCATGGCAACCTTGCAGGGTGAAGCCAGCAGGACCCAGCATGTGTCTAGCGCTGTTAAGGCACCACACTTGAGGAGAGGGAGGCAGGTTTCATGAGGAGGGGATTTTCTCACACTGTGGGAAGCAGCTTTGCAGGGGTGTTTTGCCTCATCCTCGGGGAGAGCGCCCAGGATGTATCCCCTTCTCTTCGCATGGGGAGGTGGTAGCTGCAGAAACTCAGGCACACTGCTTCTAGACTCAGGGGTGGTAGACGTGAAAAAGAATATTTGAACGTACTGTTATATCCATCCAGTTTTGCTGCTCCGATCTTCATCAGGCCCATTGTTGGGTCAGATATGCAACGTGCTCCATCAGTAGATTTATTCAGTATGGACTAGTCTGGTTTGGTTTGGAGGCAAATTGATCTGGTTCCGTATGGATTGGCAGGGGCAAATTGGTCTTGTTCGGTACAGATCAGTTGGGTGGGAATAAGTCTGGTTCAGTTTGTGGATAATCACTCTGGTTCCTAGGGATTTGTGGAAGGGATTGGTTTAGTCAGCTATGAACAGTCTGGTTCGATTTGGGAGAAATATATAGTTTGGTCCAAATTGGTCTGTTCAGTTGTGGGGGTGAATGGCCTGGTTTGGTACAGATTGGTTGGGGTCAATTTGTCTGGATTGGTTGGGGGGACCAATTCAGCAAATAAACGAAGCCTCTACCAAACCAAAGTCCCAGCAGTCAGTCACAGTAGGGATGAATCAAACTTCAGATATCCAGACTGATCTGATCAACTGTCTGAAAACCCCTACCAAACTGAACTCCACTATGGACCAAACCAAATTCCCGGACAGCCAGACTGAACTGAGAACCAATACCGAATCGAACCATGCCCTGATGACTGAACGGAACTACACTTGAGTTCCACTCCAATGCAGACATTCTCCTTCCGATCAGATCAAGAGGATAATTTATTTATTTATAATTTATTTGTTTATTTCTAAAATTTGTACCCCGCCCCTCTTGCAAACAGCTCGGGGCGGCTTCCAACATAATAAAAACATAAACAAGTATAAAAACAATTTAAAATAATCAAACAATTTAAATGTTTTAAAACAGGGCCCCGGGAATTTAAAACAATGAACAGGGTAG
>QEPC01001425.1:827632-859915 GCA_003113815.1 Sphenodon punctatus | reverse complement strand
ATTTCTCTCTCTGACATTGGCCTGTTGTGGAACCTCTTAGTCAAACGTGTTTATCCTCCCTGTGCCTCTGTCTTCTGCCTTGACTGTTTAGATGATATATTAATTAGAGCTAGGACTTTTACTTACTCTGCATCTGTCTACCAGACTGGGGTCCTCATTTCAACTGGGGCTTCTAGGTGCTACAAAGAATTCGTAGTCATGAGCCTCCTCCTGTCTTGGATTTACAGGGCAATTTTGCTTCCCACACTGAATTGACTTTCAAATCTTTGGGTGACAATTGCGAAACTGGTCCTTCTAATATTAGTTGGTTGTTGAAATAAACTCCCCCTGTCCATGCTTACGTCCTCATATGTTCTCATTCTCTGAACAGTCATGCCATCAAATATTACTGGCACAATCCAGGCAATTGAGAACCAGTGTCACCTAGTGGTGTTGGACAAGGATCTTAGAGACCAGGCTTCAAATTCTGCCTTAGCCATGAACTTACTCAATGACCTTGGGAAAATCACTCTCTCTCAGCCTCAGTTTTCCATTTGTATAATGGGAATAATAATGGCCTTCCTCACTGGTTTTGTTGTGATGGTAAAGCACTTTGAACACTGAAGGTGCTATGAAAGTGATAAATAATAGTAATTAATATCTCCAGTTTAAATCTGCTCACACAATTAGCACCAAAAGAAAGTGGGTGGTCATCCACTCAGAGAATGTACACAATACTATGTGGTACATCTGACCTCCACAGATCATAAAACATTTTGAATGGTGGATGTGTGTAGAGAACTCTTGATGCTTGACCAAGAGAACATGAACACCAGCCGACATAACAATTTGGAAAATAGATTCAAAATGCAAATGCATTCTCAAGTGATTTGAAGAAATCACCACCTTGGGTGTTTTTAGATGGATGGGCTGTCCCGGTGCTGCCCACGCCAGCCTGCTTCACCCATGGGTGGCCCATCCATCTAAAGGCAGTCACACCAGATGTTGAATGGGAGCAGGCTGTGCCTGCTCCTGGGCTACCCCACTGGTGGCACTCCAGAACATCCTCAAATGCCACCTGTGGAGCGCGCTGACCAAACCTGAGCCAGGGCACTGGCCCAACATCATTGGGTAGTAAATGCTCTAACCGGCCACTCTATGGTGTGTGAGGGGGTGGGGTGGAGTCATGTGAGCAGAACGTGGGCTGGGGAATCCTGTCTGCCAGGTCCATCTGATCCCACCCAGGCAGGACTGGGAGTCTGTGGACATGGAGGTGCACCCCCAGAACAGCTCTGGCTGGGCAGCCCCATGTCCATCACAAAACACCCCTTGTCTCAAGTACCCTGTGAAAGAAAAAGAGGCGTTCTTTACTCAGTAAATTATTGGCTGCAAACCATTCTCTCAGCTCTGTACACTCAGATTCGACTCTCTCAGGACCTCTCATCTTTTCATAGAAAATGCAAGACCTGCCTGTTTCACCAGGCCTTCGCTGAGGGGGGCAGAGGGTGGGAGGATTTAAGTTGGACTGTTTTCATTGAGCTTTTAATGCTTATCTTGGATTTTATATTTTCTTGTAATTTATGTTTGTTGTACACCACCCTAAGTCGCCATATGGCGAATAGGGCGGTTTAAAAATGCTGCAATAAATACTATAAATAAATAATTAATAAATAAATAAATAAACTGCATGCTCTTTAAAGTGAAGATTTATGCTTGGGAACTCTCTTCGTTAGAGATGCGCATACTGGCTGGCACAATGGAGTCCTGATTAAGGTCTCCAGACATCACTATAATACAGACAAAAAGCAATAGCCTGGGTGAGGTCCCTAGTAATAAAGGGTATGAGCACCAGAAGGGGGTTTTAACTTTGTTGCTCGATGACCCCATTTTGAGGCTTTAAGACAAAATTCCTCCACCATTAAAGTCAATGGGAGTAAGGACATTGACTTCAGTGGGTGGAGATTTACATTTTAGAACCTGATCCATCATCCACACAGGTACTCATGCCAGTGCTATTAGCCAGTGTGGCCCGGCTGAGAGGGGGAGGGGAAGAGGGAAATTTGCCACGTAAATTTATGGCATATATCTTGTGAAGAGTTTTTATTATTTGATGTTAAAGGACAACGTGGTTCTCCCCCCCCCCCCAAAATACATGTCCCCCCACCCTCTTTCTTCCTGTAGCATGAAAGTTGTCTGCAACCAGAGATAGCACTGTGAGAGCACTCTGAAGCCTGGATAATACTATATTGTATATCAAGTGCCTTGTTGGTGAGACCAGCACACATGCTCATGGTCTAACTGATTGCCGTATTTGGGGTTGGGGTTGGGAAGGAATTTTCTTTCTGGGCATATTGGCAGTTGATTCTGAGGGGGTGGGGTTTTGCCTTCCCCTGAATCATGGGTGTGGCTCACCTGCTTGAGACATCTGGATCCTTCTTTTTCTAAAATTATTTCCTGTTATTTCAGGCACCAGTGTGCTCTGGTTAGTCCCAGTCTCTACTTGTAGCTATTGGTGGGATTTCTCGTGCAGATGGTTGGGGTGTGGCAGGTCTTTCAGTGGTGCAAGGAGCGGAACTAGATGACCCTTGAGGCACCTTCTAGCCTTGTGACTTTATGACTATGAATGGGAGCACAGCTACTGAGGACCTGCATAAGTTAACCACCACAGCCCTGCTGCTGCTGAGCCACTGTGAAGCTCACATCCTTCTCGTAGGGAGAGGCAGAAGCAGTGATGATAGTGGACTCAGATGGCAGCAGTACACTCAGAGTCATATCCACTCCCTGCCTCCCAGCCAAGCCTCCCTTCCTGCCCAGGTGTCAGCTGCCCATGGTGGCACCGTGCCCGGAGAGGCTCCCCAAGATGGGCTGGGGTCCCCCTTGGAACCGTGGGGTCTGAATGCCAGGGGGAGAGCCCCAAATTCCCCCCATCAGACCATGAGGAACCCCTACCCCAGCCACAAACCTTAGCACAGGAAAAACCCCAGCAGCCCAGGCACAGGAAGTGGAAAGCTAGCAGAAGCAATCAGCAGTAGGGGCGAGCATCTATGAGGTGCTCTGCAAGGCTCTTGGAACAACGAGGAAAGAAGGAGGGGCTTAGGGAATAAAAGGAAATGAGAGCCTAGCTTCTTTGCCAGTAATCAGAGACTGAGAGGCTGGCCCTACTGCGTGAAAGCTAAGTGTTCTGTACTTTTATTGACTAACAACATATCAAAAGAGATTAAAAAACAACAATAATACAATTAAAAACCCCACAGTAAAACAAATTACCCTCTACCCCACCCTAACCCAATCCACCCAGCTCATTTCCCTTGGGAAAGGCACGGCAGAACAGCCAGGTCTTACATTGTCTACAGAAAGAGGGGAGGCCGGTGGTCAGGCAGACCTCCAGTGGGAGGGAGTTCCACAGCTGCGGTGTGGCCACAGAGAATGCCCTCCACAAGGTTGACACCCAAGAAACCCGGGGGACCTCAAGGATGGTGCTCCTGGCCAACCACAGGAGCCGATCCAGGATCCAGTGGGTAAGGTGGTCCTGCAGATAGGCTGGACCCAGGACGTTTAGGGCTTTAAAGGTCAACACCATCACATTGAATTGGGCCTGGAAGACTATCGGCAGCCAGTGCAAAGAGTGAAACGTGGGTGTAATGTGCTCGTGTCGGCTTGGTTATAGGGTACTGTAACCAAGTCGACCAGGGCAGGGGGAAGGCAGGACATTAACCACAGTGGGAAGGCAGGGGCAGTTATAGGGTACTGATATCCCTCCCACAGTGGGAGGGATAAAAACAACCGAATTGAACTGAATTTCCGAACTCCGTTCTGTTCGCCCATCCCTAGTGCCTACCCCGTTTGCATGGGCCAGTCCTACAAAAGGCCTGATGCCACATCTGTGCCTACAAGCAGTGTCAGGAACTGAATACCAGGAAACAAGATTTCTCAGTAGAATGCTTTTCCATCTGATATGTAGAGGATCTGCTTATCAACCTGGGGTTGGGTGTCTGTTCCACACTCCTTGCCCCATCCCTGGCTCCCCTTGCTCCCAGGTGCCCACCCCCATCTCCTCACTGATGCTCATGGGGAAGTGTTCTGTACCTCAGGGTCTGCCTGTTCCGATCCCTCTACCCCATGGCTCCCTGAAGTGACTGGCATGGGTGGGTGGACCTGTTTCAGGTTGCCATGCTGACTGGTTTCAGGTATGGCTGCCGTGTTGTCTGTTGTCCTGGCTGGTGTGGTGATATGGATCCTCTGACTGTGGGGCCTCTGGTCTGTGGGAGTGTCACATATGCAGTGTCAGCGTTCCCCTTGGCCAGTGGGATGTGTGGTCCAGCTACCTCACCCTTGGTGTCTAGCTTTACTCAGCCACCCTTTGTGGGTCACATGTGGGCCAACATGTTGCCCCTGTTCAATTAGGGCGAGGAATGGTTGCCACCATGCAATGGCTCGTGCCCTTTGGGAATGTCTCCTCCTTAATGACCTGCCCCCAGTCAACACGTGCTCAATGGTATGCCATGGCAATGTCCATCAACAACTGTGTTGTCCAATTACTGTCTACGTGCACTTGCCATGAGCCTTGCAATGGCCAATGATGTCCCACTGTCTGGCCCTGGTTGCCTTTACCCCCAAGCACTACTCAATTCTGACCCAGTGTCTGCAGTCCCCCCTCTGCTCTTCCATTGCCATGTGCTGACTCAGCTCCTTGGGGGAACATGTGTTGACGGTCAGAACCATTTTGTTGTCTGGGCCCCCTGGTTAGGTGGCTGGCTGGCCCACGAATGACTGCTGGACATGGAAGTGTGTTCCTCACGATGGGCTGGACTCTTTCTCAGATGGAGGGGCTGCTACAAGTGGGTGCTTCATCTGGCAGCATGGGCAGTGGCTGCTTCACGCAGCTGCAGCCCTCTATGGCACCTGTACCAACTACACTTGTGGCCAAGCGGGAGCTTGGTATATGGTGAAACCTATCTGGAAGCTCAAGGTAGGGGGCAGTCTGGGGACCGTGGATGGACCCATTGTTCCCATCTTTTCTTGCTGTGTACCCTCTCCTGAGCTCCTTTGCCCTCAGCTGGCAGTGGTTGGTGTTCCTCTCCATACCCGGCCGATGCCAGCCACCAGGAGCCATTGTTCTGGAGGTGGTGGTGTTCTCCTTGGTGGAAGTTGGGGGCCAGGGTCTCTTCTTTGCCCCAGGGGGTCCCTCTGCAGTGACAGAGACAGGCTGGTACCAGGCTGGGAGCCTGGGGGGCTTTGTTGGGTCTGGCGGGTATGTTTACCTGTGGGAACAGTGGGATGGGTGGCATGTGTAGGTTCAGGCTGGTTTAGGTGGTGCCATCTGCTCTCCACGTCCTCCCCCTCAGGGCAAATGGCTTACCAGACCCCAAACGGGTCGTTGTGCTGGCAGGGTTGGTGTTGGATGCTCCACTGCTGTGTGTGTGTCTCTGAACGCTAGCCTGAGGTGCTGTGGCTCACCTGAACTGGCCACAGCAATAGTGCCTTTGTGAGTTGGTTCCTTTAAACCTCCCACCATGGTGTGGTTGTTGTTTTGTTGCTTGACAACCACTGTTCTGTGCGCTGCTCCTCCATCTGGGCTGGGCTCTATGGCCAAGGTTTGGATCTGGGCGAACAGTTGTGATGGCATGCCTTAGCACACTTCAGCCAATTGTGGCAGCAGTTAGCCCACACTGTTCCTCCATGGTTTTCTGAACTCACGGTCTGGGCTAAGCACTGCCATGGTCCGGCGTAGCAATGAAGCAAAGTGTGGAAATATCTGGTGGCCTGCAAACATACATGACGGTAAGTCTGGATGGGGGGGGGGGACAAAGCGTGGCACCCCGTGGCAAAGTGTGACTCAGTCATGTCTGAAAATACCCTCGGTGAGTTCATGACTAAAACAAGATTTGAACTCTGATCTCTTAGTCCAGGTCCAACTCCTTATGTACCCTCTACACTGGGTCTATCGAAATACCATATTAATGCATAATTACCCAAACTGCAGACAAATACTAAAATGCAAGCACTGAATTTATGAACAGCAAATGCACAAATACTGAACTGACAAATATGCAAAACATGAAAATTGGGTGTAAATTTCAAAATCAAATATTTTTAATACAACCTCCAAACTTGCTTTGAAACTGTAGATTCACATATGCCAAATTTAATATTTGAAAGTATCTGCAGGGTGTAGCACATTGTGTGTTACAGGGGCTGCCCTAAGTCTTGCAGGGCTACAAGGTATGGCCTTGCCTTGGGTCAGTAACCCAGCTGCAGGATTTGTGGTCAGTTAACTCCCAGCAGGAGGCACTTATAGGAGAGTGACTAAACAGCATGGGGGGAAAATATAAAAACAAAGATGGGGATGAGCATGGGGAACTAGCGAGGGAGAGGCAGGTGAGCACCACTCCCAGGGCTAGGAGAGGTGGCTCTGGAGGTTTGTGAGGCTAGAGAGGAATGACCCAGAGGACCCTCCTAAAGGAAGAAAGAATTTGTGACTGCCAAATGAAGGAGAATTCATATTGAGAACCCAAAAGAGGGTGAGGAGAACTACTTGGAAAGCCAGGTAAGGCCCTGTGTAGCTTGACCATGCTAGCTGGGAAGGCATGGTGAAGTAGCCCTTAAGTCAGGGGTGGAACTATTGGAGTTTACACTCCCGGTTGTTGTGAATAGAATTAATTCCAGCGGAGAGTTTGTAGTGGAGCAGAGGTCTCAATATTTGTTTGTTGGGGAAACTGATACATGCAGAGAGTATGGCCTGGTCAGCCACCCTGCTACTGACAGAAATTCTAATTCCCATGCAGCACGGCTAAGAAGCATCAAATTCCAACAGTTTTCAGCCCAAGCCACAAAGCCTGTTTCACTCCTCCCTTGGCCCGCATTTACGCAAAGCTAGACGTAGGTTTAGTAGGCAATTTATAAACCACAAGAAACCTTTAGGCTAACGTAGCCCAGGTTGCGGTTTAGTTATTCCAGCTCTGTTTGAGTGTTAAGTTATTGAGGTGACAACTTTCATCAGTGCTGGGTAAAGGCAAGGCAGCTCATAATACAGTTAGACAGTTCTTGCTCAGCAGAAACTGACAGGCCAGTCCTGCAACCTTTTATCCCTACACAACATGTGAATTGCATGTCTCACAATTTCACACACGTAATAGCAAGTAAGCCTTTCCCCAAAACACCCAATGGCTGCTTTCAGCATTCAAGGATTTTAGAAGGATCACTGCGGACCAGATACAGAAATAACTAAGGAAGAAAAAAAAATGTATTCAGCTGAACGATGTGATAAACTGTATTTGTAAGGGGAGGGGGGGCAGGGGAGAATAGGTAATTGTGTGTGTTTCACAGGTAATCTCTGAATCTCTGCATCTTAGAATGGAATCCAGAACACAGGTTACCTAGAGGGAAAAAACACATGTATGTGCGCGCGCACACACACAGATACACACAGACACAAACACACACACACTGAGTTTCTTTTATAGGTGAAAAAAAATATCACTGTTTAAATGCCACATTTTTCAGTGCGAGCAAGCCTGTTCATTATTTAAAATGATCCCATGTGCTGGCAGCAGAAAGTGTAACAAAATTAACTAGCCTAATTTCAGAGGTGATAAAGACAAGCAGAAGCAAAACGGCTCATAAAATCAAACACTGGTTAAGAGGAAGGCAGTGTGGTCTGGTCACTCAGGTGGCTAGGCACTGTATGGGAATTAGAAGACCTAGATTGAGGGACAATGCAAGCGAGCAGTGAGGGAAAAGGAGGCGGTGGATGGGCATGCTTCTCACTTTTCAAAAGAAAAGTGCACCGGAAGTGGTCATGATAAGAAGTCTGCCCCATTAGGAAAAGCAGCACTGCCTGGTTTTAGCACTGTCTGTCCCCAGCCAGCACCTCATGACAGCAGTAGGAGCAGGAATTGAAGGCCTAGGCTTCATGCCAAGGAATCCAACCATTTTTAATTGCTTTTGGGATGAGTGGGGGTGGAGGGGCAGGAAGAATCCTGTAAAATCCATGGGGAATACAGCACTGAAGCATGAGGGACTGTAGCAGGATATAAGTCTGTGTTCAGTAAATTGGGGATTAGTACTGAGGAGCCTGCACAGCTGAGGGTACAGAAGCTGAGCTATACAAGCCTGGTCAACATAAGTCTTGCTGCTGAGGGAAGGCTGAAGTTCCTTTACAGCCCTGTTGGAACAGGGGAGCCAATGCTGGGAGACAGAAGATAGTCCAAAGTATATGGCAGGGGCGGACAAAGTTTCCTAATCCTGAGAGCAGCACATTTACCACAATGGCACCAAAGAGTCACATGTGGCTCAAGAGTGACAATTTGGCCACTTCTGATTTGTGGGTATCAACTGAGATCATTAAACTATCCCCAGAGAACCACCAAGTTATATGGTGCTTATAAAACATACAGAAGTTGGGCAAAATTTGAGGGTTATTTGTATTTCCAATGAATTCACTCTCTCTAGCTTTTTCCTTGGGTTTTGATTCATATCTCTGATATTTATTTATTTTTAATTATTTATTTATGTAAAATTTTTAGCCCACCCCTCCTGCCCACAGGGTAGCTCGGGGCAGTGAACAACAATATAAACAATAAAACAATTTAAAACAATTAAAAATTCACAAATGCAGGGGGAAAAAACCCCCCACCCTCACCCTCACCCTCGCCCTCACCAAAGGCCTGGTGAAATAACCAGGTCTTACATAAACGCTGAAATAGCAGGAGAGTGGGGGACAACCGACCCTCCTCCAGGAGTGAGTTCCACAGCACAGGGCGACCACAGAAAAAGATCTAACATCGGTGACCACCCACCTCACCCAGGGAACCTCCAAAAAGGCTCCCACGGATGATCTCAAGGGTCGCATGGGCACATCCTAACTTGAATCTCAATGCTTCACCCAGTGGCCCTAATGCTCTAATGCTGAAGAATGGTTTCTGATCCTGTACTGACTCTGTGAGGGTTCTGATCCTGCACCAGCCACTAGTCAAGACTACCTATGCCCTGGTCCATGCAGTCTGAGAATGTAGATCTGACAATGGAACAGTGGCGGCCCCTCCCCCAGGGCGTTGGAGAAGATGCCCCCCCAAACCTCTCAGGTGTCCCCCATGCTTGCTGGGGAGCCAGAAGCTGCTCCTCAACTGATCCAGTGACAGTGCTGTCAGTTTCCCTGCTTGTCTCAAGGCTTTGTTTACTCTGCAAGGGGGGAGGGGACAAACATCCTCCTCCTGCTGCTGCTCCCACCTCCCTCTAACTTTGCACTTACTGGACAGAGAGCTAAAGGGAGGCAGGGACTTAGACGATGTCCCCCAAGCCCTCAGAAAGCATGCGCTGGGTGTCGGCCCAGAAAAGCACTGCTTTCTGGGGGATTGGGGAGGGAGTGGGGGAGGTGCCATGTTCTCCTTGGCTGGGTTCCTATGGAGAAACCCAGTCAATCATCAAGGCCTAGGGGGCATGTCAGGGCGCCTTTTCAAAATGCTCTGGCCACTCCATAACTCCTTTTCCTCCCCCTGGCCCCTCCTCTACCTGAGTGGGAGGAGGGAGGGAAAGAGCTCACTGTTCCTTGCTCCTTCATCTAGGTTTAATAGAGGGGACGGGGAAGAGAGAGAGAGAGAAAGCTCCCCCTCCTCTTTTTCTTTTTTTACAAGAGGGGAGATGCCGTAGATGTGTTTGGAGTCCCTGGCCTTCTTGTTTGGAGGGAAGAACAACAGAAGGTGGTTATCAGAGTCAGACTAGAGTGATCAGGAGGTCTCATCCTTTCAGAAACCTGGTAAGTTTTGAAAAAACAAATCCCCTGCCCTGATATCTTGTACATTGTTTGTGCTTTCTTTTGTCCTCTTCTTTCCCTCCCCACCCCCATGCATTACAGGCAGGGCTAATTACTAATGTTGTGAGCCCAGTTGGAAGGGCTGTGTTGCCTTGATTCCTATGCTTTAAAATATTTTCTTGGCTCTTGCTGTCTTAGTTTTTCACCCTGTGTGAGACCCTGTCACCCTAATTGTCTGCTTCCTGTTTGTTTGGGTTTTTTTTTTTTTGAGGGGGATGGATGCGGATGGAAGGTTTTCTAGTCTTTGCTGGAATGTTCACTTCATTTAAAATGGGCCCTTTTCCAGTACCAGCATCAATGCTTTTCTGCTGCAAGAAGGCCACCATGCCACGTGTTGGTTCACTAATGACTAGTCTTTGCATGAATGTTTGTTCCCTGTCTGAGATAAGTTTAGTTTGCAACAGAACTGCATAGCATATTCTGGGGGACAAGTGGAACTTCATGCTACTGCTTTTGTGGTGTGCTAAAGACTTAACATAATATTGTTGGCTTGAGATGGTTTGGTTTGGTTTGCTTGCTCTGTGTTTGCATGCACACTGCTGGGGTTCCCCCTCCACTGCCTGCAGTAGGATCTGATCGGACTAGGAGGTAAAGCTGTTTGTAAACAAACAACTCCTCCCCCTGTGAGTGATCAGAAGGTTGTTGCTTTGTAAAGAAGCTTCTTTGAGATGGCTCCTAACATTCTCACAACTGGGTTGTGCATGGCATGCTCACCATATTCAAATAATAGACCATCAGCTCCTCTAGTATAAAAAGCACTCTCCCCCTCAGAATGACAGTTCCTTCCAACCCCTTCTAGGAATATACCATACGGGGCTTGAAGGGTGGGTGTTGTGAGACTGTTTGGAGCCATCTCGAAGAACCTTGTTTACAAGACAGCAACCTTCTGTTCTTCAAGCGGCTCCACACAGGCCATTTTTACATGGCTCCACAGGGTGGGGGATCCATGGGCATACCGGTGCATGGGTGGGGTGTGCACATGGCTGCATACCCCCCCCCCACTCATCCCCCACTCATCTGCACCCACGGAGCAACCGTCATTTTTCCGGTTGCTCCATGCAAGGGGAAGAGATGGGGGGTGAGTGGGGATGTGTGGTAGGCAGGCACATGCAGGCATCCCCAGGCACTGTGGTTGCATGTGCTGCGTCATTCACATGGGGCTCCCCCACCCATGAACACTCAGAAATTTGCGTGTTCATGGGTGGGAGAGGCCTGTGTAAAAAGTGCCACATTCTCACAACTCTCTTGCTTATACTATCTTAGGTAGGAATTTAGGATGTAAAGCAATATATATTCTATCTTGGAAAAGCTGCAAATATGGTTCTGAGATTGTTATGGCTGCTATTTCACTAACACTTCTTAATAAAGTTATTGCTAAAAGGAATACTGTCCTTAAACCCCCACCCCATAATCAGTTCATTTGTGCACCCCGTATAATGAATTCACACTGACCTGGGGGTGAAAATGAACTGGTTATGGGATGGGGCAGCGTGAATTGATCATGGGGGGAAGAACTGAACTGTTTTTTATATATATGTATATGTATATGTATATGTATATGTATGTATGAGAGAGGGGGGCCCATCATGGCCAGGGGCCCATTGCACCCTAGCTATGCCCCTGCTAATGGCTAGTCTTTGCATGAATGTCCCTCTCTGGTTTCAGAAAATGCCTTTTATATTGTAAGTTTAGTTTGCAGCAGAACTGTGTAGCATGTTCTGGGGTACAAGTGAAACATCATGCTGCTGCTTTTGTGGTGTGCTAAAGACTTAATATAATATTGTTGGCGGCTTGAGATGGTTTGGTTTGCTTGCTCTGTGTCTGCATGTGCAGAAGGGCTGTGCTGCCTCCTCCTATTCTTTAAAATATTTTCTTGGCTGTTGCTGTTTTTCACCCTGTGTGAGACCCTGTCATCCTAATTGTCTGCTTTCTGTTTGTTGTGGGGTTTTTTTTGGAGGGGGATGGATGGAAGGGTTTCTAATCTTTGCTGGAATGTTCACATCACTTAAAATGACCCCCATTCCAGTGTCAGTTTCAAGGCTTTTCTGCTGCAAGAAGGCCACCATGCCACATGTTGGTTCACTAATGGCCAGTCTTTGCATGAATGTTCCTTCTTTGGTTGCAGCAGATGCCTTTTCCATTGCAAAAAAACTATGTAGCCTGTTTTGGGGACAAGTGGAACTCCATGCTGATGCTTTTGTGGCGTGCTAAAGACTTCACATAATATTGTTGGCGTAAGATGGTTTGCTATGCTGATGCTTTTGTGGTGTGCTAAAGACTTCACATAATGTTGGCTTAAGATGGTTTGCTTTGCTTGCTCTGTGTTTGCATGTGCACACCAGGCCCCACCTACCATTGGCCAGGCCCACATATGGCCCTGCCTTGCGCCCCATCAGCCTTCAAACCCATCAGCTGCCACTGCAAAGGAATACCCTTTTGTGGCTTTGAATATAGGGTTCAACTGTAACCCAGGGGCACAACTGTGAAACTCAAATCTAGGGCTAATTCTGATGTGCGTTTAAATCGCACAGCCGTGGTGGCGGCATCGTGCGATTTAAAGCACCATGCACTTCCGGGTTGGTCTGAATGCACCAATTCAGCCTAATGCGAATTGTTGGAGTGCGGTTTTAAAAGCTGCTCAGAGCAGCTTTCAAAACCGCACTCCAACAGTTCGCGTTAGGCTGAATTGGTGCATTCACACCGACCCGGAAGTGTGCGGTGCTTTAAATCGCACAATGCCGCCACCGCGGCTGTGCTATTTAAACACACGTCTGAATTAGCCCCTAGTTGTGTGTTCTGATTTCATTTACCAAGTCTAGCTCAGCATTGTACAAGGTATTCAGGTTTGGGCCCATCTTCAGACTCACCTATTTGTGGATGTATTACAAACTTGAACACTACCATGAGTGTGCTGGAAGACCAGTGAGATTAATCACAAACCTTTTTAGGAAGTTGGCCACAGTTTCAGGGGTGCCAGATTAAGGTTTTAAGGCACACGGCTCAGTGGGGCTGATCCCATACCCTGTGGAACCTGCATACCCTGTGCATTTTTTGCATGACACAGTGTGCCCACAATGGAGGTGTGCAGGGTTCCTGTGTGGGTGAGCCTGCAGGCGGGATCTGCAGGCTATGGAATTGGTCCCACAGTCTTTCTCTTGTGTCAGCTGTGGATGGTTAAGACTGGACACCTTGATTTCAAAGGATCCCAGTCTGGTTTGGGTCCATGTGGTGTCTAGATTCACCTGAAATCAGACAAACCTTGGGGCTCATAAATGACTTCTTTGGGTTCCTTTCAGTCAGCTGGGAGGAAAAAAAACCTGACTCTGGCAGACTGAAATCAAAACAAAGATACACTAAACCTTGCTAAATACAGTTCCTGAGTCTCACACAGAAACCCTGAGCGCCCTAGCATTAATCCCATCCCCTAGGGGCTCAGCGTTCCCTTTCACATTTTACATCCATATCCCAGACCAGACAAATTCTATAATCACCAGATTACACTTCCCTTCATTTCAAACAGTGATCTTAGATCCCATTAGCATTTATCACATTGACAGAAATGTCCCCTTGTGTTCCCAGAGGTGGTGACTGCACTGAGGGAACCAGAGAGTCTAATAAGCTTTCTTGCTGTCTAATCAGTTGCCTGAGGCAAACACAAGCCGTCTCCAGCTTCCAGCTGAGATCTTGTGGTGATAGATACTAGCGGTGGAACAGCTTACTGCTGGAGGAATGTTCTTAACACACCTTTAACATTTCACTCATTCTCTTTGTTTTCTTGGAATGGCATTAAAACACAACAGGTCAGAGCCATCTTTTATGTAACTACACTGGCTTTAAAAAATTGTCTCATTTGTAATACAGTAATGCTTTCGGGCTCCAGCCAAGAGCAGGGTCTCGTTATGCTTCATACTTTGTATACGCTGTAAGAGGCTGTCTTCTCTGAAGAGCTTGTGGTCTGAAATGACACAGTAGGGATGCTAAGTCACTTGGTCAAGTCACACAGGGATGCCTTGACAGAACTGGGAAGTGAAGCCAGGTCTTTTGAAGTCTAGTTTGGTGTTTTAACCACAATACCATCCTTGGTGTCTGTGGAATGGAAATGAAGGTAATGTGCATCATGGGATGCTAACAATTAAACTTACAGCATTAAATTTATGACACACAAGCTGGCAATACAATGCTGGATGATTTGTAGGCATCATGGCAAAGGTAGGATTGATGGAGGATTGTATTTTTACAGGGATAAGAGGGCAGTCTGAGAGAAGGCACAAATGTGTTTGGTGAAAAAGACAAGCATCTGAAAAAGCTTCTGGAACATTCTCAAGGGGCATTCTCAAGAAGGAATTCCCACCACCCAAGTGGCAATTGACTCTGAGGGATTTGTTCACCTTCCCCAACAGTGTCACTGGTTTGAGTCTAATTGTTCTTATTGTTATTGCTATGGCTTAGGCTATGCAAATAAATTTACTACTTCTTCTTCTTCTTTGAGTCATCTGGATATATTTTATAAAATTGTTCCCTTTCATTTCAGGCATTGTCATGCCCTGGTCACACCTGCTCTTGATTTGTGGCAGGTTTAATTATAGACTCCGTTCTTTGGCCCTTTTCAAATAGGTGCAGGTTTGTGGGGGGATGGACAGTGGGTGATTGGTGCGTGGGGGGTGCATTTCCACAGACTGCCACCCACCTCCACCCATCTGCATGCATTGAGCATCTGGCATTGGCACCCATTACTCCTTACATGGATGATGGGTGGAGGTGGGTAGAGCGCGGGAATGCACACGCACCCCCACCCACCGACCACAGCGTTCCCACAGACACCCACCCATCCCCAACGCACCCGCCATGGTGTTCAAACTGATGCCCCCCACCCACACACATGGGCGGTGGGGTGGGTGGGGCATTCGTTTGAAAAGGACCTTTGTTTGTTGAATTCATCTGTTTAGGTATGGCAAATCCTGACTAAATGCAGATTTGGACTAGATGATGTTTGCGGTTCTTTCTAACCCAATGATTCTATGAGTGAAAACAAACATGATGATAGCACGCGGCCATCATGATCCAGGTCAGGAAGCTGCTGATGCCATGTTCTGGACAGGGTCAGGCGGCACAATGATGGCCAGCCATGGTGGACTGCCATGGTGGGCCCCAATCCAGGCTGGTGCAAACTGATCAGCTAAACGCTTTGCCCTGATCGGGAGGACCGTAGACCGGGCTGTAACCATGGTGGTTTTCAGGGTTACAGCTCGGGCAAGCCACTGACACACCCCAAGGAAATCCTGGGCGACATCTGACAGCACCTGCACAGATGTGCAAAGCGTGACAAAGAGGACCAAAGTGGTCTGCTGTCAAATCTGTTAACACCCTATTATTCTGTATCTGAGGTGATAGAGGAAAATGTAAGTGGGAAACAATAAGCTGTGAAAGGCCTTAATATGCAGCTTGATATTAGTATACATGGTTTGCAAAGCACCATGCATTTCTGATTGGAAAGGTGAAAAGATTTGCATTATCCCACAACTCCCATCAAGTTTAGCTGGAATTGAGGGTTAAGCAGTACCTCTGAAAATCAGGGATTGAATGCAAGAGAGATACATAGTTAGATAATCCTATTATTATTATTTTTTAACATGACTGTTTTTCTCCAACATGTTTATGTAGCTTTTGGGTGGTGTTAGCAAGAATAAGACGTAATACAGTAAAAGCACTTGCCTCAGACTAAAACCAGCTGAGCTTTTACTGTAGCTGTGCTGCTCCAAACTTAGAAACAGGCTTTCCTCTTCTGCTTCAGCCTGTAAGAGCCTGCAGCTAAATAGGAGAGAGTTATTAAACATAAAATAGGCTTTAACTGGAACGAGCACTATTGTTATCAGAAATGTGAGGTTTTAACAAAATGGAATTGACTTGCCCTTTATGGGAAGAAAAGCCACCAGATGACAAAAAGGTACAAGGTCACACAAAATGAAACTAGATCATCCCATTGACCCTGACTTTTAACTGACTGACCCCAATTAATAATCTTATGTGGCTTAAGGCAGCTTGAGGTGACCATCTCCAAGACATATGAATCCTGAGACACATATTTTGCACAAATGCAAAGCATAATGTAGGGTTCTTGAGACTTGGATTGTGGTCATTTGGCAAAATAACATACTTAAAATACTGCCCAAAGCTGCGTTATAGAGTGAAGTTGTGTCGTGTGAGGCCTTTGAAATGGGTTTCCTATACATTGGATAAAAATAAACACCTCACAGGAGTGTTTAAAATGGCAGATTGCCTTTTAAGGGAAGGGAAAATGTCTGGCATATGAGTGTCACACAGACGAGTATAGTGGGAAATCAAGCTGGGGAATATTCTGGCAAATTGTGAATTGAACTTTCACATCATCATATATGCTCATTGGGAAAGATATTTATGTGGATACTGCATTGGGCTGGAAATTAAAAGCATTTAATTGGTGATCTTGTTTCTGCCACAGATTTATTCCCTAACCATGGGCAAAACTATAGTGCTCCAGTTCAGTTAAGCATGTGCTAAAGTCCTTGCCTATGCAGCTATGCATGTGCATAAGTTTAGTTGACTTCAGTACATGTGGTTTGTTGCAACAGGATGCTAATTAAAAACCTCATCTTCTGTCTTGGGATATTTTCCTAAACCAGGTGCACATCTCTTGCAAAAATGTGCAAGTTAGTGGCTCTCCAACTTTGCCGTTTTAGGACATTCTTGTCACACACAGGGCCTTTTTAGACAAGCGGGATTTCTCCCATAGTTTAAACCTGCGGCTCTTGGATGTCTCCATGGGGGGGGAGGCTTTAGACGCTCCTTCATGAACAGGAAGTCACCCGGGCACCATTAGAAACAGCGGGGCCTGGAGACTCCCAGGTGTTTTGAGATGTAGTGTAGTAATACCTTGATAATCGAAGTCTGTACTACTCTGCATCTCAAAACACCTGGGAGTTGCCCGGCCCCACTGTTTCTAATGGCGCCCGGGCAACTACTGGTTCATGGAGGAGCGTCTAAAGCCCCTCCCCCCCCCCCCCTCGGAGGTGTCCAAGAGCTGCTGGTTTAAACTTCAGGAGAAATCCTGCTTGTCTACAAAGGCCCACAGGTACACAATACCCCCAAAGGAGGGTTGGTTCACATTAACTGTGTGTGTGTGTGTGTGTGTGTGTGCATGCATGCGAACAAAAAAGTCCTGGGGTAGAAAACTACCCTAATGCATTTTAACATGGGGTAAATTTATACGCTGGCCTGGGGTGGAAATCTACCCTATCAGATTTTGTGTGTGTTTGCACATTCAAGCAATGTGAGTGCCAAAGGACTGGGGTAGAAATCTACCACATAACCCATGTAATGTCATTTTTTTTCAACACAGAAGATGAGGGTTTAGAAGCTATGTTAGTTTCATCACTGGAAAAGAAACTGCCGGTGTATGGACCAGCCTGCTGCACAGCAGATTCTCTGACTGCTCTAGCCGAGCTGGTCTCAGAGGTGGTGTTGAAATCGCCCATGCTGATTGTCTTGGGTGATTTCAACATACACACTGAGGCCGGCCTTTCAGGGGCAAAGGCCCATGACAACCATGGGTCTATCCCAGCCAGGTAACATCTGGCCCAACACATGAGGCTGAACACACATTGGATCTTATGTTCTGCACTGGTCTGGAAGTAGGGGCACTGGTTAGGGACTGCTCCCAAGTCCCAGAGGAGTCTCTCTTGCACCACCGGCACCGCCTTTTTAAACAGCTCAGTTGCAGCCCCACAGCACTGCTACATGGGTGGGGGAAAAGTCCCTCCTTTGCAGCAAATGTTGCTGCCTTGTAAACAAAGTTCTTCTTCAAGGGGCTCCTTCCATTCTCACAAATGGGAGAGTGTACCAAGCCTAGAAAGCGGTGGTGGGTGAATTTTCTAACAAAATGACACTCCATGCAGGTTGGATCAACAGCCTGGGAGGGGGGTAGCAGGCAGGGGGCAGCCTGCTCTGGGGGTAGGGGTCCATTCAGTTGGGGGAGGGTTGGTTGTTCAGTGCTGTCTCTGTTAGAAGGATGGACAGATCCTCCCTCTTCCCTTTGTGACCACTCTATAGAGAGAACTGGGGGTGCAGAGCAGCTACAATGAGGCAGACAGTCATCCCAACAAAAGGGAAGAATTTTTCCTTGGCACCCTAACACACAAGAGAATTCACAGAAGAGCAAGGACTACCCCCCCTCCCCCCCATCCCCTGAATCAGCATCAGGAGCCAGGCGGTCACTCACTGCTGCTGGGGCCGGGATTCCTGCACTCTAAGCGGAACAGAGACTAGTGCATAAGGAGGGATAATAAACAGGGCAGTACCCAGAGTTGAGCTTTGAGGGAGGGATCTTTTTTATCTCTCCTTGCGTACTAGTCACTGTCTCTGTCCCACTTAGATTTCAGGGATTCCCCAGCATCAGCGAGAGAGCGTCTGACTCCTGATGCTGATCCAGGGGATGGAGGGGGGGGGGAAGTCCCTGCTCTTCTGTGAATTCTCTCATGCGTTAGGGTGCCAAGGACAAATTCTTCCCCTTTGCTGGAATGGCTCTCTGCCTCATTCTAGTTGCTCTGCACCCCCATTTCTCCCTATGGGGCAATCACAAAAAGAAGTGGGAGGATCTGTCCATCCTTCTAACAGCGACAGTATTGAACAACCAACCCTCCCCCAGCTGAATGGACCCCCCAGAGCAGGCTGCCCCCTGCCTGCTGCCCCCCTCCCAGGCTGTAGATCCAACCTGCATGGAGTGTCATTTTGTTAGAAAATTCCCCCACCTCCTCTTTCTAGACTTGGTACACTCCCATTTGTGAGAATGGGAGGAGCCACTTGAAGGAGAACAGGAGGTTGCTGCCTTGTAAACAAGGTTCTTCGAGATGGTTCAAAACAAGCACCCACCCTTCCTACCCTGCATGGAATTTTCTTCCTAATTGCTTAGGGTTGGAAGGAACTGTGTTGGGTTTAGGTACCATATATAGGGTGGGGGCATGTGAACGTCACGTGGTTTTTTTTTAAGCTAGTGATCTTGGTATATGCTGGTAAGAGAAGGGCGCGCAAATGAGAATGGAAGGAGCCCCTCGAAGAAGAACTTTGTTTACAAGGCAGAAACTTCCCCCACACCATGGTGGCTACGCCCTTGGTTGAAATGCTGTGAGAATCACAAAGCTTCTGCGCTTAAGGAAAAGGGGAATCTGTGGCAAACTTGCCACTTCTGCGTGAAATCTACAGTGGCAAAAATACTGTGGCAGCAACCGTGGAAAGCTGCGAGTGCAAGGCGTGAAAATTGCTCCCTAACCATGCTGCTTGGTGTGGAAGAGCACTTTCCCCTGGTAAATGCTGCCATAGCCCTAGATGCAGATGAACCACTTGAGACTGAATTCGGACAAGATTGAGGTGATGATGGCTGACTGGCTGTGACCTTGGGGGACGTAGGACCTCGGGTCCAGCTTCCCTTTGTCACTCAGGTTCTCAGCCTTGGGGTGTTCTTGGATTCAATGCTGCACCTGGATTTCCAGGTTGCAGTGGTGGCCAGGAGCGCTTTTCACCAACTTCGTCTTGTGAGAAGGTTGTACCCCTTTTTAAAATCAGACCTGTATGTGGCCACCATCATCCATGCCTTTGTAACCTCAAGGCTAGACTACTGCAATTTGCTCTACGTGGGGCTGCCCTTGAAGACTGTTTGGAGGCTGCAGTTGGTGCAGAACACAGAGGCCCGCCTTCTGTCGGGGGCAGGTCACTGGGAGAACATTGCGCCCATGATCCAGGGTCTGCACTGCCTGCCAATAGTGTTATGGGCACAATTCAAGATGCTGGTTTTAACCTATAAAGCCCTAAACAGCATGGGCCTCAGGTACCTGAAGGACCACCTCGTCCTCTATGTTCTGTCACGGCCTCTGAGGTTGGCTGAGGGTGTCCTCTTGTGGGTACCAACTGCCCACAAAGTTTTTAACAAAATTTAGCCGCCCCGGGCTGCATAGCAGGAGGGGTAGGGTATAAATCCATCAAATAAATAAATAAATAAATAAAAAGGAGATGCAGAGAGGCGTTCTCAGTGACTGCCCCACTGTAGTTATAGAACACCCTCCCTGTGGAGGTCCGCCTGAGAGTGCTCATTTGCCTGAGAGTGCTCATTTTTAAGAGGAGATGTAAGAGCTTCTTGTTTGTCCAGGTATTTGGTGGGCAGTATAGGGGTGGATGGGATTGGGGGTAGAGTTTAGGGAGAAAAATTGGGGGGTAGGCAATGTTGGGGTAGGTGGGGATAGGGATTAGGTAGGAGGTGGTGGGGGGTTGGTGTGGGTAGGGTTCGTCTGGAAAATTGTATTTTAATGTGTTTAATTATATTTTATGTTTTTTGTAAGTCATCCTGAGCCTTTGGGGGAAAGGTGAGTTAAAAATGTTAATAAATGAATTTTGGGAAAAGATCATTGATGAAGCAGGCACCATCCAATCTGAGATCCAAGGCATGGATGGCATGAGACAGGTAACTAGCCATCCATAAGGCACAAATAACCTGACTACAGTGCTGACAAGAGGTTTATGAACATTCAATCAACAGATTGTCCATAAAATTGTATGCATCAAAGCGCTTTGGAATAAAGAACAAATTAATAAAATTGATGATTTGTTCAGAGAAAATTCAGCTGAAGAGAACAGAAGGATCCCTGACTTGACAAGCTGGTGTCTAGCCATCTATTCATTTCCTTGTGGGACAGGTGTATATAGATTACAATCCACCCTCCTTACAAGTAGAATCTCTTTTAAAAAACCGGACAGGTATGCACCAAACAAGCCAGGTATTATATTATATTTTATTTATTTATTTTATTTTATTTGTAAAATAATTTAAATACCCCAACCTTCCTGCTTCAAGCAGCCTGGGGCGGCTTACAATATTAAAACACATAAAAACAGTAAAATCATAAGTACAGTAAAAAGGGAGGCACCAAAGCAAATTGCTCCCTCCCCCTCCTCCCATCCCACCCTACACCCCATCTCCCTCGCCAAAAGCCAGGCGGAAGAGCCAGGTCTTACAGATATGATGGAAAGAGGAGAGATCCAGGGCCACTTGAGCCTGCACTGGGAGGGAGTTCCACAGCCTGGATGCGGCCACCAAGAACGCCTTCTCCATAGTAGCCCCCCAGGTCACATGGGGGACCTCGAGAAGGATGCCCCCAGTGGACCACAGTGGCCGCTCCGTAGCACAAAGAGTAATGTGCTCCTGCAGGTAAGTCAAACCAAGGCCATATAGGGCTTTATAGGTCAAAACCAATACCTTAAACTGGGCCTGGAAGACTATAGGCAGCCAGTGCAGAGCCTGGAGCAGTTGTGTAATGTGCTCATTGTGACCCGTCCCCGTAAGGAGATGGGCCACAGCATTCTGCACTAGCTGCAGTCTCCAGACTGTCACCATAGGTAGCCTCACATAGAGTGCATTGCAATAGTCCAACCTTGAGGTAATGAAAGCATGGGTGATGGTGGCCAGGCCACTATCTGAAACATATGGCTGAAGCTGTTGCTCCAGATGTAATTGGTGAAATGCACTCCTCACCACAGCCCCCACCTAGAAATCCAGGCGGAGCATGCCCAGACTATGGACCTGGGATACCAGTGGGGGGCAGACCCCATCAACAATGGGAACCGCCACATCCACTGCCCTTCCCACCACCATCACCTCTGTCTTGTCGGGATTCAGCTTCAGTCAACTTGCCCTCATCCAGTCCCCAACAGCCGCCAGACATTGGGTAAACACTGAAACTGCCGGGTCAGGGTCAGATGAAAAGGCAAGGTAGAGCTGGGTGTCATCAGCATATTTGATGACACCACACCCCATACCATCTCACAACCTTGCCAAGCATCTGCATATACACGTTGAACAAGAGCAGGGACAGGAAAGAACCTTGCGGGACACTATACATGAAGTTCCGTGCAGATGAAGAACAATCTCAAAGCACCACACACTGAGTTCTCCCAGTCAGGAAGGAGAGGAACCGGTCAAGGACAATCCTGCACACTCCAGCTCGATCCTGAAAGCGAGTCACCAACATCTCATGGTCAATGTTATCAAAAGCAGTCGACAGATCTAACAAAATTTAGCAGGATCAAACGACCCTGATCTAATTCACAATGAAGGTCGTCGACCAAGGCCACAAGCGCAGTCTCCATGCCATAGCCCGGAATAAAACTGGACTGAAAGGGATCCAGATAACCAGTGCGGTCTTTATATTGTGGGTTCAAGTTTTGGAGGGTTTCTTTCATGGTAGAGTTGAAAATGTGACTGATGGTTTAACTTGTTCTCACTGCTTGGGTGGGAAATAGGTTTTTTCCACAGGTTCCTGAAAACGAAACCAATTTTTGTTCAGATTTAGGATTTAGGAGCTCTGAAAATGAAATTTTAGATTGGGGGAAATCTTAGGCTGCTTTCAGACACCCCCCCACCCCGTGCATATTCTGGCTGTGGGAGGGAATGCACAGCCAGGATATGCATAGGACTGGCTGGTCTGAAAGCCCACCCCCCGTGGCTTTACTGGAAGACACACTCAGGGATGCAGAGCTGGATTTCCTTCTCTGCATCCCTGTGCGTGTCTGCCGGCAAAGTTGTCCAGTGGGGGGAGGGGGGTCAGACCGGCGGCACCCCACGCATATCCTGGCTGTGCATTCCCTCCCACAGCCAAAATAAGCATGGGGTGGGGGAGGTCTAAAAGTTGCCTTAGTTGCAGCCATATTTTGGAAAAATTACACGATAATTTTTCAGGAAATGCAATTTTTCTAGGAGAAATAACACTTCAATTTTTGAAGAAAATTAAAAATATTTTTTTCTCCTTGAAAAATGTGCCCTCTACTGAACAACAACTAATGGCAGACATTCCAACAGGCTGTATTTATAGCACATTGGTTGTAGCTCAGACCGCTGCTTGTAGCCATTTCAGTAGGTGTGTAGATAGCTATTCCCAGGGCTGAAACGGCAAGCTGCTGCAGTAGCTATTTCCACCATAAAGAGCTCATCTGCAATGAGTGGCACGGTGCGATAGAGATGTTCATGCTGCTACTTTCATTCCGCTACTACCACTTTCTGTAAAAATAGCGGAACAATGTTTGTTCCGACAGTTTCAATCTTCCGCAATTTCTGCCGGCACTGCAAAGTAGCAGAACAATGTTTGTTCCAACAGTGTCTGATATTGTTCTGACAGTTTCCGAATTAGTGGAATGCTGGTAGAATTAGCAGAATGGTGGCGGAAAAGCTGCAGAAAATTGCAGTCAATTCCAAAATGGCGGAATGAAATAGCAGAGTAGAAAAAGGAGTTGCCGCTTCAGTCCTAGCTATTCCCCACCACCTCTCTCACACGATCTTCTCATTATCATAAGTAGCAATTGCCTCTAGTGTAATGTCTAGCACTGATTTCTGTAGTGAGCAGAGCGATGTAGAGGGCAAGCGTAATGTGGTACTTAGGGCGTTTATAGACGAGACCAAAAAGGCGGCTGATCCTTTGATCAGCTGCCTTTCTTGGCACTCGTCTACAAGCTGGGGCTGCTTTTTAATCCACGTTGGAGGGGGCAGGCAATCCTGCCCCCTCCGACACGGATTCCCGAAGTGCCGGCTTTACGCTGCACTTCCTGGTTCCGTGGGCGAGTACGCATGTGCAGAAGGGCGCGCATGTGCACTCGCACTCTGCGCCGTGTCTGAACAGCAGACATGGCATGCAGAGACGGCGCAGGGGGAAAAGCCGGCATTTGGCGATCTCGCTTGTAAGCGGGATTGTCTATAAACGCCCTTAGTGTTCCAGCTTAGGACTGATGAGACTGGAACATGGTTTCCTTCTTTGCCACTCAGACTCCCTGTGTGACCTTTGGCAGGTCATTTGGTCTCTCAGTGCTGCTCTTGAGTGGTTCCATTTATGCCTATCAAGGAGATCCCGTCGAGTGGTGATGAGCAATTGTTAATAATCTCCCCAGGATTTCCCTGTGTTGTCCCACAGGTTTCTACCTCATCTCCCCTCTTGTTCAGTGTGTATTTGACGCTGTTGGGTGAGATGATGCATAGATTTGAGGTGCAGTGCCACCCTATGCTGATGACACCAAATTCTATCTCTCATTTCCAACTGACCCAGCTCCTGCATTCTCGGTGCTCTCTCAGTGCTTGATTGCCATTGAGGGCTGGATGTGGGCAAGCCATTTTAGGCTGAATCCAAACCAGAGTGAAGTTATGATGGCTTGCCAGCCCTGTGACATGGGGGGATAGGGAAACCCACCATTGAGTAACTTGATGTCAGGGGCATGAGACTGAAGGGGAGGGCTAGAACTGGGAGGGAGAGAGCAACCTGGGATCTGGAGCAGGATAGTGACAAGGTAAGGGAAAACCTCTCAGCCATTCTCCAATCTGAGGGAGAGTGAAGTTCATCACAAAGAGCTGGCTGTACCGACCTCACAGAGCATATGGCCCATTACTGAGGTACAGGAAGGAACAGGGACTAAGGAAACAAGGAACTCAAACACAGAGGGAACCAGGGGTCAGGAAAGAAGGGGGAACCAGTAGGCTAGAAACTGAAGAAGTTCAAGGACCTGGATTCTGGAAGGGAAGAAGTAGTCTGGAAATCAGAGAGGGAACAGGGAACTTGGAAGGGACACAGGGCCTGAAGACTAGGAGGGGAACACCAAGGCTAGAGAACACAACTAGAATGAAGGAAGGGGGGAGCACTAGTGCTAGAAACAGAACAGGGACACATACAGTAGTAACACAGAACAACAAACATAGAGTGGGGAAGAGAGCAGTTGTTCCACCCAACTTCCTGTGGCTACCAGCAGGCCTTAAGTATTGACTGGTAGTCGATCAGGAAGTTGGGAGGCAGGAGTGGGGCAATGGGACACAGCAGGAAACTGGTGTGACATGGCAGAGATTGAGAGAACACAGGAGGAAAAATGGGGAAAAGGGAATTGGGATTAAGTCAGGCCTGAGTGGTGGCACTAGCAGTTGTGGCAGTGTTCCAAACCCCTATGGTCAGGGGTTTGAGACCTGGGACTTGGCACCTCCTCTAGTTACTCAGGTTTGCAGCCCTAGAATGCTTTGGATTCCTTGCTGCACCTAGTACTAGAGTCGTAATGGGTACTAAAATTAGTACCCTCAGGTAATGCTTGCATTTTTGGGCACCCAATGGGCTTCCCAAGGACCAGTTGGGTGCCTGATGCCCAAATATGTGAGCATTACTCAGAGAAACTGACAATCTCTTGAGTCCCGGTCGGGGGTTGTGAGTTTGAAAGACTGGCCAGCACTTCGCTATGCCCCCCCCACTTGCAGTGCCTTTCAGGTTAGAAGCATTGTAAGGGGAGGTGGGAAGCAGCCTTTGAAAGTGTCTGGTGCTTCCTCCCTCTACAGCGCCTCTCAGGTGAGAGGGGGCGGGAGGGGGATATCCTTTGAAAGTAACAGGCCCTAGCCAGGGCCACTGCAGCCTTAGCTGGTACTTGTTACTTTGAAAGGCTGGCCGGTGCTTTCCCCCCTACCATGCTCCCTCTCACCTGAGAAGCGCTGCGTGGGGAGGGGAGTACAGGCCGGCCTTTGAAAGTGACAGACTTCAGCTGGAACTGCTCCCAGCTGGGGTCTGTTACTTTCAAAGGCTGTCCGGAGCATTTGAGGAGCCTTTCAGGTCCCATTCAGGCATCAATGGTGCCTAAATGGGGTGGTCAATGTGTGCACTCCATATTAGGACTGAAACATGTTCTTGTGATTCTTGTGATCCTTAAAGGGAATCATTGTGTTCAGTTCATTCTGATGAACGATAATGAGCCGAGAACCAGCAGTGTCTCTTCTGCAGTCTCGCTGAGAAACACAAAGACAGCAGCCAACAACAACAAAAGAACTGTACATGCACAAAATGGCCACTGGGGCCAGTCTGTACATAGGCACCCCTTTCCCAAAATGCCTGTAGCAGGGTGCAGTCTCAGCGGAGTGCTGGCCCTTTAAGGGAGCTAGCACTAGCCTGGGTATGGGTGATTGTGAAACGACAAGCGCTGCGCAGGATAGGGGACAGTGCCTAAAAGAAAGCAACTGTGCTTGGGCATGGCAGAAGCCATCCTAGGAGTTAAAGCCTCTGCCAGAGCTCAGTGCAAGCACACTTGCAAGGAGGCAAGAGCTAGTTAAGAGCTCTGCCTCATCTAGAAGGCAATGGAAGGACAAAACCTACCCAGAGGAGGCTACCGGGGTTGGAATGTGACCTGGGAGAAAATCTCGGTGGGCTACAGGAAGGACGATGCCTGGCCCACAGACACTGTGAGTAATCGGTACTGATAGAGAGACTTTGGAAGTGGACCTGTAACTGACTGTGAATAAAGAGACATTGGTGGAGCCAATTCCCAACAGAGACTGAGGAGATTGGGGCTGCATTCTGCAAGGACTCACCTTGAGTTACCTTGACCCTGCCACTCTGCCATCTTGGAGAAGGGCAGCTGCTCTGTGCATGTGCAGTGGCCATTTTTCATGTGCGCAGACTGACTGCCCTTTTCCAAAATGCTCTTTTTGCTACTGGTGCCATTTTGGGAAAGGGACGCACATGTGTAGAATGGCCATGCTGACCATTTTGCACATGTACAGTTCTTCTTTTTTTTTCAAGCTATCTCACAAGATTTTGTACTGGGGTTGAGATCTCGGCGAGATCTTGGTCCCCGGCACAAAATCTCACAAGATATCTCATGAAAACAAAAAGGGATACTTGTTCAGCCCTACCCCAGACTGGCTGCCCTTTTCCGAAATGGTGGTGATGCTGCCGCCACCATTTTGGAAAAGGGTGCCACATGCATGAATGATATGGTGACCATAACAAAAACCATAAAACAGGTTGTTTTCATCAAATGAAGATGAAAACTTACTTTTTCTTTCTTTCTTTCTTTCTTTCTTTCTTTCTTTCTTTCTTTCTTTCTTTCTTTCTTTCTGCGTTTATTTAAAACATTTTTAACCCGCCCATTCTGCCACAGGCAGCTCTGGGCGGCGTACAACAGTACAAATCATAACATTAAAAACAACTTTAAAATAAAGTTTAATTAAAAACTAAGACAAAAATGAATGGGGTGCCTTCTGCACACCCCTAAAAATGTGTCCCCTTTCCATGTGGTCTGAAGTTTTCACTTGTTAGGAAACCAATCTGTTGCCCATCTCCAGAATTAAATTCATTCTGCTTTTTAATTTTTTTTTTAAAGAAAAACATCTTCCTCCAGATGTTCAGTTAAACTGAGTGTTATTCAAATTAGGCAGGGAGAAAAAAGAGTCCCAACATAATGAGAACCAAATGCTGTCTGCAGGGGCTTTCAGACTCAAAGACTTTTTAGAACAACAACAACAAAACCTTTTCTATCTTTTATCTGCCTGAATAAAATGGTCATTTAAATAAACATTATGTAAGCTGGGGAACACTAACGGCATGTTAGCAGTTTGTTTCTGACAGGCAGAATTGATCAGGTCTTATTTTGTTAATGTACAGTATGCTTTTGAGAAGGATTATGTATCTCTTCCTTACTTCCTCCAGCTTGTTTACCTAAGCCTCCTCTGTGGCAGCTGGTTCTGGAGGGGGGAATAATCCCCCAAAGATCAAGGATTTGAGGTGTCTAACTTGGTCTTTAAATGTTGAGTTTGGTTGAAGGCAATCAAAGCTAGTTTGGGATGTAGGTTTTGAATCAGATTCAGTCTCTTTCAACCTGAGAATTTGATTTTTTGGAAGTTTATAGTGTAAAGTAAAATAGACCAAAGTTCTAAACATGCTGGCATCTCTCCTTTAGAAAATTTGCAGAAGAACAAGCAAAGTTATTTTGCATTGTGACATGCAGGAATCCCATAGCTGTACTGAACAGGCCATCAGCAAAAGTAACAGCTGAGTGGAGGCATCTCATTTGTCCCGCACAGTTATTCATAATGTGTTACCGATTCTACTCTGTGCCTGATCCACAGGGGATATCAGTCTGTTACAGCCTCTGTTAATACACTTTTGTTTTTCAGCTCAACCTATAGACATACAGGGTTTATAGATTTGAAAGATTCCCGTTCAGTGTCCAGCATAACCATGATATTGAACATCACAGTTGCACACAATACACATCATGTTTCTCTTGGGAAAAGCTGGTCACTTTTTTACAAGTTGTAGAGAGACAGATTCCCTGTTAGTGCCTCATAGATTCAGCTATGCTGAGAATCAAGTGGGGCACTGGGCTGGCTGCATTCACACAAGCCTTTTCCCTCATTACGTCAATATTTTGGGGAAGATTGTAAGCCTGCATTTCCCTTTTCTCATGCCCCACTCTTCAAAAGTCACCCCTCTTTGTCTGTGGCCACTGCTAGATATAGCTATACCACAATGCTGTGCATAATGCTATGGGGCAGAAAGACTGACAGCAGGATTGATCCCTTTGCATTGTGACAAATGAGTGAGGAAATGAGCGCAAATCTTAAACCTTGGATTCTGTGTTAAACTTTAGGATTCACTGCACATTACATCCGCTGCATCCTGAGATCTAACCTTTTCACAAAACAATAAAAAAAAAATCGGGCAGGGGGAGGAATTTTTGTAGACTAAGTGTCTTGTGTGCATGCAACTGTAGCAGGGGTGTTATAACGCCAGCAAAAATAGTGCAGGTGCACAGTGTTGCACTGAGCCGCACTACTAGTTGGTGCTAAAGGGTACAGGTGCTAACCAGGCTAAAAGATAGCACCTACAGCCAATCAGACCCAGAAAGCCCCAAGGGAGCCTGGGAATAAAAAGACAAAACTTCAGTCTAAGAGGGAAGCTATAGAGTAAGGACCCAGGGAAAGAACGCTCTCCAAAAGGCCAAGAAGTAGAGTCAGAAGGCTGATGGATTGCTCAAGGATTGGCTCAACAGAGACATCTTGCAAGAAGGAGCTGCTCAAACACAGAACCACTTCTAAGGACTCAATCACTGAGGGAACATTCTGGTGGGGACTTTCCTCCAGCAAGGGATTGAATTGAACTGTATTTAAACCCACAGAAGCGGGAAAAGCCTGAACAATCTTCATTGAGAAGCTTGGCTAAAAGGGGTGGTTTGGAAGCCAGACTTTCTCAACCTCACTTAGGCTTAACTAACTTGCATGGGCTGGGCAGACCTTTGGCATGTTTAAGAGAGAGGCTGCAAGGTAGAGGATATAGATATATACCTGTATCATGACCCTGGGGTCCAATTAAAGCTGTTGCTTGGGCTGGGCACCTGGAGCTAATTCCCCAAACCTATCTCTCCAAGGTCCCCTACAAGGACAGGATCACTGCCCGGCTACAGTAACCTTTGGCTTTACTGGTGGGACACCAACAAAGAATTTGGCCTGTTGTGCCCATTCTAAGACTCCCTACAGTCCATAGTTAATTATCTTGGGCTCTGATCAGCTTCTGGTCAGAAAGGTTCTACCCAAATTCATGTTGAAGTTCTGTTACAGTGAAAATTCATCTGGGCAAATAGGAAATTTCAATAAATGTTTTTGATTTTGGGAAAATAAAAAATCCCGAGGGGTTTTAACAATCAAATTTTGGGGCAAATTTTGGTTTTCAGTTCCTGAAAAATTTCACAGGTATTTGGTATTGTCCCCTCCCCCCCCTCCCCCCCAACCATTGAAACATTTATTACATTTTCTGATGTAAACAAAAATGAATTTTTGTCCCCATTTGTCCTGGGTAGAAAACTATATCAGAACTAGTTCTGTTCTCATTTGATTTCCACAGGTATAGAGTGCACAAAGCTACAATCAAACCAGGAAAGCTGTGGCAACTCTGCACCTCTGAAAAGCAAACCCAAAGTTCCTCAAATTAGACATTAAAACATGGAGGTAGCGTGGCTATGTGACCACTTCTGAATCTTTGATGAAGTGTTTAAAAGAGTCATCTGCCCCCAATTTGTTCAGGTCCATGAGTTACCACATTTGACTGAAACATAAAATAAACAGTTCAACAAACAAACAAATTACTCTGGTGAGATTCAGAGAGAGACCTATGAATCTAGGCCAACTTCTGAGGTATTCCAGTGTGATGGATAGTGTTGGTTATGCAGTTGAAGGTCTTCTACGGAGCAGACAAATCTTGGGGCTTTCTTTCACCAGGTTTACGGTAATGCTACTACACTCACTCCTGATTTACAGTGACATAAATGAGGGCAGAATCAGACCCAGTGATTTTTGCCCAAGCTTCACTTTGACATTTTGGGTATTTTCAGACGTGACGGGCTGTTCAGCCCACAACGCTGAATCCTTTAGACGTGCTGGCCTGATCTCTACCAGGTTTGGGGAGGGTGCAGGGCTGCGTGGGGAGGGGCAGGGGCTGCGCAGCACGACGTGTGCTGCTCATCTCCGCCCCCACCCGCGCTTCCTTGACCACCCGCCCACGGGGAGACGGGCGGGCACAGCGGCCAATCATGCTGCTGCGCCCAACCCCTTAACCACCCTTGGTGGTTATTTATGCATGTTACAGGGCTTCATAGGGCACCAATACAGCCCTGCAACATGCATAAATAACCAACAAGGGTGGTTAGCATCATGTCTGTTTTCACCCCACAGTTCTGGTTAGCTTTAACCCCCACCAGAGATTCACTGTGGTGAACATCTGGCGGGGCTCAAATAGACGTTATGGTGATCACAGCCACCACCCTAAATCCACTGTGATTCAGGGAGTATTTTGAGACATGACAGAGCCAGTATTGGCCCTGTTACGGAATCACCAATTGATCCCCCACCGAGATCAAAAAGGCACGTCCAACAGATGTGCCGGCTCATCCCGACGTGGAATCGGGGGAGGGGGTGGGGCTGCATGGCCAATGTTTGGCCACACAGCCCCACACTGCATGCTACCTAGGCTGCCCGCCCCCTGGTACATGGGTGGGCACCATGCCCAATGCAGCTGCAGTGCCCGCCCACCCCCGGGGCATTCACCACAGCCTGGAATCAGCAGCAGGCATGGCCGCTGATTCTGGGACGTGGTCAGGGGACAGACATGATGATCCTGTTGATCATGGGTGGGAATCTCATTGACCACGCAAAAGGCCATGGTCCGGACAGGAGGGCCGTTTGCGTGGTCAATGAGATTCCTGCCCGTGATTCACGGGGGTGAACATCTGGTGGGAATCACCTGTCGGGCCAACAGCCATTATGGTCCCTTGCTCACCTGTGGGTATTCACTGTGGTTGAGCGTGGGATCATAATGTCTGGAAATACCCAGGGTGGTTGACTGTGATAACGTAACATCTGAAATTACCATTTGGGTTCACAGAAGCCTGAAACTCAAGGGATGAGAATGTTCCCTAGTCAAATATAGTTTTGCATATGCATCCAAGTACAATTTACTGTCTTTGCATTGGACCACACCAGCATTTTTCAGTAGGTGTACAACGGGCCAGATTTGAAGGCACTTACGTTGAGCTGAAATGAGTACCCGCACAAATGAGCATTTCTGTGAAATTTGTGGTACCCAAATTGGCCCACAATGTTTGGGTACTAATTACCCAACTATCTGATGTCCTGGAATGTTGACTTCAGTCCTAAAACATTGACTTATGGTCCTGGTTTTTCAAGTTTCTGTCCTGATTTACCAATTGGTAACCGAAAAAAAGGTAAATTAGTAACTGAAATTACCAATATTTTTGGGTAGTCAGATACTTGGTTGGTGAGCAGGTAGCCCAACAGTTACCCGACACGGTGCTTGAAAAAGCAGGCATTACCCGCAGTACTAAATTAGTAGGGATTCCATTTCATTTTAATTCTGCTTTGGTTTGGGGAGATTTATAGATTTAATTATAGAATCATATTTACGGATCCTGTATTTAAATCCATTAAAAATGTAAAAAGAATTAAAAAAACAAAAAAACAAAACCGCGCATGTGCAAAATGGCCACTGGGTGATTTTGTACATATGCACCCTTTTCCAAAATGGTGACGACAGCACCACCAGTCCAGAGTTAGGCATTTCCACCCCACCCCCCACACCCTGGGGCCATGGAGTACTCCTTACCAGCCTCAGAGGGCTTGATTCAGTTGACTGAAGCACCGCTGCTGCTGTGGGGGCTCTGGCAAGCTCCCTCACCACAATGTCCTCCCTGCTTCTCTGTATCACACGTGTGCAAAATAGTGTGCTGGGACCTTTTTGCACCCTTAACCAAAATGGCAGCAGCCAAAATGATGTGGCCACTATTTTGGTTAAGGGCAGTGGCTTAGCACATGTGCAAAATAGATCCAGTGGTCATTTTGTACAAGGGCAATACATGAGATGACACGATGGAGAGAGAGCCTGCTGAAGCCTCCACAGCAGCAGCAGTGCTTCATTCAAGCTCCCTGAGTACAGTAAGTACTAGTGGTGGGACCCCGGGCCCATTACCTGCTACTGGATTTACCGGTTACTGGTTCTACGAAAACCGGATTCCCGGATTAAATCCGGTATGCCGGTACTGGATTTATTTCATTGGTTTCAATGGGGCGCTGTGTCCCCATTGAAACCAATGAAATAAATTAATTCCCTCCCCCTCCC
>QEPC01001425.1:789929-814963 GCA_003113815.1 Sphenodon punctatus | reverse complement strand
CCCCCCCCCCCCCCCGGTCCCTCTGGCCATGGCTGATGCTGCATGGAGTACCCGGCTGGCACCAGGTCATCCAAAAAAGGCCCCAACTCCATGTCTAGCCAGGTCTCCGTAATACACAACAGGTCAGCTGCACAATCCAGGATCAACTCCCTGATTGTTGATTATTTATTAGCAACTGACCTCTCATTAAGCAGCAACAACTTCAAACCGGGGGCCCTCTGATCATGAACTACCACACCCTCTGCCGGGGGGAGGGGGGAAGGGGGACAGGAACCAAGCACCTGTCTCCCTGTTGGTACCCACCCACCCCCAGGACCATACCTCCCCCACCCCGTCATGACCCCAATGGCCGTGGTCATCCCCCCTGGTGGACCCACCTCCTGGACCATCCTCTCCCTGACTGCCCTGCCTCCCCGGTGAGGGAGATCCCCCTTCCACCTGCTCTCACCGGGTGAAGCATAACCCCCCCCCGTCCACACACACATACACACTAGGGAAAACAGTCCCACCCACCTTAACCCATTCTTCCCCAATCCCCTCCCCTCACCCAGGAAAGGAGTATCACCACCCACACACCTCATAACCACCAAACAACACAAACTCAACCAAATCAACCCATCCCTCACTTTACCCCACCCCCAAATGAAGCCTCCCCCACTAAGCAGCCAAATATGCTGCCCTGTCCCCACACAATCACCCATTAATAACCACCCAGTGGCTAATCCCCCCCCAATAACCACTCACTCTGTGGGATTCACTTCACTCTCTTGGCTTCCGTGGCTTCATCCTTGACTGGTTCTCCTCCTACTTCTCTGACCGCTCCTTCAATGTGTCTCTTGCCAACTCCACCTCCTCCTTCCTTCCACTCTCGGTTGGTGTTCCCCAAGGCCCTGTTTTTGGCCCTCGCCTTTTCTCTATCTACACCCTGTCCCTAGGCAAAATCATTGCCTCCCATGGCTTCCAGTATCAACTCTACACTGATGACACTCAACTCCTATCTCTCTACTCCCTCTCTCTCTCCATCTATTCAAGCTCGCCTCACCAGCTGTGTCTCTGACATCTCTACCTGGATGTCTCAACGTCAACTCAAACTCAACATGACTAAAATTGAACTCCTTATCTTCCCCCCCCTCTTCCCTGTCGATCCTCATCGATGGGGTCACCATCCTTCCCATCCCCCAAGCCCGTAACTTAGGCTTCATCTTTGACTCACCCCTTTCTTTTAAACCCTACATCGACTCTGTTGCCAAATCCTGTCACTTCTCCCTCCATAACATTGCTAACATTCGCCCTTTTCTCTCTATCTCCTCTGCCAAAACCCTTGTTCATGCCCTGGTCATCTCTCGCCTCGATTACTGTAACCTCCTTCTCACTGGCCTCCCCCGCTCTCCCCTTTCTCCCCTTATCTCTGTCCAAAACTCTGCTGCCAGGGTCATCCACCTCGCCCGTCGCTTCGACCACGTGCAGCCCCTCCTCTCCTCTCTTCACTGGCTCCCCCTTCCTGAACGAATCCTGCACGAATCCTTCACAAACTCCTAGTCTTCACCTATAAAGCTCTTCACAACCTTGCTCCCCCCTACCTCTCTGTGCTAATTTTCTTCCGTACTCCAGTCCGTGAACTCTGCTCCTCCTCTGTTCCCTCTCTCACCCTCCCACGCCTCCCCTGTTTCCCAAACTGCCTTCATCCCTTCTCCCTAGCTGCCCCCCACACCTGGAACACCCTCCCTGCCCACATCCGCCTTGCCCCCTCCCTTCGTACCTTCAAATGCCTCCTCAAGACCCACCTCTTCCGCTCTGCCCTCCCCGACTTCTCGCTTCCCTCACCTAACTCCTGCTGATACCCTCCATTCAGTACAATCTGTTACCTGAGGTCTGTGTACTCATATCCTCATCACATGGACCAACCAGCCATCATTCTTGATGTAACCAAGCCAAGTGCATGCACCTGGGTCCTCGCATCCTCGTGAATGTTACACTCCTTGCCTCTCCCTCTGTTCCCCTTCCTTCGTCTCCCCCTGCCCCACCTCCATCCCCCAATCCGTCCAAATTCCCACCCCAGCTGAGACGTGGCAGCATGTGACAGGCAACAGTGCCCGCTGCAGATCTCATCATGCAGCAGAACAGAAGGGGCTCTGGGCACATGGGCAGCCACTCCTTGGGCAGCCTTACCCATATGGGGTAAGGCTGCTACACAACGCATCCTCAGACTTTTCCCAAGGACGTAGCGCGTAACAGCCAGCTGCTCACCCCACCACAGGGCAGGGGGAACATCTGGCAGTAGCTGGTCACAAGATGCACTCACTGTATTTCATGGCATAGCTGCCTAGACTGGATTAACACTACCCAAGGCATGGTAGCCTTCCCAGAGTCTCTCATATGGCTGCACCCAGTCTCCTAGCCTCAAGATGGCAGAATAATGTGCCTAAAAAGAGAAGTGTGGAATTTGCAGTGACTTTCATGGTTTAGAACTCAAGAAACTAAGACTCTCCGATACCAATCATGAAAGCATTTAAAATATTTACTGTTAAAAACATTAAATAAAACAGAAAAATGACAGAAAATTCAACTACCCTCTGCAGAGCTGAAGGGTTCCAAACTGAAGCCCCGTCTCTGTAAGCTCTAGGGCAGGGACTGTGTCTATTCAATTACTCTGTAAAGCGCCAGGTACATTGCTTGCGCTATACAAATACTTGCTAATAATAATAATAATAATAATAATAGAATGAGAGAGAAAGACATGCTCCCGCCCATGCCGTCGCATGCAGTACATGACCAGAGAGAGAGACAGAGAGGTTCCTGAGTTCCTGATGCTAGAACAAGGGGGAGGGAGGGGGAGGGGGGAGCTGCATCCTGCTCAAGCTGCCACCTGCCAGAACCAGAGAGCGATCTCATCTGTGCTAATGCTCAATGCCCACGTCCAGCAGCAAACCCATCAGAATGAGATGGAAATAATACACAACGTAATTATGTGCCTGCCTGTGTGCCTCCCTGCACCTGCTACCACCTATCACAATCCCTGGATGAAGTGTGCCCAATCACGCACTAATTCTAGGGACATTATTCAACTCCCATGGGCTGTCAGTCCACTGCATCCAGAAACAGTCACTCCAGTCCCACGAACCATCATCAGGATTCCGGGGCCATCATTCTGCTCACAGGGAGCTGTCACTTTACTGTACCTGAAGCAGTCACTCCAGTCCCAAGAACCATCATCAGAATTCTGGGGCCGTCATTCAGCTCACAGACAGCTGTCATTCTTCCACTGCATCCAGAAGCAGTCACTCCAGTCCCAAGAACCATTGTTAAAGTACTAGGAACATCATTCAACTCCCATGCCCCCCCCTCTCTCTGTGACACACCCACACAAGCACAAGCACAAGCCCTGTCCCTCCTGGTGAGTGGAATACACTACCAGTGATGCTACTGTCAGGTAGGGATCTGACAAACTGTATATATAATGAGGTTCTTCCTCCTGCCAGAAGCAGCACAGAGAGGTAAAAGATTGGACAGGTCAAAATTGGCTGGTAATAAATATAACTTTTATAATAACATTTTAAAACACATTTTAACTATGAACAAAATAAACATTTGCATTATAACAAGGCATAGAAAGAAAACGTAGGCTTCTCCGGGTCTGTCTCTGGGAACATGGGGAAAAGGGGACAACGTTGCATGGGAGCGAGGTGTAGGCACATCATCGACCTCTGCCCCATGTCGCCTCGCAATGTCCAAGGCCCCCAACATGCACTCCTTCCATGCCACTAGGGACTGGTGGAATGCCTCAACTGCATCCTTCTCAGTACGTATGTACTGTGCATAAGCCTGGGTCTGCTGCTCCCTGATCTGGAGCTCCCGGAATTGCTCCACCAGCCTGTCCTCCACATCCCTCGTGTGGGCCTTGAAGCCCTTAATATGTATTTTTGGAGGGCCTCTGCAGCAACCCCCAAAATGCCCTGACCTTTCGGGTGTTCTCTTCCCATGGGGCTGGTGAATCATCCAAGGAGATGGAGGGGGAAGGACTGGGACGGCATCTCTTCTGGTGTAACTTCCTCCCTTTCTCCACCAAATGTTCCTCCCTGCTCCTGCAAGCATGAGACGCATCCCTCCTCACCTCGATGAGGTGGACTGTCTCGACGTGGGCAATCAGCCCCAATGTGGTCCCCTGCATACCCCTCTTTATCTTTTTGTCACAGATGTAAAGAACATTCAAAGTTAGGAGCATAAGAAGTGCCATACTGTGTCAGACCAATGTCTATCAAGCCCTGCCTGCATTCTGTCTCCACAAGTGGGTGGCTGGCTGGCCAATTTCTCTCTCTGTGGAGGACTTCCTAACAGGTCATAGCGCAATCCATTTCCTGTTGTTCCAACCCCCATGCCTTACCTTGCATTGTGCGAAACCGCCTTTGGGGGTATAGAAATACTTATATACTGTGGACCTTGTTGGCTTGGCTTGGGCCTGTGACGTCCGCCTTGATGGTCTTTGGCATCAGCGGCTCATTATCACCCTCTCTGAAACATAAACACCTACATAATATCATGCATTCATGGTGATGCCTCTATTCCTTCCCAGACCAATACCCATTCTCCCACACGAAGTGGATGGATGGTGCTGCTGCCTAGTACTCGCCTCTTTCCCTTTCTCCCATGTACACCACCACCATCTGGGGTGCTGTAGTGTCTGCAAGTTGAGACTCTGGCTGTTACTGCTGCTGAAAGAGCACACACACACACCCCGGCAGACCATGAAATAAGACACGTGCAAATCCTGCCTTTCCTGGGGTGCTTCTATCTGAAAGTTGAGAACCCTGGCATGACTCTGGGTGCTGCTATTTGTGCCTGACTGCCCACTGACACCCGCCCGCCTACCACCTTGTCTGCCTGACAGCCTGCTTCTTCTCTGCCACTCGCTGATGCCTGCNCACCACCACCACCTGGGGTGCTATAGTGTCTGCAAGATGAGACTCTGACTGCTACTGCTGCTGAAAGAGCCCCCCCCCCCGGCAGACCATGAAATAAGACACATGCAAATCCTGCTCCTCTGCTGCCACCTGCTGATGCCTGGCCCGCTGCTCATGCCTGACTTCCCACCCACCTGCACACCAGCAAGGTCGCTCTTAAGGGTAGTAATCTTCTTGTCCTCAAAGTTATATGGAACAATAAATAAATAAAGACAAATTTTACAAACCTGGCATTGACACCTCCTCTGCCCTCCTCCTCACCACCTTACAAGATGGTCCAGGTTCGGTTTCCATGGTTTGTTCCTCCTCCACCTCCACCTTGACCTTCCTCCTCAAGTTCTTCTTCCTACCAGTGCTGCTTCCTTCACCTTCCATTCTCAGATTGCTTGCACAGACAGACACAACCCACACACATACAGCTAGCCACAACAGAGCAGACACACACAAGTTCACAACCAAGCAGCCACACAGACACCACACAGCCGATAAAACTACCGTTTCTCGTTTTTGGTCTTGCGAGATCACAATACCAAATATCAATATCAATAACAAAAATGTTACCAAAAACAATCTTTTTGTTTGAAACCGGTACTGGTATTGATAATGAGAATAACAAAAATGACGTTGTTATAACAATAATGATAAAATGACATATTTTAATAACGATAATGATAACAAAAAACAACATGGGGATTCCTACAATCCAAAATGAAAAGAAAATTGTTTGGGGCCTTTCAGGGGATGCAGTAGAGCTGAAATTGGAAGTGGGTTTAATATTCAGGGACATTTTTTGCATAAGTAGCCCTTTTGGTACCCAAACAGTGGGCTTGATTCCAAACCCCATGTGCCTCGCAAACAGCGCGTGTGCATCTCATGTGCAACCCCTGCATGGATTGTACATGTAGCCATGGGGGTGGGATTATGGCCCATGTGCAAGCCATGTGCAAACTGCATGCAGATAAGCTGTGCACTCAGGAGTTTGGGATAGAGCCCACTGTCTGCAACTGAAAACATGTACTCACATATCCAATTTTCCAGGTGCTCTGTTTTAAGTTATTATTTGTTTTGGCTATTTCAGTGTTGGGTATTTTAGGCCACGTTTAGACGTGTGTGGGGCAATCATGGTGTGAAATCCTGCGGTGTGTAAAAATCCCACGGCAGGGTTTAGACAAGACTTCTAGTGTATTATAGCCGGTCGCACATTCTTTTGGTATTTAGTTGTGGACATGATGTGTCCAAAATTACAAATCCCCGTGCCCTCCCAAAACATTCAGAAAGAAAATACTGAAAAAATCGAAATGGATACCGGTGGAGTGCAAATGTATATTAATATTACCCAAACCACCATTTTGATTCAGGTAGTGTAGATTCAATGGGTTATCTTTTTTTGTGTGTGTGTCCATTTTAGTTCTACTTGAGGGTTTAATAACGCTTCAGGGGCTGGCCAGCCTGCTTCCCCAGCTGAAGCATTTTCTGAGCAATCAAGAAGCCCCTAAGCAGCCCAAGCTGGATTGCCAGAAGGACAGGGGAGTTTCCAGCCTACTGATTGGCTGAGTGAGATCTTTAAGTAAGCTAGTATTTAAGTATTGCCCCAGGCAATACGCTCCCAGCTGCTCATTGGTGGCCAGGGCAGTAAAATCCTGCACTCCAGTTCTTCTTCCTGCCTCCAACTCTACTGGAACTGGCTGTCATTCTTCGTCTGGCTCTTGAATTCTGATTCTGTTGGTTCCCTGCTTCTTAATCCAGCCTCCGACTTCAGGGTTTTAACTTTCTCCAGCCTCTAACCATTGACTTTTCTTGACTTCATAAAGGGTCCCACCCCTGCAATGCTCTGCTGTGGCCTCAGTTCTGTAAGAACAAAGTTTGATCACTGTTGTATTCAGTTAGTTGCTAGTTATCAGTTTAGGCCCTTTTCACACAGACACGCTAACAGTGATAAAATGGGTGTTACATTTTATTATACATGTTGCAGGGCACCCATAGAGCACACCTGCAACCCTGCAACCTGTATAATAAAATGCAACACCCATTTTATCACTGTTAGAGTGTCTGTGTGAAAAGGGCCTTAGTTTCAGTATGTAAGTTTGTCCCCTAGAGGCTTCTGTACCCAAGGCTGCAGGGGAGATAGGGAAGGAGCTCCAGTGTCTTGGATAAAGAGGGGCACGATACAAAAATCCCCCACATCCACATCATGAAAACAAACAAAACATGTTTTTGGAACCTGAATCAAAACGTTTTTATTCCATTACACCAAGGGTGGGGAACCTTTCCAGGGACACTTTTAAAATTAGTACAAGCTCCATGGGCTGGAGAGAAGGTGGGGGTTCTGTTCCGAAGGAGTGTGCTAAGGATGGGGAAAGGAAGAGAAGAGTCAAGATCATGGATCTATGCCAAGGATCCATCCCCTTCTTTTCAAGTGCATGCTCTCATCTCTGCTCCCTTCCCCTTAGCATGCTCCTTCAGTGCTTGAGCACAGGATAGATCAGATCTGTGGGCCAGATTTGACGCAGAGACTAGGGGTCCATCATCCCTACAGTACATTATGGGAATTGTATTTCCTATCCTATTGATGTTAGAGCATGACAGACACAACTCCTACAATGTTCTGCTTTAGTCAAACTTGCAAGAGACATAAGGTGTTTTTGATTAAATTGCATCTCTATCAGCAAAAGGGTTCAGTGGAAATCTCCCATCCAGCCATCCCTTTCAGCATGACATGGCTTAGCTGTGGGATGGATTGGTGTGTTCAGGATACCAAATGATTGAAAAGAGACACTCATAAACCATTCATGCAGAAAACATAAGATGCTGTGGTATGCTTCCCTACATAGCTTGGGCCCTATCTTCCTGCAAGACCTCCTTACCCCCCAGGTCCTGGATTGGACCCTGCAGTCAGCTGGGAGTTCACATCTCGAGGTCACCCAAGTATCTTTGAGGGTGACTATGGAGAAGGTGTTCTCAGTGATGGTACCTTGGCTGTGGAACTCCCTCCTGGCAGAGGTCCACTTGGCCCTAGATCTTTCCTCTTTCCGAAGACAGTGTAAGACCTGGCTGTTCCACCAGGCTTTCAGTGAGGGAGACAGGTGATAGGTGGGGAGGGGGGAAGGTAGGACTTTAGCTTCACTTTTTGGAATTTTTTTTGTAATCTTATGTAGCTAATTGTATTCTCTCTTTTATTTATTTTATATATATATATATATATATATATATGCAGAGAGAGAAATAAATAACTTTATATATATATATATATAGTTATTTCTCTCTCTCTCTGCATATATATATATGCAGAGAGAGAGAAATAAATAACTTTGCTACTATAGACAAGTAATTTTCAACAAAAAAAGTGAGGCACATCAAAGGTGTATGGAACATAGGGTTCTGATGCTGCTGCCATGCATAAGTTAAGTGGATCCAGAATTAGGCCCTAAGATCGCTAGCTCTCTGGCCACTAACACACACAGCTTATTAAGTGGCTACAGGCCCTTATACAGGTGTTGTCTATAAAAAGCTGCTTAGAACTCTGCTGAAGTGGGATGGAATGAGGTTACTAGGGATCAGGGGATCTGACATAGGGTAAAATAAATGTGACAGTAGCCTGATGTAACCTGCTCTGGCCTGCGGGCCACTGATATGTTTGTTGTCGGTCTTCCAGATGTTAGCCTGGACTGACCCTGGGCATGTTGGTGGCTAGACCGGGCTCTCATCTCGGCAAATGGCTGAGGTCACAGCCAAGGTTACTGCCCGCCTGGGTCAGACAAGGTCAGAGTGGGATATACACAATAGTACTGAATTTGTTTAGATCACTCTTCCCAGCCTGGTTTGGGGGGCTACCATGGTGGTCCATGATTAGCTGCCATGACTGTCTATCATGGTTGGGGGCGGGGCACTGGGAGCTGCACAGGGGTGGGGCTGGTCACCAGCATGTCTGGTCAGCTGTCATCTGTGCCGAACCACCTGGGCAGCGGGACAGCTCTCCTGGCCGCCCTCACATATATCTTAGGAGTGTCTTAGGTGTGCTGCATCATCTTAGGTGGCCTGAGCTGACCCTGGTCATGTCTGCGGTGGGTTCCCGACCCGGGTCTGGTCGTGACAGTGGTGCACTGCCATCATGTTTGGTTTTACCCATAGCCTAGCCAAAGGAGAAGGGGCTAGAGTACTACTTAGCTATTGGGTTAATCTACTGCTAGTGCTGGGCTGGAATATTGTATGTGTCTGTGTATTGTGGGTAGAGCTGAAATGAATTTCTGTGACAAATATTCTATTCATTGAACCTGCCTACTTTGAGGTGCTATTTTGTGCCTCCTTCATCAGATATCCATTTCAGCTATTTCATGCAGTAATTCAGCTATTCGGTCATTTCAGTATTATTGGAGATGGGCAGTAGCCAAAATGAATAAGCAAACAGCCAACAATTGAAAAACCAAAAAAGCGGATATGCAAATATAATACCCATTTTGGTTGCCAATATTATTTGAGTAGCTGTCCAAAATGCAAATACCAGAAATATAAACTCCACGATTTGTGCCAGTATTATTTATTTATTTTATTTATTTATTTAAACACATTTATATCCCGCCCCTCCTGCAACGCAGCCCGGGGCGGCTCACAACATAAAACAATTAAAACAATAAAATACATTAAAATTCCAATAAAACAATCAAATATTCAATATAAATATTAACAGGGCTTAGAAAACAAAGGGTAGGGGATTAAAAGAAAACCCTCCCTACCCTCCCCCAAAGGCCTGGGCAAACAGCCAGGTCTTACAGTTCCGCCAAAACATTAAAAGGCTTGGGGCCAGGCGAGCTTCCTCCGGAAGGGAGTTCCACAGCCGCGGCCCCACCACCGAGAATGTCCTCTCCATCGTGGCCCCCCGTTTAACACGGGGGACCTCCAAGAGGGCACCCCCGGCAGACCTCAGGAGCCGTCCTGGAGCGCGAAAGGCAAGGCGGTCCCTAAGGTATGAGGGGCCAAGACCGTATAGGGCTTTATAGATCATCATTAGGACCTTGAACTTGGCCCGGCACGCTATCGGCAGCCAGTGCAGAGGTGTGTGAGGTGGGATGATACATGATGTAACAAAACCAAGCAAATAATCCAGAGTCTTCATTGAGTTATTTAGCTAATGGAGGAGGTTCTGCAACAGTTTTTCTCCTGCAAAGGCATAGCCTGAATGAGCACCCCATTACAAGGATAAACGTGACCAATACTCTTCTAGATGGGATATTTTTAAATATATTTGACCAAACACCATGCCAGCCAGCAGGGAGAAATGCAAAGAGACTCTCTATGTCTTCAAAGATACAGAAAAACCTGGATAAACATCCAAATTTGTGGGTGTTTTCCTGAGCTGTTCAGGGTCTTCTGAAGTTTGTCTATCATTGGCAAGCGCTACTACATGCAGTCTATAACAGAGGCATTCAGCCTCAACAGATGCAGCTATCTTCCCATTCGAGTTCTGAATTGTAGAAAAATGCACAGTGGGGAAAAGAACAAAGGAAGCCTTTCATGAGTCTGACGTTACGGTGTTTAGCAAGAAAAAAAATGCAAATGTTCGTCTGTGCTGGAGAACACTTATCAATATTAAGGAGTACACGGGAGAGAAGAAAGGAGCAAGAACAAAATAGAACACTTAACAAGAGGGTAATTTAGTCTGTTGGCAAGTGCTTAAAGTCTGGTTCATGAAAAATTACTTGCACAATTGTGTGGCTATGTTTCTGGGCTTTTATGCATAAATCATAGTATTGATTCAATGTGAATATCAAACTTACTCAGGTGTATAACTGCATGTGGGCAGAGTTAAAGCAAGAGTGTGGAAATTGGAGAGGAAAAAAACATCCCCCCTGTTGCTCCTACAAGCCTTGCTACAGTAGTCAAACAGCTGGAATGTATGCAGATTGTTAATTAAAACATAGTGGTAGCCACCTTCTGCGGCATTCTCACGAGGGTATCCATGCAGGAGATAACTGCCAACTGCCGAATCTTTTCATCCTTCTTTGGATTGAATTTTATCCTAGAAAAGAGGTGTGTGTGTGTGTGTGTGTGTGTGTGTGTGTGTGTGTGTGTGTGTGTAAAAGAAACGAAAAAGCAAAAATTGTGAGGGGGAAATCAAAATCAATTTTACATTAAAACAAAATACACAATAAGAAGAGACAGGAAGAAAGGTTTATTACATAGGTTTGTTATAGGCCCTTTTAACACAGACACGCTAAGACTGATAAAATGGGTGTGACATTTTATTATACATGTTGCAGGGCACCCATAGAGCACACCCACAACCCTGCAACAGGTATAATAAAATGTGACACCCATTTTATCAGTGTTAGAGTATCTGTGTGAAAAGGGCCATATTTGCTGCTCGACTTGTTCTCTCGGCACAAATCTGTTTCTTTAAAAATGGGGATGTGTGCTGTGAGGTATTATCATATGGGCAACAGATAGCTGTGCAGGAGGGTCAGAGGAGACCAAGCAGCAAATTTGCTCTTTAGTCTCATTCATTCCTCTGTATTTTCAAATAGGGACACTATATGCAGCATCCAGAGATGTTCAGCCTATAAGATTATTCTGCTCAGGGGACTAGGAGATGCAAAGCGAAGGTCCTGACTAGAGCAGGGTGAGATATTCATAGCAAACAAGTTATATGGACTAGGGCCTGGTCTTAAAGTTTCATGGCAGCCAAATGACCGAATAAGCAGGAGAGTAGCCAATAGGACCCAACAGCAAATTTAATTTAATTTTATAATTTTATTTATTTATTTATTTAAAACTTAGAGACCATCCTTCCCACAAGGGCTCAGGATGGTTTACAACAATAAAAATGTGTGCAGTAAAACACTCCCTCCCTCCCCTCAAAATTCCTCCCCAGTAATAACCCAATCAACCCTCATCCCCACCCCGCCAAATGCTCTTCCAAATAAAAATGTTTAACACCGCCTTCGGAAGATACTCAGGTTCGGGCTCAAGTGAACCTCCTGGGGAAGGGATTTCCATAAAACAGAATGCTTTAAAAGTGGGCAGGGAGAGGGGCAGAACTCCACCCCCTACTCACTCTGAAAATGTCTTTCTTGGAGGGGCACTTTGGAAGCAGCTTTAGCACTGTTAGAAATTTTTCAGGTCAGTGTTCGCCCTGCTGCCTTCCCTACCCTTCCTCAACATTTCCTAAGAAGGCTGTCAGTCATCTCTGACACATCTGTTATACTAGAACACAACAGGGCCACAACATTTCATGCTGCTTTGTCATTTGGTTGGGCTCCCCCTGTCTGTATTACCTCCTCATGTCTCTTTTCTTATAATTAGGGCTGAAACTCAATTCTTGTTTTCTCGACATGAATCGGCTGGATTCTCACCAAGAAACATGAGAAGCTCAAAAAACAGAAGACCCAATACTGATGGGTGGGAATGGGTAGAAAGCCACACTGTCCCTTCCCCAGATCTCTTACCTTGTCTGGGTCTGGCAGCTCTGGGGATAGAGCCCGAGGCTGTATGTTGTCTCTGTGGGAAGTGGCTGAGAAAGCCCCGAGAGAGAATTGTAAGGAATGAGAGCGGGGAGAGCAGGAGGGAGGGGCCAGATTCAGCAGACATCTTATTCTTCAGCATTCTCTTGGCTAGCAGAGGTCAGCAGCCAAGACAATGTAATGTCAGATGCAATCTTGGAATCTCTGCGTAATTTCAGACGTTACGTGATCACGCTCAACCACAGTGAATCCCGCTCAATCCCGCGGCGGGGCCAAGGTGCCCTGAATGTTTGTTTGGCGCCCGCCAGATGTTCACCACGCTCAATATCCACATGGGGTCCAATTCAACCACGCTTCCCGGGCTCCCCCGCACCAATTCCCATGGACGCGTGGGCAAGGAGATTCCCACCGGGGATCAATCAAACGTAACGTCTGGACGGCAAACACTGACCGGGATCAAAGGAAATGATCCCCAGCCGTGGGCAATGCACGTAACGGCGCTGTCAGGCAACCAGCATCAACACACCCACCAGAGGGAGATTTAAAGGGAAAAATGCAGCTGGCAAACATGGTGGGATGGAGCGAGGAGGGAGGAGGAAGAGAGTGGTGGTGAGGAGAAAGCGAGGGGTGAGGAGGAGGCGGCAGGGGCACTGGTGGTGGTGGTGGAGGGGGAGGAAGCACAGGCGGGGGTGGGGGAGTTGGGGGTCACGCTGAACATGGAGGTGGTGGTAGGGAGAGATCACCCGCAGCAGCCAGCACAGGATGCCCCGGATGCCCCTGGGCCGGCGGTGGAGGAGGCACCCCGGAAACAGGTAAGGGGGAGCAAGGGAATGGGGAACAGGGGACAAAGGGGTGGCAAGGGGCATGGTCTGACACCCCCAGGGGGAGGGGGTGCCCCGCGAGGCGGACCCAACCTCCAACAAACCATAATCCACCGACCCCCCTGCCTCCCGCAGATACAGAAAATGGCCTGGGTGGGTGACCCCCCGGAGCACATCGGACCAGCCTGGCCGGAGGTGCAGCAGGAAGGGGTGGAGGAGGAGGGATAAGACCCAGTTTGGAGAGGAGGGAGGAAGGCCTACCACAGAGGGGGCCAGTGGGGGCTCAAGGAGACCAGGGACTTTATTCGGATATGGGGGACCCTGGAGTACCAACTGGAGCTCACGGTCAACCAGCGCAATGAGCAGGTCTACCGGGACATAGTGCGGGACATGGAGGCGGCAGGGCACCCCCAGACAGTGGCACAGTGCCGGTCTAAGGCAAAAGAGCTGAGGAGGGGGTACAAGGCAATCCGGGACAACAACAGGAGGTCTGGCCATGGAGCCCAGACAGCCCCATACTACAATTCCCTGGACTGTTTCCTCCACATGAAGGGGTCCATAGTTACCCCATGACTCGTTGGAAGTGCTGTGGACTAGGGCAGGGAATGGGTCAAGGTACCCCCTCCCCTCTATGCCCCCTGGTTGACACCAGCTACAGGGCCCTAGACCCCCAGGAGGAATGCCCCGGGTGCTGTGGAACCTACAGGCCACCCCCCCAGACAGTAGCCCAGAGAGCTACCAGGCCCAGCCCAGCCAAGGCGATTCAGAGATCGGATCCCGCACCAGACACAGCTGGGGGTCCATGGGGGAGTGCTCCCACACTAAGGGCCCAGCCTTGGACGACTCCATGGCTGACTTAGAGGGTAAGTAACCATCCCACAGGGAAGAGGGCTCAAGCCCATGGGGCCAATGTCTGGGGGGGACAAGAAGGGCCAGGGACAGCAACAGGCAGAGGCCTGCCCCCCCACCCCCCCGAAAGGCAGGAGGGGGCCCTGCCCCAGGGCACTTGACCGCACCCCCCCACTCTCAACCCCCCCTTTGCCCACAGGCCATGGACCACCACCAGACTGCACCCAGGCAACTACAGAGGCAGCCACTGAGGAGCCCGCCCAGCAGGCGGAGGGAGCAGGTGAGGCAGCCTGTCTGTTATGGAGGGCCCACCGGGGTTCACAGATGGGCTATCCGGTCATGGCAAGGAGGGGGGAAGGGAAGGGGTCTGTGGGAGCGGAGGGACCATCCCACATGCCTGGGGGACGGCGGGGCCCTGGGCTATCCTGCCCTGGGGTCAGGGGCCCACTGCACGCTGTAGCACAACCTCCTCTACCCACAGGGCAACCCCAGCAGCCAGCCGCACCTGGGCCCATGCCTCCAGCCCTGAGCATGAGGCAGCACTGGGCATGGGTCCGCAGGCACAGGGAGGACCAGGTGGAGAAGATAGTCTGGACAGCTGAGGAACAGGGGGAGAGGATGATCGCGGCCATGGACTGGATGGAGGTGGCCATCGAGCGGTCCCTGGAGCAGGCAGAGGAGTGGGACAGGAGGCTCCAGGCTGAGGTGCGCCTGGAGCAGAGGTGGGAGTTCAGGGAGCACAACAGGCAGGTGTAGCTGTTCGGAGGGCTGAGGCAGGACATAAATGCCATGTTGCAGAAGCACTCGAACAAGATGGACAGGTCCCACGATATTGGGACCTCATTGCTCCTGCACGCCAGCACTATGTGTGCCTACGTCATGTCAGGAGGCCCCCCGGGCACCCTGCCTGCCCAGGCACCCATGGCAGGCCCCTCGGCGCACCTGCTCCCTGGCCTGCCCCCCTGCTGCCCCCATGCCCTCAGGGGTCATGCATTCACCTCCCTGTGCCCACTGGCCTCCAGAGGGTGCAGCTGCCATGGGGGGGCGGGGCCCCAACCGGAACTGGAGGCGGCATGGGACACTTCTACCAGTACTGACAGTGGGGGCGGGGGGAGGTGAGCTCTATGAGCTCAAGGACACAGACCGGGCGTGCACGGAGTCATCCCAGGGGATGTGGGGGACAGGGGGGAGGGGTGGGAAGGGTAGGGCTGTGTAGGGGGGGCATAGTGGTGGCAGGGCACAACCGGTTATGAGGGAATGGGTGACAATGTACACATGGGTGATATTAAAGGTGTTTATGGTACAGTGGCTCCTGGTCCATTATGTGGGAGAAAGGGGGGTGGGGCAACAGCAGCTGTACAGGGACTGGCCATAGGAACCCCCGGGGGTGGGCCGGTGAGAAGACCCCCCCCTGCATGGGTTCGTGGCTCCGCGCGCTCCTTGTGCAGCTGTAAGCGATCTGCCAACAACACCCCCGCCCCGAATGTTTGAGGCTCCTTGGCCTTGGAGTGCTGATTAGTTGGTATGTGAGAGCTATTGTGTTGTGCAGCTGTGCTGGGTCCGCACCCCATGCCTCGCACTGTTGTGCTACAATGTTGCGGCCCGTGGCTGCTTTCCCTGTCCTTGGGACCCCTGGGAGGCCCCTCAGCCCCGGAAGGTGTGTGAGGCCCCCAGAGCTCTGTGCTATTCTCCCCGGGCGGTTAGACCATGGCTGCTTGTCCATCCATGGGGCTCCTGCTTCCCATCCCCCATGGGGCCCCCTGTATCTGGACCTACACTGAGACCATGTCCCTATGCGACCTGTGGCATAGCCCTTCTGTGCAGCTGCTCCTGGGCAGGCCGGACAGCCACTCATCTGCCTTCGCGAGTGTAAGCTCTGGACTCCGCTACCTCAGCTATGAGGTGAGCGCTCGAGAGTGCCAGCTACATGCAGAGACACTGGGACTGGTCCACTTCCCTGATGGGCGCGTCCTGGTGAATAGGTGTTCGCATGTGCCCTGGTCCGGATCTGAGACCATGAGTTGGCTGTGGGTGTGCAGCCTGGGCGCCTACTCACTGTGCCTTGCAGAGGGGGGACCTGCCTTGGCCATGTCCTACTTTGGCTACGTTCACAGGGTGCGTGGGTACCAGCACACCCATGTGGCAGTGTATCACCAGCTTCTGGGGCTGGGGCATCTTCATTGGCCCCCTGATGCTGACTGCTGTGTAACGGAGCCTTCTGTGGCGGAGATGTCGACCCTGGCGCGGGTATGGTCCCATCCTGATGTCCAGTCGGGGCTCTCTGTGCATGATCCCTTTGAGGCTTACTACCTGATCGCCCACCACATGTCCATGATGGGGTACCACCGGGGCATGATCCATTGGCCCCACCTGGTTCATCAGGCCGGGCACCCTGGGCCTGGCCCCAGAGCTTCCCCCAACGGCTGCCTTGTGTCCTGGGACGTGTGGGCTTCGGGACCTGCCCCAGGGGGCCTGACCCCGGTGCCTGCCCCCACCCCGCTGTCTCTTCCTTGCTGCTGTGATGCCTGCTTCCAAGTGTGCTGATGCCCTGGCTGTGGAACCGGGCCACCTCTGGGCCACACTCCTCCCTCCTAGGTTGCTGGTGTGCCCAGGGGGTTCCGGGGCCCCCGGACTGCCCCTCCCGACCTCCTTCACGGATGGGGCCACACATCCTTGGACCTGCTGTGCTGGACTGCCTCTCCTGGCTGCCATCCATTTGCCCCTCGGTGGGGTGCCTTTACTGCATGTGCCTCCTGGACCCTGCCCGGCTGGCTCGCTGTGACCTGCGGCCTCCCGCTGTGCCTTTCTCCCGAGCTGCAGCCCCCCCCATTCCGGGACTGTGTGTTTTCAGTGGGGGTGCCAGTGGGAACTGTTCTGCTGTGGGGTTCCATGTACCTGGTGGCAGAGTCCTGCCGTGCCCCTGTGCCCATTCCTCCCCTCTACCCGGTTCCGTGGTCCAACCCCCCTGGTGCCCGGTATGCCTTGCATGGTGTCAGGTCGCCCGTGTCCCCCCTTCTCTTTATTTACTATCCTCCGTGCCTGCATGTGTGTGTGTGTGTGTGTGTGTGTGTGTGGGATTGGGCGGGCATGTGCTGGTGCTGTGGGTGCCCCCGTGTCCCCGTTGTGTGTGTGTGTGTGCCTGTTGTGGCTGTTACCTGTGCAACTATTCTCCTTCTCCCCCCTCCCTTCCCGTTTCCCTTGTGTGGGCGTTCCCTTTAGTGCCTTTTGGCTTCGTTTGCCCGCAGGTGGCCATGTCTGTGTCCCACCCCTGCCCGGTGGATTCTGGGTGTTTTGACCATAGCTGGGAATTGGCATCATGTCTGTTGCACTGCCCCGGTCTGTGATCTGTTGGCCCGATTCCCTGCCATGGTCCCGGTCCCATCACATCTGTTTGGGGCTTTTATTGGCCCCGGGGGGTGGTTGTTTGGTTCACCCCCACCGGGAATCCACTGTGGTGAACCGCCCACCCGTAACGTCTGAAATCACCCTCTGTCTATAATCTTTGAGAACTCTCGGAGAATGGGGGAGGTGCTGGAAGACTGGAAACAGGCAAATGTTCTCCCTTTCTCCAAAAGGGGGGGAAAGGAGGATCCAGGAAACTACAGACTGGTCAGCCTGACATCAATACCTGGACAGATTCTAGAGCAGATTATAAAGCAGTCAGTCTGTTAGTATTTAGAAAACAATGCTTTGATTACTAGGAGCCAGCATGGGTTTCTCAAGAATAAGTCATGCCAGACTAAACTTATTTCCATTTTTTATGGAGTTGCTAGTTTAATAGATCATGGGAATGCCATGAATGTAGTATATCTTGATTTCAGCAAAGCATTTGACAAAGTCCCCCATGATAGCCTTCTTGACAAGCTAGTTAAATATGGGCTAGATGATACTACCATTAGGTGGATTTACATCTGGTTGAAGAACTGTACCCAAAGAGTGCTCATAAATGGCTCCCCATCAGTCCAGAGGGAGGTACTGAGTGGCATCTCTAAGGACTTGGTCCTGGACCCTATATTGTTCAAGATCTTTATTAATGACTTGGATGAAGGAATAGGGGAGATGCTTATCAAATTTTCAGATGACACATAACTAGGAGGGATAACTAACACTGTAGAAGACAGAAACATGATTAAGATTGATCTAGACAAGATGGAAAGCTGGGCAAAAACTAACAAAGTGAAATTCAACAGAGATAAATGTAAAGTTCTGCATTTAGGTAATAAAACACGAAGTGTTGGTGACTCACCTGCGGGACCGTGCCAGAATTGGTGGAATGGTCTCAGACTGGTTTTGTTCATTCCTGGCCGGGAGAATTCATCGGGTGGTCTTGGGGGAGTGTATATCTTCCCCCTGAGACCTCACGTGTGGAGTCCCACAGGGTGCCATTCTGTCCCCCCTCTTGTTTAACATCTATATATATATATATCTTATTTATTTCTGAATTTATACCCTGTCCCTCCTGCGAACAGCTTGGGGCAGCTTCCAACAATAATAAAAATATATATAAAATAGATATAAAACAATTTTAAAATACATCACAATACAATTTAAGTATTTAAAACAGGGCCCCAGGATACAATTTAACATTTAAAACAATAAAACAGGGTAGAGGAGATAAAAAACCCTAACCCACCCCCCACCCCCAAAGACCTGGGCGAACAGCCAGGTTTTACAACACCGCCAGAATATGAACAGGCTTGGGCCAGAATATGAACAGGCGAGCTTCCTCCGGAAGAGAGTTCCAAAGTTGCAGCCCGGCCACTGAGAATGCCCTCTCCATTGTGGCCCCCCGCTTTACATGGAGATCCTCCAAGAAGGCACCCCCAGCTGACCGAAGGAGCCGCTCTGGGGTGCGGAGGGCGAGGCAGTCCCTGAGGTACGAGGGGCCCAGGTCGTGAAGGACCTTGTAGATCAACGTCAAAACCTTGAACCTAGCTCGGCACGCTATTGGCAACCAGTGCAGAGTCTGGAGCACAGGTGTAATGTGCTCCTGATGACCCGTCCCTGTAAGGAGACGGGCAACCACATTCTGCACTAGCTTCAGCCTCCGAACCAGGAAAAAGGGAAGCCTCACGTAGAGCGCGTTGCAGTAGTCCAGCCTCGAGGTGATGAAAGCATTGATGAGGGAGGCCAGGTCCGGGCCGGAGACAAATGGATGCAGCCTTCGTACCAGATGTAACTGGCAGAGGGCAGCCTTAGCGATGCCTCCACCTGCTGATCCAGGCGGAGGTCCGCGTCCAGTATCATCCCCAGACTCCAGACCTGCTGAGCTAAAGGAGGGTGAACCCCCCCAATCAGGGGGGCCACTACCTCCCTTGCTCTCCCCACCAACATCACCTCTGTCTTATTGGGGTTGAGCTTCAGTCTGCTCTGCCACATCCTTTCCGCCACGGCCTCCAAACACTGGGATAGCAATGAGACCGCTGGTTCTGGGTCATTTGAAAAAGAGAGGTACAGCTGAGTATTATCAGCATATTGGTGACACTGCACCCCGAACCCTCTCACAACCTCCCCCAAGGGCTGCATATAAACATTAAATAATAATGGAGACAGAATATAACCCTGCAGAACGCCACATGACAAGGCGCGGGGGCACGATGTCTCATCCCCCAGCACCACCCGCTGGCTTCTCCCCGAGAGGAATGGATGGAATCACTCAAGAACAGTCCCATCCAGACCACCCCAGGTCACGCAGCTGCCTCAACAGCAGTCCATGGTCCATGGTATCAAAAGTGGCTGAGAGATATAGCAGGATGAGAAATGTTGAATATCCTGCATCCATCTCCCGGCGGAGGTCGTCGACCAAGGCCACCAGCGCCGTCTCAGTGGCATAGCCGGGGCGGAACCCAGATTGAAAAGGGTCTAGGAAGCCGATGCTAACCAGATGCACCTGGAGCTGGAGTGCCACTGCCCGCTCAAAAGGGAAGGTTAGAGACAGGTCAGTAACTGGCGAGCACATCCACATCCAAAGATGGTTTCTTCAGCAGGGGGCGCACCACAGCCTCCTTGAGGCTGGGCGACAGCCTCCCCTGCTTCAAGGACATGTTCACTACCCTCACCAGCACCGTCCCTAACATCTCCTTGGAGGCTTTCACCAACCAGGACTGGCATGGGTTGAGTTCACAACAGGTGGCCCTCACAGACCTCAAGACATCCACCGCATCGACCAGCGTCACTTCCTGAAACTCCCCCCACAAAGCTGGACCGGACGGGGCCTCCATCACCTCATGCTCTCCCCCTACTGCCCCTAATCCAGTGTCAAAGTCACTCTGAATCCGAGCAATCTTGTCTGCGAAGTAGTTGACAAACTCCTCACAGCGAGCCTGGGACAAGTTCCCATCCAGGTGGAGGGAGGCTGGACTGACCAGTCCCCGCACCACCCGAAACAGCTCCGCCGGGCATGACTTCGCAGACACTATGAGGGCAGCAAGGAACTCCTTCCATGCTGTCCTCAAAGCCTCAACATAGGACCGCAAATGGGCCCTATGGAGAAGACGGTCGGAGTCGGATCGAGTCCGACACCAGCGTCGCTCTAGCCTCCTGCCCACACGCTTCATACACCGCAGCCCCGCAGTAAACCAAGGGGCCCTGCGGTGATGATACCGAGGCAGAGGGCATCTTGGAGCCACCCTGTCAATGGCCTCCTCCAGCAAGCTGTTCCAATGCTGGACCAGCTCATTGGCAGAGTGACCGTCCAGGTCCAGGGTTAACTCCCTCAGAACCTCTTGGAACCGCTGGGGTTCCATCAGCCTCCGAGGTCAGACCATTCTAACTGGTCCCTTCTCCCCCTGGAGGGGGTGCGCTATAAGACTGGCCTGAAGAAGATAATGACCCATCCATGACAAGGGCACCGCCCTAACTTCCCCCAAAACCGGACCCCCCACCTCAAGGCCAGAACTGAAGATCAGGTCGAGGGTGTGCCCCCCCACGTGGGTTGGGCAGATAACCTCCTGGGGTAAATCCATGGTGGCCATGAATTCTTGCTCCGCCCCAACAAGGCCAGCATCGGCGTGGATATTGAAGTCCCCCAGAACCAAGGTCCTAGAGGAGCCCAGCACCACCTCTGAGGCCAGCTCTGCTAGAGTGGTAAGGGATGCCACTGGACAGGAAGGGGCCCGGTCAGCAGCACCCCTAGCTTGCCCCCAGCCAAATCGAACACCACGTGAAGGACCTCAATACCCACAATCTCCTGGACTGGATACCTCCTATCAGGCCAGTCCTCTCTAAAAATAATAGCTATACCACCTCCCCGGCCATCCGTGCGGGGCTGATGCTGTATGGCATACCTGGACGGAATGAGATTGGCCAAAGTTGTACCGGCCAACTCGTCCAGCCAGGTCTCTGTAATACATGCAAGGTCCATGGCCCCATCCGAGATCAAATCCCGGACAATTGGGGCCTTATTCACAACGGACCTCGCATTTAGCAGCAACAATCCCCCACGTATGGACCTTGGACCTGGCTCCTCCCTTTCCCTCAGCGGGGGGATGGCAACCTGAACCTCCCTCAGGTACCTCGGTCCCCTAGGGGCACGTGCCATCTGACCCCTTGGACCATACCGTCCTTGCCCCAGTGCTCCCCCTGCTGCCACCAGGGTCAGGCACCGAGACAAACCCCCCCACTAACAACCCTCCTACACTCCCACCCCTCCTCCCTAGCCCTGAGAAAAAAACACATGCAGTCATTAGGGGAGATCGTTTCAGGGCATGCAGTGTCATCAGTATGCTGATGACACTCAGCACTAACTCTCTTTACCATCGACCCAGGCCATGCAGTTTCCTTATATTCCCAGTGCCTGTCAGCTGTGGGGGCTTGGATGAGGTTGAGCCATCTGCAACTGAATCCTGACAAGACGGAGGTGATGTTGGTGGGCGAGGGCTTGGGGAGCCTGGGGGTGGTTGAATCTCCTCTTGTTGGGGGGGTTCGCCCCCCCATGGTGTCTCAAGTGCGGAGTCTGGGTGTGCTCCTTGATTCGCGGCTCAGCTTGGAATCTCAGGTTGTGGCCGTGGCGGGGAGTGCGTTTCGGCAGTTACATCTTGTCCGGCGGCTTCGGCCGTATCTCTCAGACTCCGACCTCGCCACTGTCATCCATGCCTTCATCACCTCGAGGCTGGATTACTGCAACGCGCTCTACGTGGGGCTGCCCGAGAAGCTGGTCCGGAGGCTGCAGCTGGTGCAGAATGCCGCGGCCCGTCTCCTGACGGGGGCGGGTCGCAGGGAGCACATGACACCAGTGCTCCAGGCTCTGCACTGGCTGCCTATAAAGAACTGGGCCAGGTTCAAGGTGCTGGTTTTAACGTTTAAAGCCCTTCACGGCCTGGGGCCTGTTTATCTGCGGGACCGCCTCACTCCCCATGTGCCCATGCGACCCTTGAGATCATCCGTGGGAGACTTTTTGGAGGTTCCCCGGGTGAGTCGGGTGGCCACCGATGTTAGATCTCTTTTGGTGGCCGCCCCTGTGCTGTGGAATTTGCTCCCAGAGGAGGCTCGGCTGGTACCACTCTCCTTCTGTTTCAGCATATATGTAAGACCTGGCTGTTCCATCAGGCTTTTGGCGAGGGGTAGGGGTGGTGTGGGGGTGGAGGTTTCCCCCACATATTGTATTTTAAAATTGTTTTAAAATGTTTATATTGTTTTATTGAGTGCTGCCCTGTGGGCAGGAGGGGCGGGATATAAATTTTAAATAAATAAATAAATAAATAAATAAAAATCAAGTGCACAAATATAGGATGGGGGATACCTGGCTTGGCACCAGTACATGTGAAAAGGATCTTGGGGTTGTAGTTGATCATAAGCTGAATATGAATCAGCAGTGTGATGAAGTTGCTAAAAAGGCTAATGTAATTTTGGGCTGCATTAACAGAAGTATAGCGTCCAGGTCATGAGAAGTTATAGTTTCACTCTATTATGCGCTGGTCAGACCTCATTTGGAGTACGGTGTCAAGTTGTGGGCACCCCATATTAAGAAGGACATTAACAAATTGGAATGGGTTCAGAGGAGAGCGACAAAGATGGTCAGGCGACTGGAAACCAAGTCCTATGAGGAAAGGCTGAAGGAGCTGGGCATGTTTAGCCTGGAGAAGAGAAGAAAAGGGGAGACATGATACCTGTCTCCAAATATCTGAAGGGCTGTTACATAGAAGATGGAGCAGACTTGTTTTCTGTTGCTCCTGAGGGCAGGAGTGGGGCCAGCTGAGGCCAGTGAGCTGAAATGATAAGAAAGGAGATTTTGACTAAACATTAGAAGAATTTCCTAATGGTAAGAGCTGTTCAACAATGAAACAGACTGCCTAGGGTGGTGGTGGGCTCTCCTTCACTGGAGGTTTTCAACCAGAGGCTGAATGGCAGTCTGTCAGGGATGCTGTAGGTGTGGATTTCCTGTGTTGAGCAGGGAGCTGGACTAGATGACTTCTGAGGTCACTTCCAACTGTAAGATTCTATTTATTAATTTTATTATAAAAGATTTCTATCCCATCCCTCCTGCCCACAGGGCAGCTCGGGGCAGCGAACAGCAAGATAAAAACAATTTAAAAAGTTTAAAAAATCCCATATGCAGAGAGAAAACAATCCACCCACCCTACCCCTCGCCAAAAGCCTGGCAGAACAGCAAGGTCTTACATAAACGTTGAAATGACGGGAGAGTGGGGGTCAACCAAGCCTCCTCTGGGAATGAGTTCCACAGCACAGGGGCGGCCACCAAAAAAGATCTAACATTGGTGGCCACCCATCTTGCCTGGGAAACCTCCAAAAAGGCTCCCACAGATGATCTCAAGGGTCGCATGGGCACATGGGGAGTGAGGCGGTCCCGCAGATAAGCAGGACCCAGGCCGTGAAGGGCTTTACAGGTCAAAACCAGCACCTTGAACCTAGCCCGGTGCTTTATAGACAGCCAGTGCAGAGCCCGGAGAACAGATGTCATGTGCTCCCTGCGGCCTGCAGGGAGATGGGCTGCGGCATTCTGCACCAGCTGCAGCCTCCAGACCAACTTCTCAGGCAGCTCCACGTAGAGCGTGTTGCAGTAATCCAGCCTCGAGCTGATGAAGGCATGGATGACCGTGGCGAAGTCAGAGTCTGAGAGATACGGCCGAAGCCGCCAGACAAGATGTAACTGCCGAAATGCACTACCTGCCTCAGCCACAACCTGAGATTCCAGGCTGAGCCGTGAATTGAGGAACACACCCAGACTCCACACCTGAGTGACAATGGGAGGGCGAACCCCTCCAACAAGAGGAGATTCAACCACTCCCAGGCCCCCCAAGCCCTCATCCACCAACATCACCTCTGCCTTGTCAGGATTCAGCTGCAGATGGATCAACCTCATCCAAGCCCCCACAGCTGACAGGCACTGGGAAAATTAGGAGACGGCATGGCCTGGGTCGATGGAAAAAGAGAGGTAGATCTGAGAGTCATCAGCATACTGATGACACTGCATACCCTGAAAACCTCTCATGATCTCCCCTAACAGCTGCATATAGATGTTAAACAAGAGGGGGGACAGAATGGCACCCTGCAGGACTCCACACGTGTGGGCCTCGGGGGAAGATGTACACTTCCTGTCACGTAGGGATAGGAAGGAGGGAAAAAGGAGCAGGGAAGAGGGGTGACTCCACACTTGGAGGACGCAAAAACAGGTTACAGACAAGGGCAACCAGAGGCAACTATCCTTAACGCACGTACCTAGCTCAGTAAGGCTAGGGTCCCTCAGGGTGGAAGGTGGGCTTTCCCTCAATATTAGAAGGCAACCCTTTTCATCATCGGGACAAGGGGAAAGAATAGCAGTTTGCCTCAGAAAACCAAGACGTAGGAACACCAGGGAAAACCACACACTCGGGGAACTATTCGGGACCCTGGGCACCGTGTGGCTCTGTGGGGAGAATGAGGGGGAAGGGAAAGGCTCCAGGGAGAGGGGAAAGGAGAGGGGGGAAGGGGAACGAGGATCTAGGTAAGTGGGG
>QEPC01001425.1:762628-778813 GCA_003113815.1 Sphenodon punctatus | reverse complement strand
GGCCCGCTGGTCGGTGGAGCTTGGGGTGGCAGGAAGGCCAAGCCCCAGGAGAGTCGTGGTGTCCTCAAGCGATGACAGCCGAGGATGCTGGGAGCGTATGCAGACGAGCTGCAACATCACCAGTTCTATTTAATGTGTTACATATCCCCTAATGCAGTGGGCCACAGGCCTAGGAATGGGACTCCTGGTGTCTTTTTTTATATTGCTGTAGCACCTAATCATGTGCATCAATTCAGCTTGAGGGTGGCAGGGAAAAGAGGCTGAACAGATTGTTGGATTTGTTCAATCATTGTGTTAGTGGAAAAAAACAACACCAACATAAAACAAGCCAGCATACAATTTGGATTCCTTCCTTTCCAAACCAATTTCTGCAGCTTGCAGACATGGGAATTGTAGATCAGTATCTGCCATTCGGAAGCTGCTGGAGAGAATCCCAATGGGAAAAGGTCAGGTTTTATGTATGAAGATTTAAAACGATAATCAGGCATCTGCTCCAAGTATGTCTGTTGCACTAAAACTTAATAAATATTAATTAAATGCTTGGGGAATTCTATTTTCATTTTATGAATTTGATTCTTCCCCATGCACCCCACAAAGCAAGGGAGCTGATTATGGTAATTGTTTTTATTGTTACAAGAATTAGCCACTGTATAGCCAGCCTTTTAATCAAACACATGTTTTTCTTGCTATTCTTAGGAGAGAAATTCTGAAATCCCAGCCCTATGGCTTTCGATTTCAGGAGATGAGAAATCTATGCTGGCTGTCTGGGACAGGAAGCTGAGCTAGCATGGATGGTGTGACAAGTTTCCCCATACAAAGTCTGTCATTCAGGGTGATTTCAGATGATACGAGTCTGAAATTCACCTCGCCTGAACCACAGTCAAACACGGGCCACGTTTGACTGTGGTGAACATCTGTTGGCTCACTGCCAGATGTGCACCACAGTCAAACGCAGCCCGTGTTTGCATTCACCATGCTTCTGGACCTCCGGACGCGAGGAGGTCGAGAAGTGTGGTGAAAGGCCACTATGGCCGTGGTGAACGGAAAGTAACTTCTGTTTACTTACCGTTCACCGTGGTCAATGGAATTCACCCCCACCTGTGGTTGCAGCTTTGGGAAGGGGGAGGGGAATGCAGGGGGCAGGGCCATGCAGCAGCATGTTGTGCCGCGCGGTCCGCCCCCTCTGGGGTGTGTGTGCCACTTTAGACGTGATGGGCGGCCGCTTTCACCATGGCCCGTGGTTTGGCGGTGCCCACGGCCAGAGGCATTGGGACACACGTCTGTTGACTCGCCCCTTCACCCCTGGCCGTGGTCCGATCCACCCCACGGCCCGTGGTGAAAGCGGCCACCCGTCATGTCTGAAATCACCCTCAGTATGTACCAAACCTTCCAAATATTCACTTATACAAAGAGGTGGAACTTACAGTGGCTGAGGAATGTATTTGTCAAATTTGTCCATTTTGTTTTAGGTTGAATGAAGCAGGTACAACACATAATTCACCATGCCCTCTTCATTTGGATATTAGGATCATTTTTTCTGTTTTTATGTGTATTTTCAATTTTTGTTTTGTTCAGATAGTTATTTGAAAGACTGAGTGAATAACTGAATAATTAAACAAACATAACTGAGAAACATATATACATACATTTTGGATTTATATCCCACCCTTCCTACGTGGCAAAGGATGGCTTACAAACCCATACAATAATAAAATATAAGCAAGTCTTATATAAACCCCAACAATCCACATCCCATCACCATCCCATCCCACCCCCCACCCCCCGTCCTTCTCCTGGGGGAGTCCCCTTTCCCTTCCCACCTAATCTCCCATTCTTTTTGTCCCTCCCTCCCAGACACCCTTATCACAACCATCCCTACCCGAACCATCCCATCCCACCCAATTCCACACCTCCTCTGTATTTAGTATGTGTGTTTTGTGTGTGTGTGTGTTGGAGGGGGGATTGCCAGGGCTCAGCACAAGCAATTAGATTAAAGGATGAGCTGAGCCCCCAGTGTGTGTATTTTGTGTGTGTATGTGTGTGTGTTTGGGGGGGGGGTTGCCACGGCTCAGCACCAGCAATTAGATTCAAGGGTGAGCTGAGCCCCCAGGAAATGTTCCCAGTAGAAATGCGCACCCTGAAATGTCACAGACCAGGGAAAGGCTGATATTAGACATTTTAGGGTTGGAAACAAAAGCCAGGAAAAAAAACCTGACTGGTTTATTTGGCTTTCATGAATGACTTTCCTGCTCTGCCTCCTTTGCTGTTCCTTATATAGATTAAATAACAAGAACTCCTGTCTTATAGTCAACTATAGTCAGGGTGGTTCAGTTGTTGGGTTGCTAGCTGGAGAATAGGGTTAATTTCCCTTCTCTGATAAACCATGGGTCAGGGGCCTGGCTTCTGGGGCAGGCTTCAGCACCAGCAATTCATTTTTTACAAATTAAGCACTGCCCTTACCCCAAGTCTTAACCCCTAATTCCACCCCCAAATTAGCCCTGGATTGAAATAGCTATTCCATTGACTGTTGTTAAATGGACCACGTGGGTGGGGGGATGGGTGTGCGCTGGCAGCCATGGGAATGGGTGCACACCCACCTCCACCCATTTCCACCCACGGAGCCTCCTCCAGTTTGCCAGATGGCTCCGTGGGTGGGTGATGGGTGGAGGTGGGTGTTGTGCAGGAGTGTGCACACACCCCCACCCACCACCCATGGGGTTGCCATGATTGCACACCCATTCCCGCCCCACTGCCATGGTATTTACATGGACGCCCACCATACACCCATCTGCACATGTAGTGTGCACGCATGTGAGGAGGGGGTGTCCATGTAAAAAACGGCCATTGTCACAGAGATTTCTGCAAAAATTGAATAGCTATTGGTTTTTTCTGATTGGAAATTTATTCTGACTGGAATCAGAATCCCAACCCAAAAAACACCCCAAACCCACTCTGTGTGAGCAAAATGGCTACCATCATCTATTTGCACATGTGCAAATTGCCAACATTTTAAATAAGGGCAGTGTCATTTGTGCATGCACAATCGGCCCCGTGGCCATTTTGTACATGAACAGATGTTTTTATTTATTTAAAAATATTTTGTCCTATTCTGATCAGAATCAGACAAAGTACTGCCGATTCTGTTTTTTGATCAGAATGGGCGTCCATTTCCAATCAAAAATCAGAACAGGTGAAGATCCAGTTTCATCTCTACCCCAAACAAAGAAAAAAAGGAATTTTAGAAAAATAAATATTCTTTTTGTATGCAAATTTTCATTCCAATATGCAGAATGGAAATCAAAAATGCAAATAATATTTGCAGATACAGAGCTGGCTTTTTGTTTCAACACTAATAAACAGGTCTGTTCACATGTGACATAACACACACATGAGAGGTTTCTGGCTCTACACACCTATATTCATTTTCCTGGCTTTCCTGTGGTCTGTCCTCTCCAGCGAGGCCCTGAGTGTCTTAGGTTGTGATCAGCTGATCTTCTTCTGCTCCCAACTACCAACAACCAGCTTCCCCTTTACACGCCATAATTATCTTCATCTGGGCATGAACTGACTAGGAGAAGACAAACAGAGCACATTAACCTCTTCAGGACACTTCAACCTGTTAAACAGGGCATGAAATTTCAGACCAAACTCCAGGAGCCAAAAACAATTTCAATCACCAGACTTTGGCCCTTTTTACACGGACCAGGAAGGAGTTGTTGTGCATGTGGGATGGGTGGGCACCGCAGTGGGTGTGCGGCATGTGAGCAGCCCGTCACATGGATGCCTACCCACCTCTACCCATCTCCATGCATGAAGGCACCTCCGTTGCCTCCAATGTCTGCATGCATGGGGGATTGGTGGAGGTAGGTAGAGTGTGGGAGTGTGCACACACCCCTATTCACTGGCCATGGCAGTCAGATGGATACCCTCCCCCCCCCGCCCATGCAGTTGCACACATGGGCGAGTGGGGGGCGGGGAGTTCCATGTAAAAAGAACTTTTATCCTGATATTAAACTCTTCTTGCCACACTGCACCCCGAACCAGTAGTCAGTCTCAGTTTTCTGGGTGCCAATGGCTCCCAGGCTCGTGCAAACTTTATGCCCTGTGTTAAAGATGCACATTTATTTGTTCATTTCAACTTAGATTAAGTGTGGTAAGGGCTGGCAGCTGAGCTGAAAGGAGTAGTAGATTTATTATTTGTGAATATCATTAGCATTTTCAGGTACACCCTCTGCTGTCATCGCTGCTGATCCCCCGCCGCTTCTTCATCTGCAGGGGGAAGAACAGCATCAAAAGAGGTGACTTTGGGGGTTGGGGGGGGCCACGAGAGCCAGTGCACCTGGTGTGACCCTTGTGACCCACACACGGAAGTGACCTCGGGGGAGGGGGCACAAAAGGAGCCACCTACGGGGAGAGGGGAAGACTTATGGGCTTTTTCAACTGCTGGAGTCTCCCTGTTGTTGCTGCCGCTGTGCTCAGATGCTGCCTCTGCCATCATCGCTACTGATCCCCCGCTGCTGCTTCATCTGTGGAGGGAAGAACAGCATCAAAAGAGGTGACGTTGGGGGTGGGGGCCACAAAAGGAGTCACCTGTGGCTCCACCGTAGGCTGCAAGCTGTGCGACTGAGAGCCGAAGGGCCGCGGCCAAAGGGTGACGCCCTTTGGGGCCCTTTGGGGACCATAGGGGGTGCATGGGGCTAGCATGCCGACAAGTTGATTGTGTATTTTACGGGGAGGGGAGGCATTCCCCAATGGTGAGAGTATGGGGGCTGCCTTGGGGGTTGTGGAGGGGGGAAGGGGGAGGGAAAGGAATGGGGGGAGGGGGGAGTTGTCCCCAGCTTGGACCCATGGTGGCATGGGACTGTCTCTTATACACATCTAGATGTGTATAAGAGACAGAACTAGAGGTGAATGGTGGGGGGAGGGGGAAAATGGGGTCCAGAGGCAGGGTGGGAAGCCCAGAGGTGGGGGACAGGAGGTAGTAGATGGGGGGGAGGGAGTGGCTATAAGGGTGGTTCTGGGGCGAGGATGGTATGGTCCAAAGGGGCAGGTAACTCATCCTACCAGGGAATCAAGGTACCTGGTGGAGGTTAGGAGGGTCACCCCTCCACCAAGGGTGAAGATCGGTCAGGGTCCAGGGTCTGCCTGTGGGGGGCTGATGCTGTTGAACACCAGGTCTGTAGTTAACAAGGCTTCAGTTATCCGGGAACCTATCTTGGATGGGGTGGCAGACCTTGCATGAATCACAGAGACCTGGCTGGATGAGGGGGCTGGACCAGTTGTGGCGGACCTTGTACCGGCTGGGTATGCTGTGCAGTACCAGCCTCGTACAGGGGGCCGGGGAGGTGTAGCTATCATTTTTAGGGAGGACTGGCCAGTAAGGAGATATCCAGTCAAGGAGATTCCAGGTGTGGAGGCCCTCTATGTGGTGTTTGATTTGGCTGGGGGCAAGCTTGGGATGCTGCTGGTATACCGGGCCCCTTCCTGTCTGGCAGCATTCCTTGCTGCTCTAGCAGAGCTAGCCTCAGAGGTAGTGTTGGACTCCCCCAGGACCATGGTCCTTGGGGACTTCAACACTCATGTCAATGTCGGCCTTGTAGGAGTGGAGTGGGAGTTAATGGCTGCCATGGCAACCATGAACTTGTCCCAAGTGGTCAACTGCCCGACTCATTTGGGGGGACATATGCTTGACCTGGTCTTCTGTTCTGGCCTTGAGGTGGGTGATCCGTTAGTGGGGGATGTGAGATCTATGCCTTTGTCATGGACGGACCATTATCTCTTGCAGACCAGCCTCCTAGCATTGTTATGATATGGCTTGGGCCTAACTGAGATGCTAATCTCCTTGCTACAATATGACCAAACCAGAAATGCTTCTCTGACACAAATGTGCCAGAACATACATTGAATGCTATTGTAACTCACTCTGTGTTAAAATGTAACCAAACCAGAAGTGCTTCTCTGGCACAAATATACCAGAACATACATTGAATGTTATTGTAACTAACTCTGTGTTAAAATGTAACCACAAGTACACTTTGAATGTAACTTTTGTAGGCCATTGTGGCTGTTGTTTGAAAACTATGTAGAATGCTAGAAAGTAGGTAAAGAAGTTATTTAGTACAGTCACTCATTGATCCAAAGAGAACAGAAAATATTAGGAAAGATGGTCAAAATTGGTCAGGGGGAACAAATTATGCTGGAGAATTGAGCAGAAACCTCATGTTCCCAGAACAACTGAAATGTTGATAATTCACAGGAACATGGAGGGACATAGTGGAAGGTCATGAACTGATAACAGAGTTAAACTGAACAAGCAAGTTAAGATGGCCTTATGACACAACTAGATGCCTCTACGAAGGATGTGGGCTAATCCAGGGCCAAAGAGTCAGACCCCCATTTCCGGAGGGAGGGGTGGACCAGACTCTACCAGTCAGGGCAAGCCCCCATACCATGACTAAGCAGGAGGTACCCCAGATCTGAGCAACCAATGGGAGTACTCCACAGGCTTAGTACTGACAACCCCGCACTCTGGATAATCATAAGGCAGTCACAGCATATAAGGCCTGCCTCTGGATCAGTTCCTTGCCTTCACGGTCCTCAGTCGCTAGCCCTTATCAGGGCACCGACAAGCTCGGTGATCCGCCCACTCTGGGACTTCTCTTTAGGAAAGTCCTGCAATGTGCCTGCCCAGTGAGGCTTTCTCTCTCTCAGCATCATTTGGGCCCCCTTACTGCCTTCTTCTGGAACCAGACCATTGACCTCTGATCATGTAAGAATATATGCTTTTATGTATTTGAAGGAATCAGAGTAGGTGAGGGCAAATGTTGGATGCAAGTGTCTTCTTAATAATTGGTATGCTAATTGTTCTGCTTTTATTGAATAAATGTCTATTTGATTGAACAAAAGAGTCATTACTAGAAATAGCAAGAGGAGTAATTCCCCACCCTCTCAAACTCAGTAGTATTTCCACTTTATCCCGTGGAATTAAAAGGAATCTGCTTCACCAGGGTGCAGAGAGAAGTTGAACCCCTTTTATTTTATTTCAGTGTGCCCCCTCCAGAAGGGGAATGGACCAGTTAGGTTGGTCCGCCCTTGGAGGCTGATGGAACCGCAGTGGTTCCAGGAGGTCCTGAGGGAGTTATCCCTGGACCCTGGCACCCACTCTGTTGTGCTGGTACAGCATTGGAACACCTTGCTGGGGGAGGACATCGACAGGGTGGCTCCGAGACGTGCCCTGCCCCCGTCTCGTTGCCACAGGGCCCCTTGGTTTACCGAAGGGCTGCGGTGCATGAAGCAGGTAGACAGGAGACTAGAGCGATGCTGGCATCAGACTCGCTCTGAATCTGACCGATTTCTCCATAGGACCCATTTGCGGTCCTATGTTGGGGCTGTGAGGACAGCAAAGAAGGAATTATTTGCTGTCTTCATAGCATCTGAAAAGTCGCGTCCAGCCGAGCTGTTCTGGATGGTGCGGGGGCTGGTCAGTTCGGCCTCCCTCCGCCTGGATAGGGACTTGTCCCAGACCCACTGTGCAGAGTTTGCCACCTACTTTGTAGACAAGATCGCTCAGATCCAGAGTAATTTTGACACTGGGTTGGATGCAGTAGATGAGGAGCGTGAGGTTATGGAAGCACCGTCTGGTCGATCTTCCTGGGAGGAGTTTCAGGAAATGACGCCAGCCGATGCGGTTGATGTCTTGGGGTCTGTTCGAGCCACAAGTTGTGAATTAGATCCGTGCCCATCCTGGTTGGTAAAACCTTCCATGGAGACACTGGGGTCGGTTCTGGCGAGGGTGGTAACGCGTCCCTTTGGCAGGGGAGGTCATCGCCCAGTCTCAAGGAGGCTGTGGTGCACGCCCTGCTGAAGAAGCCTTTGCTGGATGTGGACTCACTCACCAGCTACCGTCCTGTCTCTAACCTTCCTTTTTAGGGAAGGTTATTGAAAGGGCAGTGGCTCTGCAGCTCCAGGCGCATCTGGACTGTATCGGTTTCCTTGACCCTTTTCAATCTGGGCTCTGCCCCGGCTATGGCACTGAGACGGCGACGGTGGCTTATCTCTGCCGGGAGATGGATGCAGGATGTTCTACATTCTTGATCCTGCTAGATCACTCGGCTGCTTTTGAAATCATGGACCATGGGCTGCTGCTGAGATGGCTGCGAGACCTGGGGGGTCTGGACAGGACTGCCCTAGGGTGGTTCCGCTCATTCCTCTCGGGGAGAAGCCAGCGGGTGGTGCTGGGAGCTGAAACATCATGCTCACGGGCTTTGACCTGTGGTATTCCGCAGGGTTAGATCTTATCTCCGCTTTTGTTTAATGTGTATATGCAGCCCCTGAGGGAGATTGTGAGAGGGTTCAGGGTGCGATGTCACCATTATGCTGATGATACTCAGCTGTACCTCTCATTTTTGACCGACACAGGCCTTGCAGTCTCGTTGCTTTCCCAGTGTTTGGAGGCTGTGGTGGATTGGATGTGCCAGAGCAGACTGAAGCTCAATCCTGATAAGATGGAGGTGATGGTGGTGGGTAGGGTGAGGGAGGTGCTGGCCCCTCTGGTGGGGGGGGGGATCTTCCCTCCCATAGCCCAGCAGGTTTGGAGTATGGCAGTGGTTTTGGATCTGGGCCTCTGCCTGTATTGGCAGGTGGAGGCGGTGGCTAAAGCCGCCTTTTGCCAGCTGTATCTGGTGTGGAAGCTGCGCCCACACATTTCTGGGCCTGACCTGGCCATTCTTATCCACGTCTTCATCACCTAGAGGCTAGACTACTGCAACGCGCTCTACGTGGGGCTTCCCTTGGTTCTTGTCTGGAGGCTGAAGCTGGTGCACAATGTGGTGGCCCGTCTTCTTACAGGGATGAGGCAACGGGAGCATACAACACCTGTGCTCCATGCTCTGCACTGGCTGCCTATAGCATACCGAGCCAGATTCAAGGTGTTGGTGTTGATTTGTAAAGCCCTATACGGTCTGGGCCCCTCATACCTTGGAGACCGCCTCACCTTCCACGCCTCAGGGTGATCCCTGTGGTCTTCCAGGGGTGCCTTCCTGGAGGTCCCCCGTGTTAAACGGGGGGCCACAATGGAGAGGGTGTTCTTTGTGGCCGGGCGCAACTCTGGAACTCCCTCCCGGAGGAAGCTCACCTGACCCCAGGCCTGATGTCTTTTCGCTGAGCCTGTAAGACCTGACTGTTTTCCCAGGCCTTCGGAGGGTAGGGTGGGAGGGTAGGGTAGAGAGGTGGGGGAATTTTGGGGGTGGGTGGGGTTTAATTATATATATTTGATGATGTTTTTATGTGGTTTATTATTGTTTTATTTGTTGTAAGCTGCCCCGGGATGCCATAGGCATGGGGGGCGGCCAGCCGGCCAATAAATATAAATAAATAAATAAATAAAAATATTCAAATACTAACTGTGAACGAAATGGATATTTGCATACCCAATTTTTCAAATATTCCATTCTGGGTATTTTTTTTTTCTTTTTGTAGTAACGCTTGAATGTACCCTCGGCCCAGAGCCAGAACCCACCTCATGGGGAATAGAAATGGAGATTATGAAGAAACCAAGAGTTAGGCCATTTTTAGATGAGCGGCCAATGTAGTAGGTTGGAAAATCTGCTTTTAGAGAAGCTACATTGGGGGGGGGGGGGACACTTAGATACACCAGAAGTTGCTTGTGTGCCATTGGAACAGTTGCTCGCACATTATTTTTAAAACTAGATTTGTCTAACCTCAATATTGGAGTTTGACAAATCCAGTTTTAAAAATAATGTGTGAGCCGCTGTTCCAATGGCGGCCGGGCGACGTCTTGTGCGTCTAAATGCCCCCTGCGCGACTTCTCTAAAGGTGGATTTTTAAACTGGCTAGATTGGCCACTCGTCATCTATACATCTAAAAACAGTCTCAGTGCCAAAGAACAAGTTTATTTAAAGAGGTAGGGTACCTAGTCACAGTCTAGGATCCTGATCCTGGAAACCAGAGGGGTCTCAGATGAGAGGCTTTTATACACAATCAAACAGATTACTACATCATCATTGTTACATTCAATCCAGTACTAACCAGCCTGATTATAAAAGCAAACGGAGACAACATGTCTCCACTTGTGTACTAAACTCATCACACTATTAAAGAAGTTACATGGTTCATCAGAACAAACGAACCCATCGGGCTGTTTATTACGAACATTCAGGCTGTTTTTAAAAATTATACATTTAGAACATTCTAGGGGGTTTTATGTCATTCTGAAGGTGACTGTCTAGATAGTTGGAACACTAAAAATTGTAACACTTCTGGCTTGCTTCTGTGTGTTAGAAGGTTTTTGTAAAACAGTTTTTTCAAGGTTTTATCTGAACCTTCTAAATAAAGACTATTATACAACAGTCATTTTAAACATCTGCATAGGTAGAACATTCTAATCCTTTAGATATCAAGAAACTAACACTCTAATCGAATGTCACAACAGTGGTCACATTAACCGGACTGATTATGGCCCTTTTCACACAGACACTCTACCACTAATAAAATGGGTGTTACATTTTATTATACATGTGGCCGGACTGTAGGTGTGCTCTATGGGTGCCCTGCAACATGTATAATAAAACGTAACACCCATTTTATCAGTGGTAGAGTGTCTGTGTGAAAAAGGCCTATGACGATGATTTCATTCTGACAAGTCAGGTAAGAACGAGTTCAGAACGGTATAGTGTAGTCATTTTAAAAATGGCCTCAGTTACATCAAGTTACATTACCATGCATATTCCTATTGCCCTCCAGCATTATCCAGATAGAGTATGTATGTAGCTTACTCTCTCTCCAAGGTTATGCACAGAGTCATGAGGGACATGTAGGGGGGACACAAGGGGGCATGTACCCCCCAGATATTTTCCCGGGTCCAGCCCAGCCCTGGCCCCACAATGGTCGAACTTAGGTGCACTGTGCAATCCTCCTCCCCTCCCTCCCCTACCATGGTCCCACTCGTCTTGGTGGGCAGGAAGTCATCAGAGGGACAACTTCCTTGCAGGAACAGAGGCAGTGGCGAGAGGGAGGAGGACCCAGTGGCAGGCTGCAGAAGCACATGCAAGGCAGTAGGGATGGGCGAACAGATCGCGGTTCGGGTTCAGCCGTTTGGTTTGGTTCCATTCGGTTTACATGTTCATGTCGGGCATTTGGGTCGTTCGCTGAGTTCGGGTTCAGCTGTTTGGTTCGGTCAAGTTTGGTTCGGTTCGGCCATTCGGAAAAAGTATCGTGAGAGCCCGTGATTGCACCAGAAACAGGAAATTTGTGTGTGTGCGGAGCTGTGTGTCAAGAGAGTGTGTGTTTGGCTGGGTGGCTGTCCGTTTTGGCTGTTTGAGTTGGGTTTGGCTGTGTTGTTTGGCTGGTTGGTGAGTGTTGGTGTGTGGTGGGTGACTGTGTTTTGGCTGCATGATTATTATTATTTTTTTTTAAATGAAGATGGCTGCAGTGCTGATTCCCTGACTGGGGGCCAACTTTCCACCCAAGGAGGAGGAGGACGAGGTGGTCGCTGCCCCTAGATCTCTGGTGGTGGTGCCCGGCTCCCCAGATGAGGAGCAAGCGGTGAGCTAAGGAGGTGCTGCCAGGTTTGTAAACTTTTTTTTTACTTTGAGGACAGGAAAGGCTCTATCCGTTAGAGCGAGCTCACTGGCATGCGGGTGGGTGCGTGGGTGGTGGGCATCAGTCAGGCACAAACAGTGGGCATCAGCGGGTGGCAGCAGATGTCTGCCACACAGCGAGAGGATACTGTAGTGTGGGGGGCTCTGGCATGAGCATCACCCCACCCAAACATGTGTCAGGCTAGCAAGGGTCTCCACTCTCCAGTTGCCATCCCATTCCCTACGGACCCCCAAATAAGGGCAGGGTCTTTCCAGCCAGGGTCACATCTCCCATTGCCATCCCTAGCACCCCAAGTAGGGCAGGATTTGCACATGCCAGCCAGGACCTTTTTAGTTGCAATCCCAAGCAACCAATGGAGGTCAGAATTTGCATGTGCCAGCCAGGGCCTTTCTAGTTGCCATCCCTAGCACCCCAAGGAGGGTAGGGTTTGCACATGCCAGCAAGGGTCTCATCCATCCACAGCACCCAAAGAAGGACAGGATTTGCACGTGCAAGCAAGGGTCACATCTCCCATTGCCATTGCGACTAGCACCCCAAGATGGGCAGGATTTGCACATGCCAGCCAGGGCCTTTCTAGTTGCAATCCCTAGCATCCCCTAGCACCCCAGGGAGCACAGGATTTGCACGTGCCAGCCAGGGTCTCTTCATTGCCATCCCAAGCACCCCAGGGAGGGCAGGATTTGCACGTGCCAGCCAGGGCCTTCATAGTTGCAATCCCTAGCACCCCCAAGGAGGGAGGACTAGAGGCATCATCATAAATGGTGATATTACTTTGGTGTTCTTATTGTGTTCCCATTTCAGAGAGGAATCAGATGCTGGCCCCAGCACTGGTGACACTTCCAGGCCAAGGAGGACCCCTAGGCCGAGGTCACCAGTGACACCCCCGGACATTCGGTGGTCAAGGTCGGATGTCTTGAGGTTTTATGACAAGGGCGGCAGAGTTGCCACATGCAAGGTAAGGCACGGGGACTGGAACAACAGGGAATGAATTGCCCTATGAGCTGATAGGAACAGAAGTCCCCTGCAGAGAGAGATTGGCTACCCAGTCCACCCACTTGTGGAGACAGAATGCAGGCAGGGCTTGACAGACCATTGGTCACAGCCTGGCACTTCTTATGTTCCTATATTTTAATGCTCTTTTTAGTTCTGCAAGAAAAGATTCCGGCTTCAGAGGGAGGGGACCACATCAGGGCTCATCGCCCACATTGAAAAGCGGCATGACCTGAGAGTGAGGCGGCAGGCGGAGGACTCTGGTGTGGCCGTGGAGCCTCAGCCCCAGCACCAGAAGAAGGGGGGTAAGGCAACCCCAAAATGATGCCATGTAAGGCCTTCTCCCCCCCCCTCCAGCCCCGATGTGGAGACCCCCGGGCCCCGGGAGAATGCTGAGGCCAAGACCTTTTGGCCAAATTGGAGAGGCCCACCTGGGACTTCGTGGTCAGCCTGAAGGTGACAGCAACCACCATGGAGAGCTGCCTGGTGGAGCAGTTTCAGGCGGTCCAGATGGAGAGGAAGAAGGTGGAGGCATACGGCCAGTATGTTTCCGCCGAGATGGAACGCCTGGAAATGTACCAGCATGCACTCTCCAGGTGGCATCGAGACGTCAAAGGGGCCATGGAGTTTGCCGTCTCCCATGGCTATGAGCTGGAAGAGTCCCGGGTGGCTGGCCCTCAGCCCTGTGCTGCGCCCCAATGGCTGTTGCCTTTCCCCCAAGTCCCGGGGACTCATAGTTTAATTTATAAGTTTCCTTTGAATGTTTGTTATTGGTTTCACAATGTTGTTGTTGTGTTTGTTGTTGTTTAAATAGTTTTAATAAAAATTGTTGTATTTCTTGTTACGAGCTTCGTTTTACCTGTCCAATCTTTTATCCCTGTGTGCTGAAGGTCTGGCTGGCAGGTGGCACAATCTCATACAGCTTGTCGATTCCTACCAGCAGCACCTGACACCACATGTAATGTCATTATTATCCCAAAGATGTGCTGTGCCAGCAGCAGGGTCTCACCATGCAGACAGACCCCCAGGAGGTGCAGGGCTTGTGTTTGTGTGGGTGGGTGTGACAGAGAGAAAGAGAGACAGGCTCCTTGACAGCGGGCAGCAGGCGTCAGGAGCTGGTGGTCGGAGGGACTTTTATTTACAGCAGCTTCAGCGGGCATCCACGGGTAGGTGTGGGGGAGTAGGATTTTGGGGGGTGGGGGTCAGGTTGGCGTGTGGGCACCAGGCTTTCAGATGTAGTGGAATGGAATGCGGCCCCCAGTGACTGGAATGATGGTCCCAGAATCTAGTTGATGGTTCCTGGGACGGGGGGGCATGACTGATTCAGGGATAGTGGAATGACAGCCTAAAGCCTATGGGGCACACTTCATTCAATCGTGCGATAGGTGGTAGCAGCAGGTACAGGAATGCACACAGGCATGCAGGCACATATAATACATTGTGTTATATTCCATCTCATTATGGTAGGTTTGCTGCATACTGGATGTGGGCATTGGGCGCATGAGCACAGATGGGAGTTCTTCCTGGTTCTGGCAGGTGGCAGCCAGGGTAGCTGGATACACCTACCACTCCCCCTCCAACCCCCATCTCTCTTGTTCTAGTGGGGAGCCTCTGTCTCTCTCTCTCTCTGGTCATATAGTGCTGGTGACAGCATGGGTGGGATCGTGTCTGTCTCTCCTTCTAGCAGTGGGAAGACTCACTCTCTCTCTCTCTCTCTCTCTCTCTCTCTTCATGAACAGCAGGTTGCATAAAGAAAAGGTGGAATGACAGCGCCCCGTGAGTGGAATGACAGGGCACAAGAACCCTGAGGGTGGTGCCTGGGGCTGGAGTGGCAGCTTCTAGATATTGGGCAGCCCTCCCTGACTGTAATATAGGCCCCAGAACCCTCATGGTGAGTCCTGGGGCTGAAGTGGCTGCTTCTTGATATGGTGGAATGACAGTGCCCTGTACGAGGAATGACAGCCCAGGACCCAAACGGTGGGTCTGGAGGTACAGTGGCAGCTTCTGGATATTGGTCACAGCCCTCCCTGTTGGTAACTTGGCCCCAGAACCCTGATGGCAGGTCCTGGGGCTGAAGTGGCTGTTTCTGGATGCAGTGAAATAACATTACCTCTGTGCGAGGAATGACAGGCCCCAGAACCCGTTGCACAGACAGCATGGGTGGCATTGGCAGCAGCAGCAGACATTGGTTGCCAGGGTACAGAACCCTTGGCACAGACGGCATATAGGCCTGTCCTGGGGGCCATTGGCACTAGCACCAGCAGACATTGGTTGCCAGGGTACCGAACCCTTGCCACAGACAGCATATAGGCGTGACATGGGGGCTATTGAAACCACCAGACATTGGTTGTCAGGGTACAGAACCCTTGGCACAGATGGCCTATAGGCCTGACCTGGGGGCCATTGGCACCAGGAGACAGTGGGTTGCCAGGGTACAGAACCCTTGGCGCAGACAGCATATAGGCCTTGGGGTCATTGGCACTTGCAGAAGCAGACATTGGTTGCTGGGGCAGTCAGTCAGGTGGTGTGGCATGAGCGGCAGTCAAGCAGACTGAGGCAGGGTTCGAGCTTTGCAACCTGCGTGGGCGGGCAGGCAGGCAGCATGGCATGAGAGGCAGTAGGGCAGGTGAGCTTGGGCAGGCTTTGAGTTAGGGAACCTGGGTGGGCAGACAGGCACCTTGGCATGGGAGGCAGGAAGGCGGACTGAGGCATGCTTTGAGCTTGATGGCAAACTGGGCGGGCAGACAGGCAGCGTGGCATGGGAGGCAGTAGGACAGGCAGGCTGGGACATTGGCAGCAGGGCACTCAGATAGGCTAGCAAAGACTGTGCAGCACGAGAGAGCGAGAGCCAGTCAGCATCACGTAGGTGGGCAGAGAGAGAGAGAGAGGTGCAGGGTGGGTGCCAGGCATTGGGAGGGAGGGACAGCACCTCAGTAGCACAGGAGCATTATCCCTAGCCCAGATTGAGGAGGAGGAGGAGCCCCGTCCCAAGACTGCCCCTGACATTGGATGGTGTGTGCCTGCACCATCACTCCTTGTCCAGGGGCAGCTCAGGGAATCCCAGCAGCGGAAGGTTCACCTTCAAAAAGAGCAACTGCTCCACCAAATTGGCCCCCTGTCTCAGGCAGTGTGGGGAGAAAATGTCCCCCGCCATAGAAAACACCCACTCACTGGGGACACTGGTTGGTGGGCAGGACATTATACCCTTGGCCAGTTTCGACAGGGCCGGCCACACGTTGGCCTTGCCGGCCCAGTAGACCAAGGGATCGCTGCTGGGATCAATGCATGGCTCCTCCTCCAGGTAGGTCTCCACTGCTACTGAGGTGCCATCATACTCCCTCTGGTAACTCTGGGTGGGCACCACCTGCCCCACTACCCTCAGTCACTCTGCCTGCCCTTTTTTGCTGGGCCCCATGCTCCCCAGTGTGGCCTGCACACAGGAGGAGCTGCTGGCACTAGTAGGGGTCCTGCTGCTGCTGCTCATTCTGCTGCTGGTGCTGCTCTTACCACTAGGGCTGGGGGCAGGGATAGACCCAGATGGCTGGAAGGGGTCATTGCTCCCACCATCCCCAGGGG
>QEPC01001425.1:711576-722058 GCA_003113815.1 Sphenodon punctatus | reverse complement strand
CTCTCACCAGGGGAAGTCCCTGGGTCCACCCCCCTCTTTTAACCCCCCCTTACCAACAACCCCCACCCTACCACCCTAGCCCTGAAAATAAACAAAAGCCCACACAGGAACAAGGAACAAGCGATGCCCCCCCTGCCACCCCCTGCAGCCCCCCAAAGTGCCCCAAAAAGTGCCGCGCCCTTTGGCCGCGGCCCTTCGGCCGCGAGCGTGCAGCTGCGGCCTGTGGCTCAGCCGCTGTTCCTGGGGCTTTATGCCCCCGCTACTTCTGGGTGGGGGGGGAGGGGACAGGTCAGCCCACGTGGCTGTCCTCTGCGTTCCCCCCCCAACCCCCAACCTTACTGTTTGATGTTTTTCACCGCAGGTGTCCAGCGGGGATGAGGCAGCAGCGGTGGTGGCACCAGCAGCAGGAGTCAGTGGCGGCAGCGGCAAGGCAAGGCAGACGGAGCCCCCAGAGCCCCCCCGCAACAGCAGCACGGCAGGTAGGCGATGTTCCCCTGCAAGCTTCTGCGGCTCAGCCGCTGTCCCTGGGGCTTTATGCCCCCGCTACTTCCGGGTGGGGGGGGAGGGGACAGGCCAGCCAACGTGGATGCCCTCTGCGTTCCCCCCCCTAACCCCCAACCTTACTGTTTGATGTTTTTCCCCGCAGGTGTCCAGCGGGGATGAGGCAGCAGCGGCGGCACCAGCGGCAGGAGTCAGTGGCGGCAGTGGTGGCGGCGAGGCAGACGGAGCCCCCAGAGCCCCCCCGCAACAGCAGCACGGCAGGTAGGTGATGTTCCCCTGCAGCTTTGGGCTTGAGAACTGTCGGTGTCACTTCTCCTTTTGACATCCAAGTCTGGGCTGGAGCAGATATATGACTGCTGAACCTTGGGATATGCTGGTTTGTTGCAGGGAATTTGATATCACTGCTATATAAGGCGTTGGGTAACTGGGGCCTCTCTTAGTTTCTTTGCCGTCCTTACGAGTGGGATAGCTAGGTATTTTATTTTCCTTTAAGAATTTTTCTGCTGGTTCAATCCCCTAATTAACTCTTTTGTTAAGCAGCGTGAAAGGCCCCTGTAGCTTTACCCTTAAGGGCAAGGTATGGAGCTACGATCTAGAGCCCCTAAGTCCCTCGCAGAGGAAATTGCACAGACAGAAGGTGTTCAGTTACCTTTGAAATCTTCCTCGACCAGTCAAACGAAGCTTACACATTTCTTCCCACCAAATCCGGCCATCAGAACGCAAACACAGCATTTGCCCAAAGATAATGGGCACAACTATGAGGATCCCCCCACTATCCAAGTGCAGGGCCCCAGAGTGGTAGAGCAGGAGTCTTTACCCCACCGGATTGAGCAGCAATTTATCCACCTCAATCGTAAGTTTGTTGATCTTAATGTGCGATTGGAACTGGATATAGATACTGGCTTCAAAGAACTGGAAGCAAAAATGAACCAGTCCAATGAACTACTTTTTGCCATGAAAGTTTTGGTAGGAGGGCTATGGCTTGAGTTTAACTCTTGGTCTGGGAAGTTTAACTCTCTTAGTGTGATGATCCCCACTCAGAGCGATGCAGCCACACAGACACAGGCCAGTCCACAGCATGCTAGGGCTAGGGCCAACTCTGTGCATAAAGGAAAGCTGGGTATAAGGTTGAAGGACAACTCATCTACAGTAACAGCACCAGATAGTGCCATCCCGTCTGTTATAGATGGTACTGAGACAGTTGAACAAATGTCTGTTTTCCCTAAAATTCTTCTGAGTGAGATGCAAGCTCCCCCTGCGTCTAATAAGAGAAATAAATTATCCACCAGAAAGAACCCTTCATCCTTCAGGGTTTGGCCTCAAGATACAAGTGTAAGGTGGGCCCCAGCAGTGGTATTCCACTTCAGTCGAAGGAAGAAATACCACTTTCTTAAAAGGGGGGTCTTAGACATCTCCCAATTTACAACATACCTCCAGGAGAAAATGGCCTTGAGAGTCCCGGTGGGGGAAGTTGTGGAGGCAAAGGTGTTGTTAGATAGAGGTTGATTTTGGAGGTGGGAAATTATGCTTACATCCCTTCAAAGCCAAGAGAGATTATGGCAGAACAGGACCCGTATGAAAACTACTGGTATTTTCTTGCAGAGGGTCGAAAATAGCCTGGCGAGGGCCTTATTTTCTAGGCAGCAGAGTCTAGTGAGGACCTCAGATGTCCCAGGAGGAGATATAATAGAGCCTAATCTTGACTCTCAGGAATGGCTTTCACTAGACAACACCGGATCTCCGGATCCCATGAGGTTAGCTGTGTGGGAGGAGCATAGGGCAGGTGGGACTGATAGAGGGAGTTTGAGTGGGGGGGGAATGAGAAAGCAGTGGAGACTTGTCTCAATCCCTCCCCCCTCTACCCCAGTATGTAGGGTACATCATCTCAGATTCCTTCCCAGGATTTATTGATTGAGCTCTCTTCCCCTGGAAACTTGGAGGAGGCCCCTGAACATCCTTTACAGCAGGGTTATCTACAAGCTTTGCTCCCTAACCCAGCTGCTCAGGTGACTGACGACTCCCCTATGGGGGGTTTAGATGTAGAACCCATACAGCACCTATGACTATCTCACTCAGCATTGGCTCTGTGCTCATGGAATATGGCAGGATGGGAATGCCACAAGACAGACCCGAAAATTATTTCTTGTATAGCAGGGTTTCAAGTTATATTTCTTCAAGAAACTTGGTCCAAATTCCCTCTAGCCATTAAGGGATATAAGGCCTTGAATTTGGCAGCTGTTTCCTATAATACCCAGGGACGCCCCTCTGGGGGGGTAGGCTGTCTCATTTTCAAGTCTCTATTATATAGAGAACTGGAGGCTGCTTTTCTTCCACCGCTGGCCTTAGTGGTGGTTTTGCAAATTGGTTCACTAAGGTGGATATTTGTCTCGGTCTAGGTCCCCTCCCATTAATGCGGGTTCATCCAGGCATATTTCTTGGTCTAGTTTTGAGGAATTTATGGACACACTAGTAACTATACACCCGGAGACTCTCTTAGTGATAGTTTGGGATTTTAATGCCTGTATGGGGGCAAATGATGCCGCCCTTACCCAGTATTGTGACCCCCTTCCGCTAGATTTTTTTGGAATACTGCAGTCCAGAACCGTTAAGGATGGAAGAATTAACACCGCAGGTATCAGACTGGCAAATTTCATTGCCGGTCATGATTGCCATGTCCTTAATGGCTCTGGGTTCAATGACACGGGGGGTGAGTTCACCTACCTCGGCCCTTCGGGCTCCAGCACGGTGGATTACTGTTTGGTTGCCTTGGGGTATTGCCCTATATTCTTGATTTCAAGATAGGTTCAGTCCTTCTTAGTGACCACCTCCCACTGGAACTTGTACTTCAACTGCCTGATTCTCTCGTTAACAGGTCTTTAGGGGGGCAACCAAACTGGGATGGATTTGAGGTTCACGGAGTAGCAAGGTGGAACAAAACCTTTGCAAACATCTGGTTAGACCTGAGGGTAGCACCAGCTGTTGTTCAGCTTCGGGATTCACTTCTTGGTACGCAGGGTACCTCAGAAACAGTGAAGCTCTACGACCAGCTTGCTGCTGAGTGCACCTCTCACATACGGTTGGCTAAAGGGGATGCACGCTCCCTAAGTATCAACATGCCTAAGAACAAGCCATGGTTTGATGAGGAGTGTAGGAACACTAGGGCCAATTTAACTGCTATCTATAAGGCCTATAGGCAAGCTCCTTCTGCCCCCTTGCCCCCTTTATACTTTTTCCTTAAAACAGATTATAGGAAGCTCCTTAAAACCAAGAGAAGGCAACATATAGAATCCCAATGGGCAAAACTTATGGTGGCAGCTGAGCAGAACTCCAAGGACTTCTGGCGGATTCTAAACAGCAACATTTCTTATTCCCATACAATAGATGTACCTTCTATTGATCCAGCTATCTGGACTGAACATTTTCGCCAGATGTATGGTACTGAATCTGAGTATGGGTCACGAACACACCCCTTTTTTGGTGCTTCTGAGGTACCTCTTTGGCCTCCAGTTACTTTAGATGAGGTGGAAGCTTTGGTCGAATCCTTCAAAGCTGGAAAGTCACCTGGTTATGATCTCCTGCATCTGGAATTCTTTAAGACACACAGGGATTGGTGGTTCCCTGTGATGGCTGCTTTATTTACGGCAATTAACAACACAGGGGTAGTTTCAGCAGATTGGGGTAGGGCCATAGTAGTTCCCATTCTTAAGAAAGGCCCTAATAGTGATCCGACCAACTATAGGACCATTAGCCTTCTTTGTGTTATGGCAAAGATTTATGCGAAGCTCCTGCTGCAGAGATTCATGGGCTGGATGCAGAGGGAGCAGATTATAGTTATGGAACAGGCCGGGTTCCAGCACGGCCGCTCCACTGTAGAGCTTTGTCTAGTGTTGTACCACACTATCTCCAAGTATATGGCCCACAATGGATCTTTTTTTGCTGCCTTCCTTGATCTGAGGGCAGCATTCGATTCGATCAATATGGAGATTCTGTGGGGGAAGCTATCACGCTCTTCAATGGATAAGAGACTCCTTAATCTCATCTGCTCCCTCCATCAAAATTCTTCTCTTGTAGTAAAGTTTGACTGTCAGGGCCATTTGACATCTTTGGTACACACGCAAAAGGGCGTCCACCAAGGCTGTGTATTAACAGCAGCCTTGTTTAATTTTTACAACAATGATGTTGTACCCCTGATGGCGGTTCTCTCTTTTTTTCTGCCAAAGTTGGCTACAAGACCCTTGGGTTGCCTTCTGTACGCGGATGACGTTGTGCTGCTTTCACAGACAGCTATTGGTCTAAAGAGACAGATTCGGCCTTTTGCATCCTTCTGTACTTTGAACAAATTGTCCATGAATTATCAGAAGTCAAAGGTTCTGGTTTTTTCAAACAAGAAAAAAACATATGCATGGGACTTTGAGGGTCACCATTTGCAGCAGGTTTCAAGCTTCCGTTGCCTGGGACTGCTGTTCCATCAATCAGGGTCCTGGAAGCCACATGCCCAGAGAGTGCTTTTAGCTGCTAAAGGCCCGTCCCAAGCTATCCTTGGATACTTTGTTTGTACCGGGAGGGCGGTTCCCTCAGCTGCTATCCAGGTGCATAACGCTAAAGTTAGGGCACAGGCTTTATATGCCTCTGAGATATGGACTCCCTCTATTTCCTGGATTAAATTAAATGCTACGCAGGCCAGGTTCTTGCAGAAACTTCTTCGTATACACAGGGGGACCCCTTATGCGGCTATTAGGGTTGAGAGTGGCCAAATTACTTGGTATGAGTACGCCATTAAGTCTGTCTTTCGATTCTGGGTCAAAGTTATGACACTTCAGGACTCAGAACGGTTTAAGGCCCTGAGGGAGGATTCTTACCAAAACCATTGGGCACTTAAAGTCCAAAACCTGCTAACCCAGATGGGATTGTCTGTAGAATATCTGGCTCATAAACCTTGGGCCTCAGTGCGCAAGGAAATCCTTTTAAGACTCCAGGATATTGACAGGCAACAGGAAATGGGCAAGATAGCCAACTCCCCACACATGTCAGACTACCTCTACTAGGCCCCAGGTCCAGGCCAATTGGACCAATATTTGTCATCTAAAATTTCGCCGCATGGGAAATGGCTCCTCCTTTGTGCACGGTTAAATGGTTTTCCTTCTCAGGTTTTGGAAGGGCGCTGCAAGGTGTCCCCTTTGTCGATAGGATTTGTCCTTTCGACAATCAGGCTGTTGAAGCAGTGGGGCACATCATCCTCTACTGCCGGTTATACGATCTTCCGAGGCAGCAATACTTGGCGGACACCTTTGCCAAACTTCCAGGTAGATCTGACTTCGCCTTACTCTCTGAACTCCTGAATAGTTCGGACCCAAGGGTCACTGAAAATGTCGCCCTGTTTCTCCTGCAGGCATTTACTTACAGGACCAATTTCCTGGTATACAAACCATTGGACTTGTCCAAGTCCCTTGAGGCTTGGATATGCCATATTTTGCATTATTTTATTTTATTTTATTTTATTTTTTTAATTTATTTTAAAAAAGCCTTTTTACTATGTTGTTGGGTATTTATCCCTCCATGCACTGTCGAAACTGTGCAATTCTGTTTGACCCAGAATGATGTAACTCTGTAGCGATCTGGCACTGTTTTGTATGTCTTATGTATGTTTGTCTATTGAGCAATGGCCTTTGGCTACGTTTAATAAATAGCTATCTATCTATCTATCTAGTTTATTTTTAATGCTTTCCAACTTTGTGCCCCACACAATCTCTGGGCTTTACAATACATTCAGGGTTTCCACTAAGCCCTTTGAGTCCCCAATGTCTCTATAGCCTTTGGGCCTGTCCCACAGTCACAAGTCCTTTGTATGGACATTCTGCCAGTATTACTTCTAGGAGGCTTGCTCCTGTCAGGCTCCTCGCCTGTATCCACTCTCTTGTAGCCTTTCACTGGGCTTCTCAATACTCACTCTCTAGGCTCTTCACAACCCTATTCCAAGTGTCTTCCCTGTAGGCTTCCTATTAGCCCACAGCAGCTCTCTGAGCCTCCATCTTTAATCAAGGGTGACTCAAAGGATATTTTCAGATGTTACGAGATCACGCTCAACCACAGTGAGCCACGGTCAATCCCGCAGCGGGGCCAAAGTGCCCTGAATGTCTGTTCGGCAGCCGCCAGATGTTTACCAGTCAATACCCACATGGGGTCAAAATCAACCACACTTCCGGAGCTCCCCACTGGACCATCTCCAAAAGCGTGGTCAAAGAGATTCCTGACAGGAACCAACAAAAAGCAATGTCTGGCCGGCAACCACCGGCTGGAATCAAAGGAAATGATTCCCAGCCGGGGACAAAGGATGCAGCGTCATTGCCAGGCAACAAGCAACAACAGAGGCAGTGGAGGGAGATGTAAAGGGCACACAGCAGCAGGGGGATGGGGTGGGATGGAGTGAGGCTGAAGGGAGAGGCGAGCGGAGGGCGAGAGAGCAAGGGAGGAGGAGGAGGTGGAGGAGGCAGCGGTAGAGGCATGGGCGGGGGAGGAGGTGGTCGTGCTGCACCTGGAGGCGGTGGAGGGACAGCAGCAGCAGCAGCAGCCGGGATGGGCTGACCCGGCGCCTTCTGGGTATTTTGACCACAGCCGGGAATTGGCGTCATGTCTGTTGTGCTGCCCCGGCCCATGATCTACCGTCCAATTCCCTGGGCTTTTTTTTACCACGTGGGGTGGTTGTTCAGTTCACTCCCACCGGGAATCCACTGTGGTGAATTGGGACCGCATAACATCTGAAATCACCCAAAGTTCCTGGCCTCCATGGGCTCAATCCTGCTGGGTGGCAATGCTGCTACTCATGGCTGCTGCAGAACTCGGACTCCTCAACTAGCTCACAACTGGACTGTAGGTCCCCGGGCAGCCTCAGCATGTCTGGACGCTCGGCCACTTCTGGGTTCTCCATCCAGCTGTGTTCACTCAGGTGCAGTGTTCCTTGTTGGCTCCACTCTGCCCCACAACTTCCGCCATCCTAACAGCTGCAGCATTGACATTTAAAGTCCCCACTGTGCTGTCTCTTGAGTTCTTAAAGGACCTTCAGCACTTATAATTCCTGGAGCAGGGTCAGACCCCTGTCTGGCCTGCTACAATAGTTACTTTTGAATTTAATATTACAAATCTGTGATTTACAAAAGATGAGGCCTAACCCCTAGTCTCTTCATTGTGTACCTGCTGCATTATTTCCAAGCAACTGAGGCAGATCTGAGCACTGGACAGATGCACTTGCTGAACTCCATGCAGTGGATTAAAATGACCAGAGTATCATGGGCTATCCCATCTGGGCAATCATTCTTCTCAAATTCAGAGGAAAGAAGCACTGTTTCTCCAAATTATTAGGTTACTGGATCTGGAGTCAGGAAACTGAATCTGTCGAACATTTCCTGCTTTGCTGCCCCTATTATACTAGTCTGAGGGAGGTTTGGATTGCTCCCTTTTTGGTGGATCATTTCCCCCCCTTTACTGATGGCTGTTATCTGTCTCTACTTTCCCTGACTGGAAGGGATGCCATGGGGGCGCTTGCAGCTAGGCGTCTCCTGATTAAGGAACATATTCAGGAGGGGGAACCCCTGTAGGGGGCCATGCTTATTTCTGGGGTTTTGCTGTTTTTTCCCCTCTCGTTCTTTCCTCTCTCTCTAGGTTGTAATAATTGGACTGCCCAATATCTTGGAGGGGGGAGCGGTATGTCAGGGTTATGTATTCTATTTGTTCTATGTTTTGTCTTATGTTATTTTGTAATTGTCTCTTGTTGATGGTGGGTCAGAGCAGATGCTAGTACCCTAATAAACTTGAACTTGAACTTGGATCTGGAGTATTTAGGGACCTCTTACCAGAATCCCAATTTGTATCTGAATTACACCTTGCCTTCTGGAGGAGCAGGTACCAACCACAATTGGAAACAGGATACTGAACTAGAGAGACCACTGGGTCTGATCCATTAGAGCATTTGCTATTACAAATGAGCCTTGCAAACAATTTCTATAATTCCAGTTTACCTCCCACAGAACTTGCCTATGAATGTCCTGCCACAGAAAAGCAAGGGAAGATCCGGGGTTGCTGCTAATGAAGTTCTAATTATCACGCCCAAGTTTATCTCCAGCCAGCAGCTGGAACGAGAGAGATGCATTGTGGATCCTGTTTAAATATTGATCACAGCATTGTTAAAACCAAAGCCTATTGACTCAGCTAGCGACTCTGCAGTCTCAGTACTTTGCTGAATGCTCTCCTGTAGACGGGGAAAGCTTCTTGAGTTATGATGTTAATAAGAGCAGCACAGGAGAAGTCCCTGATGTTCAAACAGCAGTCTAAGAAAGGACATTTTTCACTGGCAGGGCCCTCTGGATAGCTGAGAATTTTTAATCTTTCTCCATCAGCTGTGCTGACAAACCCCTGTGCTGCATCCTGTTATGGAGCATTTGGAAATGAGTTAACCGAGGTGTTCTCTCAAGGGAGTATTTACACTCATTTCAAAATGCACCAGCTAGCAATGGAGAAGCTTCATATATAGAGCTAGGATTATTCAGGAGTCTACTGAGCCACAGAGCCTGGTCTTTGACACAGATCCAGGAAAGCCCTTAGGAACATGTTTAAACTGAAGGATGCAGGTAAACAAGGAAGCTTCTCAAGTTAAGCAAGATCTGGATTCTTTGTTGGATCAGGGCTTTAGGAGCAAATAGTTTTCATCACCAAGACAAACAAGATGCTGATTGGAGTTCAACCCAATGGAACTAGACAATATTAATAGAGCCCAGATTTTTCCAACAGGAATTGGACTAGATTGTGCCAGACATCGGACACTCAACAAGCACATTGTAACATTCCCATAGGATGTGTGTGTGTGTGGGGGGGGAGGGGGGACGAGGGGACGAGGGGACGAACGGGACACACCTGTGCCTGTAGGCTATAATAACTCCTGGATCTGACCTATGGATCCAGTCCCTATCCTCAAGCATTGAAAGAGTGAGCTCAGGGGACGGTAGTGGAGATGAGACCATGTACTCAAGGATAGGATGGTGCATGGAATAAATCCATGATTGGGATCCTCCCCTCAGGGGCATAGCTGGGTTGGAATTGGCCCAGGTGCAAGAAATGGACTTGAACCCCCTGTCATCATCCTCTTCCTTGTCCCACTTCCTCCCCCCAGCATCCTTATTGCAGAAAATGGTCAATGTACATGGTAAGTCTGGTGAGTCCTCTGCTCTGACTCCAGAAAAACTCCTGATACTGAAACACCTCTCTCTGCTTGCTGCGCCTGAGCCCTGGAGGCTGCATCTCTGCTGCAGTCGCCGGGTGGGTCCCACGTGCACCATGCACTGCAGGCACTTCCGCTCAGCTCAGTCTCCACTCAGCCGTGCTGCAACAGGACAGGATTTGTGGCCCTCCCCAGCTTGGACCCTGTAGCCTTCCAGCTTGGGCCTCGGGACAAATGTCCTTCCTATCCCTATGATAGCTACGTCCCTGCCTCCTGTTCCTTCCTCCATCTTTAAACACTACCACCACGGACAACTCCTATTCAACTTTCTTAACATGTATTAATTTTTAAAGTGGCTAGGGATGGGCGAACAGATCGCGGTTCAGGTTCGGCCGTTTGGTTTGGCTGCATTCGGTTTGTTCGTCCGGTTCGGCAGTTCGGCTAATTCGCCGAGTTCGGGTTCGGCTGTTCTGTTCGGCCATTCTATTTGGTGGTTTGATTAGGCTGTTCGGCTCTTCCGTTCGGCTCTTCCGTTCGGCCGCTCAGGCAATGTTGTTATGGGTGTTTTTTTGTTTTTATATGGTTTTTTGGTTTTTATTGGGTTTTATATGATTTTCTTTTGTTTTTTCTTTTGTTTTTTTGTTTTTATATGGGTTTTTTAAATTATTTTTTAAATCTAATATTATATCTATCTATCTACACTAAATCTAACTGCTATTAACTATTCTAAATGCTATGAACTAAATGGATTATCTAATAAGTACACAGGCCTA
>QEPC01001425.1:668473-698953 GCA_003113815.1 Sphenodon punctatus | reverse complement strand
TGTGCCCCCCTTTGACTGTGGGGCCCCCTTCCTCCTCCTCCTGGACCCTCTCCACCAGCCTCGCTGTGCTTTGGGGGCCCCCAATATGCCTTGTTCTGGGGGACCGCCCCCCCTCCGAGACTGCCTCTGTTCCTGTGGGGGCGCCTCCTTGGACTGGACTGGGGTGGTGTGGGGCTGGGGGCTGCTGCTGCCTGTGCCTTGCCCCTTGGTGGTGCCCCCCCCGTCCCTCCCGGTGTTCCCGGTGGGGTGTTCCGGGTGCCCCTGTCCCCCCTTCCCGGCCTTTCCCTGGTGTGTGTGTGTGCCCGGGTGTGTGGTCGTGCATTGTGCCCTGCAGCGGGTCCGCTGTGTGTGCCGGCTGTCAGACTGTTCTCGCTCTTCCCCCCTCCCTTCCCGTTTCCCTTGTATGGGCATTCCCTTGTGTGCCTTGTGGCTTCGTTTGCCCTCAGGCGGCCATGTCTGTGTCCCGCCCCTGCCCGTTGCCTTGTGGGGGTGTAGCGCCCGGTGGGGGTTCGGCTGCATGTCTGTTGTGCTGCCGCGGCCCGCGATGGTGCGGCCCGGTTCCGGCCCATGGTCCCGTTCCCGGCACGTCTGTTTGGGTCGTTTTCCCACCCCCGGGTGTGGTTGCGCTGTTCGCCCCCCCTGGTGGTTCGCTGTGGTGAACCGGCCGCCCGTAACATCTGAAAATACCCATTGTCATTGTGCACTCTTACTACTGCATTATACTGAGAAAAGGAGGAAGGATTTCAACTTCTGAGAAGTCTGGGGCAGGTGTCTTCTGGCACTTCTGCCACTGGTGGAAACCCACAAGAGAAATGATACCGAAAACAAAATCTTTCTTATTGCTCGAAATTGATACTGATAATGAAACTGATAACAAAAAACAAATTTTCATTAATAATTATAATGAAAATGACAGTTTTTAATAACGAAAAATGAAAATGAAAAGTGACATGGGTCCTTGGTGTACACCCCTAGTGTAATGGTTATGAGTGCAATACTTTCACTGGGAGGTAGAGGAGGACCCCGGTTCTAGTTTTGCCTTATCCAAAAACTCACTGGGTGACCTTGGGTCAGTCACATTATTCTCAGCCTAAGTTACCTCACAGGGTTGTTGTGAGGATTAAAAGTTGTGTTAAATTGTTGTATGTAAAGTGCTCTATAGAGGTGTGCACCAGGGGTCCATGTAATTTTCATTTTTCATTTTCATTATTTAAATATGTCATTTTTGTTTTCATAAATATCAAATTGTAGTTTTTGTTTTCCATTGGTTTCAATGGAAAACACATTTTTGGCTGTAACCTTTTTGCTTTTCACTATATGTGGCTGAAACGTGTTGTGAATATAACTCAAATGAAAGGCAATACATGTACAAAAGTCCAAAAATATTGGATAAAGGAATCTAATTTTAGAAGCAGTTGAATTATTTTATTTTGCAAATATCTTCATGTACATTCTTAGCTGTACTTTATTTACCTCACATTTAATGTAGATGAAACTTGGCACATTTCTACCCCTTCCTATATTTACTATCTCTGCCAACGTTCAGAAGGATTGGACAAAGGATTCTGGTGGTATAAGTAATTAACATATAAATTTATGTCTGACTATAACGTCTTTGTAGTCCAAACAGTGTACATGAAATTTGGCAGGGCTATATATCACACTTTCACAATCATCTATGCCAAATATCAGAAAGATGTAATAATGGATCCCAATTTTATATGCCTGCACAGCATATGCAGAGAAGGAGCCTATGCCAGGGATTCTTTTACGTGGCACTGTGATATAAGATCAGTTTGTGATGCCAATTGGCAAGCCGAAAAGTCAAACAAATGTCCTAATTCTGTGCTGTGACCATCCCAACATCTCTCCCCCACTTGTTACTGGGAAGTCAAAAGCATCTGTTTAAGAAAGAGTCAATAGAGATTGTCTTATGTCCTCTGTCAGAGTGCTGCAAGATGTGAATGTGATGATAATTGGCCAGACTGCATGTGTAAACTATGTCTCCTGATTGCTGGGATGCTATCCCCAAAGTCGCAGTTATGTCCCTTATGCTTGCCTCAGGGCTGCCCCCTATGCCCGCCTCAAAGCCACTACCGATTGGTCCTGTAAAGCTAGAACCATGCAGTAATTGGCCAGTGAATGTGTCTGTAAGTCTTTTGGGTTTCTCCACATACTCCCTCCTACAGTCTCTCTCCCCCTGCCATGCCAGGTGCCTGCCTCTGACTGGCACTGTATGTGCTGCTATTTATCTGAATAATAGTCTTCACAGGAACAACATCAATTGCTTATAAAACTGGGTTACTTTATCAAATTGTCCTGTAGTTTGGAGGAGATGACAGGGAAGGTATGTGATACATTCCTGCCAACTATTTTGTAAATAAGATGGAATATCCAAATGTTACAGCTGGAAATGTATTTTCAAGTTAATGTCTTATACCATCAGGACCCCTTGTCCAATATTTCTGAAAATTGGCAGGAATGTTAAGCTTCTGGAGGGACATAATATCTCCAGGTGTCATGCAAATTGAATGGAGATAAATACGTTGTAGCCATGAATGTGTATGGAGCTTTTCTTAAAATCACAACATTCAATTGCTTCTGAAATCGGTTTCCTTTATCTAATCATTTCATAGTGTGGTACACATAGTGCCCTCCCTTGTGGGTATGATCTCCCCAAGTTTTACGATAATTTAATAAGAAATAAAAATGTTATAGCTTGAAATAGATTTTTTCAGTTTTCCCCCTTTATTTAAAAAACACAATGTAATTTTCATTTCTATTTTCATTATTATTATTTGTCATTTTTGTTATTGCAATAATGGTAATGAAAAAGACAATTTTCATTATCATTATTGTAATAAAGAAAATGACATGCACACCCCTAGTGCCATGGTGCGGGGCGCAATATAAAAACAAAATTGATGATGATGATGATGATTGATGTCATCTTCCAAAGGGATTACTGGCTTCAGGTGGCCTGTCATAATATGGGAGTACACTTGGGTGAGTGCCCAGTACATCGTGTCCCTCTGTGGCCTTGGACCTGGTAGGTATCACAGCCCCATCCCATGAGTTGCTTTTAACCAGTTGAGTTTTGGGTGATTCCCCACCCCCTGTTGTGCTGCAGCACCATTGATGGGTCATTCTGTGTATGTTTCCCTTCCCTACTCCATGGGAATTGTGTTTTCCTGCTGACCATTGCCTTTGGTGTCTGCATACCGTCTTCTCTGATGACCTTGCGGCTATTCTAGAAGCCGTGGTATGATTTCATTTTCCAGGGCTGTCTGTCTCTGTTTCAGGGCTCATATACTGTGCCTTTCCCTGTTGATTTGCACCATATCTGGGTGATTTCAGACATTACGGGGCCTGTTGGCCCCGTACCGAAATCACCCCATTCATTCCCCGCCGGGGTCACCCCGTCACGCCGTAACAGACGTGCCGGGGGGATCCCGGTGGGGAATCTGGGAGGGGGCAGGGCCACGTGGCACAACGTGCGGTGGCACGGCCCCGCCCCCTCCACGATCCCGCCACCCGCCCTCCGGGGAGATGGGCGGGTGGCGGGGCCAATGCGGCCGCCACGTCGGGCCGGATTCGCCATGACTCAGGATCCTGCCGGGGATCCCGGGCCGTGGCACCTGACCAGATGTTACTTTTTGTTGGTCCCCACTGGGGATCTCTTTGATCACGCTTCCCGGGACAATGGGTATTTTCAGACATTATGAGATCACAGTGAACCACAATGAATACCCACCTGTGGTCAATGTGTCTTGAACGTCTGTTTGGCAGTCGCCAGATGTTCACCACGGTCAATACCCACATGGGGTCAATTTGAACCACGCTTCCTGGGCTAGTGGGGGGAATGTCCCGGGAAGCATGGTCAAAGAGATCCCCAGCGTGGACCAACAAAAAGTAACATCTGACCGGGCGCCACGGCCCGGGATCCCCGGCGGGATCCCGGGCTGTGGCGAATCCGACCAGACGCTGCAACCGCATTGGCCCGCCGCCCGCCCATCTCCCCGGAGGGAAGGCGGCGGGAGCATGGAGGGGGCGGGGCCGTGCAGCCACACGTTGCGCTGCGTGGCCCCGCCCCCTCCCAGATTCCCCGCCGGGATCCCCCCGGCATGTCTGTTACGGCGTGATGGGGTGACCCCGGCGGGGAATGAATGGGGTGATTTTGGTACGGGGCCAACGGGCCCCATAACGTCTGAAATCACCCATTCCCCCCGCTAGCCTGGGAAGCGTGGTTCAAATTGACCCCATGTGGGTATTGATCGTGGCGAACATCTGGCGGCCGCCAAACAGACGTTCAAGACACATTGACCACAGGTGAGTATTCACCGTGGTTCACTGTGATCTCGTAACGTCTGAAAATACCCTCTGTGGGGCTGTCTCTTCCCTTGCCCTCTTCCACGATGACAGGTGTCCCCAGGAATTGGACTGTATAGGGAACCAGGTCCCTGGCTGACATATGGCACAGATAGGATGTTCAACAGCTGCTGGCGGATCCCATATGGGCTTTGAGCTTTTTAGCCAGCACCTCCATCTGCTTGGGCATTTAGCTAGCAGGCCCGTGTGCACCCAGCGGGCCCATGACCTTGGCCTCTGGGTGTTTGGTACTGTACACCTCCCCCCCCAAATGCCATAGCTCCATGGGGGACTGAGGAGACTGTGGCTTTATGCGAGATATGTGAGTTGACCAATTTTTACCTCTGCCTTGATACCGGGGGTCCTTCTCTGGCACTGTCATTCATCTGGATCCTTCCGGGAAGCCATATCTATGAGTGGACCCGCAGTGCCTGCCTCAGCCAGATGCTTGAGCAGAACCACCTTGAGTGCCCGCTCTGTCAGCTTTACTTCTGCTGCCAAACTTCATGCCCTATACGAGGTCTGGACTTGGCCGGATGTCCAGGTGGGATTAGCCACTGGAGACTCTCTTGAGCTGCACAACTTGGTTGCTTTCCATATGTGGGCTATGGGCTACTGGAGGGGCAGAACATGTGGGTTTTCTCCCTCCCAGACAAACTCTTCCCTCTTGGAACTGAAATGTATGTGTACCCCCTGCAATGCATGTGTGTGAATGGGATGGCTATGCAGTCCACATTAAACTTTGGACTATTCTTTCTGGAGGCATGGATGGGACAGGGGAGGCGGTGCCCACCTCTCCCATCTGTGCAGTAACACACACACACACACACACACACACACACACACACCTTTGCGATATGTTCTTCCCATTGGAGGGACCGGTGCCCCTTGCTATTTATAGTATGAGAATGGAGCTGTGACTCCAGCTGTTTTAACTCTTCTGCTGTGGGTGTGCTTTGCTTTTCCAGCATCCGGTCTACATGACCGGGTCCCCCTGTGGCTGGCAGCCACCTGCTTGTGCCATTTTGGTTGCCTGTTCCTAGGGATGGGCGAATGCGCTTCAGAAGTTTGGAGTTTGGCCCGAACTCGGCCTGTTCGGATGACCGAACACAAACACAAACATGAACCCAAACTTACCGAACAAACGGAACACCGAACGGTGAAATGACCGAACTGTTCGGTCAGTTCGGATCGTGTTCGGGTGAGTTCGGGTGGCAAAAAAAGGTTAACTGGAAGGTCAAACATGACAGGGAGGTGTAGTCAGTCACTGAGGAGCAGACTTCCAGGCACCAGGGGTGGAGAGGCTTGCAAGAAACAAAACTAATTATCTGCCTGCCCTCTTCCCAACACCTTCTGAGCTAGTCACTGTTCCTGAACAGCAGGCGTTGAGTAGGATTTTTAGATTGCTTTAAGTTTCATTTCAGTTTTGTACTGAAATGAAACTTAAACCTTAAACTGAAACCTTGTGTTATGCATTTCACTGTACAGTCTCATTGAGTATGTATGTATTTCACTACAGACTCCTCTTCTGTTTGTGATTCCCCCCCATTCCATATATATGGGATGTGTGTATATATGGGATGGGGGGATAGACAGATAGATAGTTGTAGGAGTTAGCTTAGTGATAGAGATAGCGTTAGTGATTTAGTTTTAGTGTTTGTAGGAGTAGGTCAGTGTACTTATTAGATAATTCATTTAGTTCATAGCATTTAGAATAGTTAATAGCAGTTATATTTAGTGTAGATATATATATATATAATATTAGATAAAAAAAATTAATTAAAAAAACCCATATAAAAACAAAAAAAACAAATAAAAAACAAAAGAACACCATATAAAACCCAATAAAAAAACAAAAAAAATATAAAAAACAAAAAAACACCCATAACAACATTTCCCGAATGGCCGAACGGCCGAACCGAACAGCTGAACAGCCTAACCGAATTGCCTGTTTGGACGACCGAACCGAACAGCCAAACCCGAACTCGGCGAACTAGCCAAACTGACAAACCAAATGGACGAACCGAACGCAGCCAAACCGAACGGACGAAACGAACGCAGGCGAACCGAACTGACAAATCGCGATCTGTTCACCCTTCCCTACCTGTTCCTCCCTCCTTCCCCTCAGAGACCTGTTGTGGGTGAGCGGAAGCACTCTGGTGGCTTCTTTTGCCTGCAATCTGCGATGTCTGCATGTTACAGCGGTGGCTGTGGTTGTTCCCAGAGTGGTGTGAGCCTGGCTCAGGCTGCTGAAATGTTTGTTCCCTGCCTCTCTGGCATTCCAGGCCATGGTGGTGGCGGGTCTTCTCTCTGGCCACGTCACATTTGTTCTGTGAACCAGACTGCTCCAGACTGGGTCGGCGGCAGTTCTCTGTACTGGGTCCATCCGGATTGGCCCCTTGCCACCATCATATCTGAAAAGACCCTTAGTTTCTTGTCATTCTATCATCTCCACATTGTCTTCTCCATTGCTTTTCCTGGGAGGCAAGGAGGAAAGAGCTGCCTACGGCTTTAATTCAAAATTTTTTTTGTCCCTGTCTCTTGAAAGAAGGACTTTAATATCCCTGAAAGAGTGACAATGGTATCTAGTGGTTAATGCATCAGGGAGAATGGAAATGAAGACTTCTGGATTCTGTTTCCAGTTCAGATTGGCAATGTGATTTAGAAAATTTTCAGCAAGACCCTGAGACTCCTGAGTTTTATTCTGATGCTTCTATTGGTGAGTTACCGATTCTCTTAATTCCTCAAACTTTTGAATTGAAAGACAAAAAATATATGATCTCAGAAAGGACTGCAAGGCCACATGTAAAGGACTATAGACCAGGCTCTGAAAGGCATCATTCAAACATAGGGTATTTTTTACTGTGATCTTACCGGGCTTACTCGCATACAGCTACACACACACAACCTCATGATTTCTGATAACGCTACCTTTTGTGATAAAGTGTAACCGTGCTCCATTTCCAGGAAGTGCGAAGCTCCATGAAGAGTTCACAGTCCTGTTACCAGGTCTCAGAACAGGATATTAATTTTTAAAGAGCCAGGCTTTTCTTTCTCTTCCTTTCCCTTCCACAATCCCATTTGTTTTACTTCTTCAAGGATAACTTACGGTTATTTAATAAAGGGCAAAGTCTCTGGTGATTTTTCAGGAATGGCTGTCAGTCCATAGAGATACTCTCTTTGCATTTCACAAACTGTAGTTTCTTTAGGCTAGGGATAGCCTTTTTTTCTTTTCTCTAGAGCTGGGTGACTAAGCCATTTATAGGGAACATTCATTTAGATTTTTAAAGCAAGTTAGATTCATCTTATTTATCGCTATGTCACAATGTTCTAGGGCATATTTTATTCACTCTCAGAGCTCACATGTGCAGCACTGCCTCCATTTTACAGATGGGGAAGCAGAGAGAGGAAATTATTTTCAGAAGGTCACACAGCAGACGAATGGCAGAGATGAGAATAGTCCCCAGATCTCCAGAGTCCTGGCATGATTCTTTTTCATATGTTTTCCAGTGAATGAATTTGCAACAGGACTTTCTTGGAACCTGAATTTTAAGGGAGTTCTGAAGAATATTCTCAGGGAACAAATTTTAAATTCCTCATTCCACTAGAAACTTGATTGCAACAACAAACCTCTTCCAGTCTGGGTATAGAAATGTAACATGCAACCTATGATAATAGGGTTTTTTCAGGCTGTCATTCACATATCCTCTAACATTTGACAGACAAAGTAGGTACACTTTGTGACACCCCTAATTTGCATATGTTTGCATGAGTTTATGACGGTTTGGAATAGCCCATGGACTAACTTTGGGACTGAGCTGGGAAAATAGAATGTGTATATGAGAGGATCTATGTGCACATATGTTTATACATGCAGGACTGATGGCTCAAGTCAGCCTATTAGAAAGTAAAAATTCTAAAATGTGCACTTTGGGTGTAAACAGACAGACAGCAGTTCCACTTCTTTCTGTACCATCCCGCTTAACCCCTGGGTTGGCTGATCTGCATAAAGCCGCCCACCAGTTGTTCAAAGTGGAGCAGGCTGCGGCTGCTCTGGGTCAGTCCTGCAAGCAGCACTTCAGAACATCCTAGAGCATGCCGGCCAAACCCAGGGCAATGGCCAAATGTGGAGCTGCTGTCTGTCTGTTGGATGGACCCAAGGTGCGGCTCCCCACCTGGCCATCCCATGCTCCATTCAGCACAATGAAATTGAGGGTATCAGCCTAAAGCAACCCAATGGTGAGCGCCCACAACTCTATGGTGTGTAGGTGTGTCACGAGGATGGACCGTGGTCTGTGGAAACGGGGCTGGAAGAGGGTGGATGTGCGTGTGCCTACAAAGCAGCTCTGGTGGCAGCCAGACTCCACATCCATCTAAAAACACCCACTGACTGGCTGTAAAGTTTTAGTTTTAAAGACACTCAAAGGATCACAGATCAAAGCAGTGACAGTCACTTTCAACATGCTAAAGAAATATTTCTCAGAAATACACTCACAGAGAAATACACTTTATGTTCTGTTCAACTAACAAAAAATAGTGAACAATAGTGAAAAAGCTGGTAAGTTTCCTTTTTGTGCAAATGAAGGCAAATGACCTATTTCCAGGTCTGTGTTTGGGCTGGTGGGGGGTGTTTACGGGTGGACTATTCACACAGTGATTGGCTCAGAAATGCAGAAACTACAGGTGTGCAGCAGGGACCCCATTCTTTTTCATTTCCCCTTTTGGTTTCATTTTGGAATACTCATTTTATTTTTGTTTCCCCATTTGTTTTTGTTTTGAAAAATCCATCCGTTTTAGTGTCATTCATTTTAACCCTTTTGTTCTACATTCATTTCCCATTGAAATCAACGGGAAACACTTACCAGGGCTTCCCTGCATTCCAATAGCGCTTTTATTGTCCTTCCATGACACATTCCCTTCCCCCACACTTGCACACATACCTCTCAGGTACATCCCTGAGTTAAAACCTCTGAGTTAACACGTCTTTTGACATCCCTCAGGGAAAACAATCCCTGAGTTAACACCTATTTTGTTATCTGTCTGGCAGTCATGGAAAACTGCTGCAGAGTCTCTAGGAAGGGAGGTGTGAAAGACAACAATTTGCAAGCATCAATGGGACCAATCAGGAATGTTAACTCAGGACTGTCCTGGAAAATTTGGGACACTTGAGAAGTATGTTTTCACAGACTGCCCCAGGGCGGCAGAAATATTAGAGGCAGTCTGGCACGTAGTAGGCAGGGAGGACAGAGCAGGCCCTGACAAGCAGCAGGCACTCATAGACTTGAAGTGACAGTATTGTTTGCCCTTTCGCTGTTTACTGTTGACATTCCTACAGTCTTGCTACTACTCCAATGGCATTTGCCATCAAATTATGGCACTATCCAACATTTTGCGACAGTTCCAGGTGTTCTGTAGCACTTAAGATAATAGTGACAATTTCCAACAGTTCTGACAGTTCCAACAGTTTTACTGATAGTTCCGACAGTTTTTCCAACATTTCCAACAGTTTTTCCGACCCTTTAGCAACACATTCCGACACTTTGCGGCATTTTCTGACACATTATGGGACTTGCAACGGTTTCTGACAATTTCTCCGCTGCCGAGAAATAGTGACAGGCAATAGTGGAAAGCAGCAGCAGGCATTGGAACAGTATGGGAATATCGTGTCCATGCCGTGTTTGGAAAACAGCAATGGATGGGAGGTTTCCGACAGAATTGTCAGACACTGCCGCATGTTATTTCAGGCCTCGGAACTCAAATTGCAGGCACTAGTAAGGAAATGATTAGGAATGGGTGAACAGAACCGAGTTCAGAAATTCGGTTCGGTTCGGTTTGAAAATCGAGTTTGGTTCGGAAGTTCGGTTTGGTCAACCGAACTATTCGAGTTCAGTCCGAACTCCGAACTTCTGAACAGAGTTCGAAAATTCAAACTAAAATGGAATATTATCTTATAGGGATTGGTGAACAGAACCGAGTTCGGAAATTCGGTTCGACTCAAAAATTGAGTTCGGTTTGGAAGTTCGGTTAGGTTGACCGAACTGGTCGAGTTCGGTCCGAACTCCAAACTTCCGAACCACATTCACCCATCCCTAGAAATGATGGTGTTGACCCAAGTCTGACAAGGCTATACAGCACAGCTGTATATAGATAATTATAACAAGGAAGGGAAGGACAGTTGGTTCTGGCCCTGCAGCAAACAAGGCTGGGGCACTTTTCCTACCCATGGACTATGCAGGGAGCAGGGAGAGGTTCGACCAGTAGGATGACACAGGTGGCATTTTCTCATAGCCTACTCTGTTACAAATCCCTGTCCCTGTATCATCCTACCCATAGACCAGGAAGGAATTTGAGTGTACTTGGTGATGAAGAACATTGTAAGATACTGTCATGATTTACACTTTCTTACAAAATTATCTCCTTTAAATCTCTACCTGTGATATTGTTATGAACCCCTGGAAAGGAGGTATTTGATTTGTGCTTGAAGAGATTACCCCAGCACTGGCACCTGAAAAGGAGTCAGGGGGTCCCAGTTGCAGACATCACCCTCCAGCAGGGCAGCACTGGCACTCCCCAAAGTGGGTCAGGGTGTCCAACTTGCAGAGATCACACACACCAGCAGGGCACCATTGGCATCCCAGTATCTTTGCAAAGGTCCCAAAAGCTAATTACAGAGTTGGTTGGACAGGCTGTGGAAGCTGTATTTGTTGAATCAAGTGTCCCTCAACTACTTCTGATTGTTTGGAACCATGTGCAATGAAAGACCTATCAAAGGGTCTCTTTTTGTGAGTGTGAAAGCATTGCCATGGTCATGTGAGCTCAGTGAAATGTGTTTGCAATGGTAATTGGTATCTCCTAAGTACCTTGTGACTAGTGCTCCCCCCCTGTTGTTTTGCAAGCATCCAGGAGGCTTAATTTGAAAATGAATGGGCCCGAATGGGAAACGAAAACAAATGACTTTTCATTCATTTTCTGTTTCATTTGTTTCCCTATTAATTTGTTTTTATTTCCTAGTTACTAAAATGAAATGGGGCTTAATTCATTTTAGTAACTATATAAAATGAAAATGAATTGCACACCCCTTGCAGAAACAGTGAACAGACAGAAACTTGGAAGTAAAATGGTATTCTGGTAAGTGGAAAGTTGGTAAATGGGGATGATATCTTGCAGTATTGTGGGAATCCAGAAATCGTATTGGCATCAGGAAATCGATCCCAGTTCCTGAGATGGTGAAATTACTCATGTGTAAAAATTTTGTTGCTCATTTCCACCCTGGCAGGGATACATTCATGAAGCTGAGAAGTTGCAGGTGTACTTGCTAAGTAGTTTAGTTACAAGGAGGCAGGGGGATCCTGATGGCTGAGATAGTACAAGGAGAAGCATAAATGAATGGAAATGAGGAGTTGCGAAGGTCTGATGGAAGAGGTAGATTTTTTAAAGGGTTTTGAAGATCAGGAGGAAGGGAGCAGGCTGTACGTATTCGGGATGGAATTTCAGGCATAGGGGTCAGCGCATGCAAGAGGGGGAAAAGAAAGTTCAGGGTGCATGAGCCTGGGGCAGACAAGACTGGTGGCAGGGAAGGAATAAAGTTCCTGGGTTGGATGTAACAGAGAAGATAGGAAAGAGCAAAGCCATGAAGAAATTAATAATGTGCATGTTAGCAGTGTTCATGCAAGTCCCATTGAAGTGAATACTAACTAACTAACTAACTAACTAGTATTTTATCTGGGGGACGAATATTATCACCCTTGTGCAGAGGACCTTTTGACAGAGATCTCATTCATTTTTGCAGTAAGTACCAGAAATATATCGAATGCTCTGTCTTAAAAATTCACCATACTTTACGTTTTTACAAATATGTCTGACTGCATGATAGTGTTCCAATATGTTAATCAGGCCTGGTGAAACTGTATATTGTATGTAGTGTGAAAGTAGGGGAAACTGGACTCCTTTCAATTTAATTAGAATTTGCAAGTTACCTATGAAATTTCACAAGCAGAAAGACATTTAAAGAGACTAAGGGTGTTTTCAGACGTTACGGGGCCGCTTGGCCATGCCATATCAGACGTGCCGGGGGGATCCCGGCGGGGAATCTGGGAGGGGGCGGAGCCACGCAGCGCAATGTGAAGCCGCACGGCCCCGCCCCCTCCACGCACCCCGCTGCCCGCCCTCCGGGAAGACGGGCGGGTGGCGGGGTCAATGCGGCCGCCGCGTCGGGCCGGATTCGCCATGGCCCAGGATCCCGCCAGACGTTTCTTTTTTTTGGTCCCCGCTGGGGATCTTTTTGACCACGCTTGCTGGGACATTCCCCCAGCTAGCCCGGGAAGGGTGGTTCAAATTGACCCCATGTGCGGATTGACCATGGCGAACATCTGGCGGCCGCCAAACAGACGTGCGAGACACATTGACCACAGGTGCGTATTCACCGTGGTTCACTGTGATCTCGTAACATCTGAAAATACCCTAAGATACTCCTTCCTCACCCCACGCCCAGGTTACGTCACTGCTGACCTGCCCTGTCAGGCCACTTTTGCCTCTTCTGCAATGGCCTCAGACTAGGGCCCTGCTCAGGCCAAAAATATGAGCCCACGCTGGGCCCAAGCTGGACTCCATTGGCTGAACCTGGGTGCAGTTGAAGCGGGCTCTGCTGAGCCCAGTGTCTTTGGGTGGTCCTACCTCCCTTCCCCACAAAGTGCTATGCATCACAGTACACTATAAGGAGCTGGGCTACATTAGAAAAGAGGCGAACATGTTCTTTCACCCTTTTCCAATTTGGCTACACCTCATATGGTTTTCTGTGATATAATGGCACTTGGAAAGATGAGGGCCCTTTTGCAACTAGAGAGCCCAGCCTGGGGTGGCCCAAGAGGTTTGAGCAGAGAATGTTCCCACCCCAGGACCAACAGAACCAGTTGTGTTCTGCCAGGCTTGGGTCAGGTCACAGGTAGTTCTGAGGTGAGAAGAATGACTGTTCCTTACTGTAGGGAAATACCTACCTTTGGGGAGTGCTTGCAACTGCTAGTCATTATTTCCTCTCTATTCATTGAATCTGCATGCTTCAGTTGTCAAAATCAGCACCTGTGATTGTCCCTTGTTTTTCATCAATTTCTGTTAGCTTTTGGTATTTGATGTCCATTAGTTTCTGGTATTTTCATCAGTTTCCAGCACTTTACGTGCATTTCTGGCATCAGAATGCAGAAAACAAGGGCTAGCCCTTCAAATACACCAAGCAAAACACAGTTTACAAGGAGTCAAAACCAGGACCAATAAGGGGAATGATGAAAGTTACATAGTGAGCCTGTGATTATACACAATGCAGAAGTAGCAAACATAAGCAGCATGTAAGGAATGTTATGTGGTGTGTGACTGTTCCTGCCTAGCAAGAATTACTGGAAGTAATGAACAGCGGCTGTAATCCCAAACCCTACTGCGTGTGCGTGGGTCCCTTGTGGATCCATGCGGGATCCACGTGGCACAATCCCCTGGTAACGGATGAATGTGACTCCCAAGCAGGATCCACGCACACATGCTTGTGCTGAGTGCAGAGCATGGGATCAGTCCCAGTGGCAGTTACTGAACAGGAACTAGTAAAAAAAATCTGGTAAGTTTCCTCATCACGTGAGCACAGGCAAATGGTCTGTTTCTGATGGAAACAGCTTTTGCTCGATAAGCACTAGTCACAAGCCTCTATTTCCCGACAGGTATTTTTGGTTGGGTATGGATTGGTCTGGTTTGGTAGGGCTCAGTTAGGGAGAATCAGTCTGATTTAGGCACGAAATGAGAAATCACAGCAAATGCTGCTTCCATTGGAACCAGGGCATTCACCAAGATTCACTTGACATGGACTTACTGGCCTTCCCACTGTTTTTTGCCTTTCCCCACTGGCTCCCTCTACCTGAATGCATTCAGCACAAACTTCTCGTCTTTACCTGCAAGACTATTCACGACCTCCCCCCCCACCCCCAAATCTCTACACTAGTCTCCCGCTATGCTCTCATGTGAAAGTTCATCCTCTTAGTCCCCTTCCTTCCCTCATGTAACTATGTAACTAAGCGAAGAACATGTACCTGTAACCTCACGCCTTCATGAATGTATCCTCGTTTCTCCTTCTGTTGCCCCCATCCCTCATCTCTCCTCCCTTGTCTTTCTTAGATGTAGCTCACCAGGGCACGACCCTTTCTATTTTCAACAGTTGTAAAGCACCAGGTACACTGCTGATGCGATATAAATACTACTACTACTACAATAATGATAATAATAATAATAATAATAATAATAATAATAATAATAATAATAATTAAAAAAAAACATGCCCCGATGACCAAACTGAACCTCCACTCCGATGTGGACATTCTCTTTCCAATCCAATCAAGAGGATAACAACCTTAAATAACATTTTCAACATCCATTTTGTCTCTACTTTGAATCTATTGTTTGGAAGACGTCAGGCCTCTGTACGTACAAACACCATAGATAGATTATTTATTTTATGATGACTATAGAGCATGAAATAAAGCCTCGGGTTCACATCATGGTAGTTGTCTAAGATGTTTTTTTTTCTTCATACAAAGCAGTGTTTAACATGCACTGTAGGTCTTTAAAAATATATGAATGAAATTTCTTTCTGTATAGAATTTTTGCACATCAGAAAATTATCACAAAAAGTTTCTGTTCTGGAAAAAAAATTGGATTTCCCCTAAAAATGGTTTTCTCCCTATAGACTTTGGGTTTGGGTAAATTTTACAATTTCCCCCCAGAAACTCAAATGTGTCAAAAAGCATTTTTTGTTTCTGTTTGTAGAAAACATGAAACATTTTGAAAAACACTAAATATGTTTCCATTCTGAAAACTTTGAAAAAATGTCAGGAAAAAGCAAATTCTGACTGTCTTCAACCCACGGGATCTTTTCATCTGAATATCTAGCTAAAATCAGAACTGATTGAAATTACCATAGCAACAGGCAATCTAAGTTGGTCCTGTAAGAGAACTGTGTTCTGCTGATGGCAATACCAGAAACAGGCTTCCTCCCTAGTTTAAAAACTCCTAAAGTTCTAGCAATGTGGATTTTTAGTCCCATTGATTAAATGACACCAAGGGGGATGCCTGCTGAAGCCTGTGATTAATGGTCTGTAGCCTGATGCCCACAACAAGCTTCATGGAAGAGCTAAGATCACCACACTCACCATACAACATTCTGTTAATGCCTGTTCTGAAGTGGTGGACAAACCAGCCTCTCAAATATAAGTTTCTGCAAAGGGGGGTGGGGTGGGGGTGGAATATCTGTAAAGGAGCTAGAAATCAGAAATTGATGGCAAACAGCGCCTGTAACCCATCAAGAAATAAGGAATTATTATCCAAAGGGAAAGGGCAGTACAAGTTCTTGACTGCCTTTTGACTCAGAAACCAGAATTCCCATGTTGTGTTCCTTTTCCACTTGCATTGAAACTAGTGTCATTCTGTTCTTTTTAACCAAACATAAAACTTTTTGTTTGTTTGTTTTGAACAAGCCAATTCCCAAATGACAGGCCAGGTCTCTTCCTTTAATTCCCCACACATTTTACGCCCCCCCCCCACCCTCCAGTTTAAAAAATGTGGCCTTCAGTTATACTTTCCTGCTGAAATGGAGAATGGGGGTGGGAGTCAAATCAGCCCACAATTGGGAGGCTAGAACAGCATCTTTCCACCCCACCCCCCTGCTTTGACAGCAATTATTATTATTCAAACCATGACAAATCTAGCAACCTGTTTGTTTACTTTGCAGAGCTGCTCAGCAGGGACCTGATTGTTGATGTGATGGTTTTATAAAGCACATTTCCTGAGGATGGTGCCTCGGTACGTTATTCTCATTACAGGAGAACGAGTGGCATATTTGCTTAGAAGCTTGTTGGATCAAAAAGGCCAGAGAAGGATTACACAAGAGCAGGGCAGGATTGAGGCAAGTGCAGAGTATGCATCCACATAGGACCCTGTCTGTTGCAGGGTGCCACAGGGGCTCTCAATATGCGGAGTCCATGAATAAACTTGAAATGACAACATGAGTGTGAGAAGCACTGGTGTTAAATACAAGCCCACAGAGCCTCAAATACAGGGAACACTGGCCTATGGAAGGTCTGCAGAGATTTAGGAAAGAGTACCCCAGTCCATGGAGACCATTAATTAACTAGAAATAACAACAAAGGGATACACCCACCCCCCCCTACTCTTATAATGTGATTTGTGCTTCAATATCTGTCAGTCGTGTGTTCTGCTGTGGCCAGCTGAGCCTCTCACCACTGACATAGTAGCTACCATCTTGGCTGCTGGGAACTGAGGCAGTGCTAAATAAAGGTGTGCAGCAGAAACCAACCTTGTTTTTGTTTTAAATTCATTTTCTATTTTTTAAAAAAATAAATAAATCTGTATTCATTTTCTTTTAAAAACTAAATTAATTTGAGTTACTAAATTTGTTTCCGATTGTTTTCAATGGGAATCACTTTGCAGGTCTTCCATTCACTTAAATAGTGTTTTACTTTATCTTTCTGAGGGCATTTTTAGATGTGCATGAAATTTGCAGGTTACAGCATCTCCTGCAATCAAAAGGTCTCCTCAGCATATGTGCAAGTGCTGTTCACATGTCCCACCCCACCACTGCGTGTGAAAAAAAATCACATGGTACCTGTAAATCTGCATTTTGGCAATGGCAGTTGGAGCAAATTGAAATAGGAGCAATTGGAACATTCAGCTGGATTCAATTCAACTGGATTCAATTGGATTCAATTCGATGGAGCATGTGAATGCTTTCAAAATGGCAATTGGAACAAACACAATCTTGTTCGAGTTGAGTTTAGATATGAATCTGCGTCTTTAGCACACAAGTTTGGGAATGCACATTCTAGAACCCTCGATATCTCCTGTCTTGTGGTTTCGCCTGCTCCCTTCTGAGTGCTTTGCAGTCTGCTAGCAATGTATAGAGTGCAAAGGGGGTGGGGGGCAGGGGAGAAACAAAAACGAATGTGCTCAAACAAATTCTGTTTACTTTCACATCCATTTTAGTTACCTGTGTTACTAAAACAAATGTGGGAAAATTCATTTTAGTAACAGAATTAATTCAAATGAATTGCACATCCCTACTAAATATATCTGTATTCCACTGGGTGGTAAATACAAAATTAGCAATTACTGTTCTAGCCCTACCCATGCCTGCATCTCCAGATGATTGTTCAGGGGGCATACTGCTGCATCTGCTGGGGCCCGTCTCTCTCCTGCTATCACCATATTTCTATGGATATTAGAGATGTAAAAATTAGGCATAGACTATTGGTTGTGCAAGTACCGGCAAAAATAGGAATACCCATTGAAATCACAATACCCGACCCAGTAACATCGGGACAAGCTACATGATTTAGGTATCAATTTATTGACTTCCAATACTGAATTTCAAGTTTCCATTACCAATTTTTTGGTTTTCTGTTACTGAAATCAGTCAGTAAATCAGACAACTGGTAACTCAGTAATGATAATACCCAGTAGTTTGAGTAGTCAGGTGCCTGAATCAGTACTTGGAATATTTTATTTATTTATTATTTATTGAGTCCAGTATTTGATATCCTGCCCCATCCTGCCTTTGGCAGCTCGGGCAGCTTACACATTAAAATTAGTAAAACCATAAAATACATAAAAATCAAATAACCATTAAAAAACCAAGGCATTCTCAAAGAATAAGACCATCCCACACCGCAACCCTCCCCACTCACTACCCATCTCCCTCACCCAAAGTCTGGCAAAACAGTCAGTTCTTTCACTGATGTCGGAAGGAGGGAAGATCCGGGGACAAGTGGGCCTCCACCGGGAGAGAGTTCCATGGCCTTGGTATGGTCACTGAGAATGCCCTCTCCAAAGGTGCCACCCAGCAAACTCAAGGAATCTTGAGAAGAGCGCTCCCAGCCAACCACAGGCGCTAATCCAGGACCCGGGGGGTGAGGTGGTCCTGCAGGTAGGTGGGGCCCAGACCATATAGGGCTTTAGTTTATAAGTCAGAACCAACACCTTGAATTGGGCCTAGAAGACTATAGGCAGCCAATGCAGTGAGTAAAGCACTGGTGTTATATGCTCACGGTGACCCGTCCCCGTAAGAAGGCAGGTCGCTGCATTCTGCATGAGCTAAAGTCTCCAAACTGTCACCGGGGGTAGCCCCACATAGAGCGTGTTACAGTAGTCCAGTCTTGAGGTGATGAAGGCATGGATGATAGTGCCCAGGTCAGAGTCTGAGATGTACAGTGGAAGCCACCATACCAGATGTAACTGGCAGGATGTGCTCTTCAGCCACCACCTGAGCATCCAAGCAGAACTGCAAATTGAGGAGCACCTGCAGATTAGAAACCTGTGGGACCAAAGAGGGTCTGACCCCATCAATTATGGGAGCCTCCACCCACCCACCCCACCTCCCACCAGCATCACCTTTGTCTTGTCAGAATTCAGATTCAGATGGCTCACCCTCATCCAGTCCCCCACAAATGCTAAGCACTGAGTAAGCACCAAGACTGCTGGACCTGTATCTTCTGAAAACGAGAGGTGAAGTTGGGTGTCATCAGCATATTGATAACACTGAACACCAAACCTCCTCATGGCCTCACCCAAAGGCTGCAACAAAAGGTTGAACAGGAGGGGACAGAATGGAACCATGCAGAACTCCACACATGAAATCCCGGGGACACAAGGAGTAGTACCCCAGCACCACCTGCTGACTTCTCCCAGCCAGGAAAGAGTGGAACCATTCAAGAACAGTTCCACCCACCCCAGCATGGTCCCACAAGCGAGTCACCAACACCTCATGATCAACAGTGTCAAACACAGCCAAGAGATCTAATAAAATCAAAAGGGTTGACTGACCCTGATCTAAGTGACGGCGAAGGTCATCAACCAAGACCAAACTTGCAGCCACAGTGCCATTATTCGGGCAAAATCCGGACTGCGAGGGATCCAGAAAACTGATATGGTCCAGATGCCTCTGAAGCTGTTTTACCACCACGCGTTCAATAACCTTCCCTAAAAAGGGGAGGTTAGAGACTGGCCGATAGCTGGCAAGGGAGTCAACGTCAAGTGATGGCTTTTTGAGGCAGGGTCACACTTCAGTTTCCTTAAGGCACTCTGGGACCATGCCCTCCCAAAGGGAGACACTGACCCCCTCCCCCCGACCAGCAATGGCCCCAACATCTCCCTGTTGGCCTTAACCATCCAGGATGGGTATGGATCTAGTTTACAAGATGTGGCTCTTACAGCCCTAAGCACATCCTCTGCATCAGCAGATGACATCCACTGAAATTCATCCCACAAAACTGGACAAGCCGGGGCATCCATAACTTCTGGTTCTCCTACCGTATCAAGTGCAGTGTAAAAGTCATTGTGAATGTGAGCAATTTTGTTTGGGTATTTTGATGTGAATAGTACTGTTGCACATGGACAATAATTGAAACAAAGTAACAGGTCTGAAACTGCCAAAGAACCAGGGGGACCATATTATTTTTAAGGAAATCCAGGAAATCCAGGTAAACTGTGTTTGAAGGAGAGAGGGGCTGTGTTTCAAGGTGGAAGGGGACACTGAAGAATGGGGTGGGGTTACTGTAAAAAATAAACTGTAACTAGTGATTCTTCTGGCAGTAGGCTCCTCTCCTCCCTCCAAGGTGTTGATTACCTAGGTCTCCTTTAAAACTGGGATGAACTTGCTATGGGCGCAGACTTATTTAAGAGTCTTATAAGCCTGCTCCGTTAGCTCAGCAGCTGGTGGGGAAATAGGCCAGCAGTGCTTGAGAGCTGCCTGGTCAGGGCTATCACTCTGGGAAACTGGACTAGAGACAGTCCCGCCATCCCTTCCACTGAACGGGCTAGCATGGGGGGCAGGAGAAAGGGCACAGCCTTGTAGCTGCTTTAGAAGGCCACTACAAAGCCCCCTTGAGCAATCATTCTGCCACCTCTCTTTCCCCAGCCTGAGGGGTTCTGTCCCAAGCACCCAAGAGTGGGCTCCTTTCCTCCCTGTGAGCCGCTGGTTACTTAGAGGGTGAGGAGGGGAAGAAGAAAATTGAAATAAAAGTCCCAGAATCAGCCACAGCTGCTGAGCTGTGGCCAATTCCAGAACTTTTGTTTCAATTGTTGCTAACTGGCTGGGATGCCAGGACAGCTACAAAATCCTTGACTGTCCCAGTCAAACCGAGATGTATGGTCGGTGTGGCAGGGAGCAGCTTTGCAGGGCTGCTGCCCCTTTTAAAAGGGTCGAGCATGGGCACCAAGGAGGGTGACACTAGTACTGGGCATGGCAGAGCCAGCCCTGAGGACATGCACCAGCCTGAGGACTGGGGACTGGGTATACGCGTACTCAAAATAGCCTTATGCATAGAGGCCAGCCTGAGCTGGAAACGGGCTGGAGAGTACAGAGACAGAATGGGCAGATGCTGGTCCTTTTAGACTGTAGAGTGGAAGCCTGGCCACACCCACTCTGCCAGTGAAAGAGGAAGGCTGAGTGAAGAGGAACTCAGGCCATGTTCAGACATCCCCCCCACACGTGCATATTCTGGCTGTGGGTGGGAGGGGATGCGCAGCCAGAATATGTGCAGGGATCGGATGGTCTGAAGCCCCCCCCCCCCCACACACTTTGCCAGCAGACTTGCACATGGATCCAGAGCAGGAAATTGAGCTCCGCATATGCACATGTCTGCCAGCAAAGCCGCTTGGGGAGAGGGGAGCTTTCAGACCAGCCGAGCCCCACACATATTCTAGCTGCGCATTCCCCCCCACCCCCGCAGTCAGAATATGCGTGTGGGGTGTGTGTGTGTGTCTGAAAGTGGCCTCAGTCTCTGTCTGGGAGCTGAACAGGCAACATCTCCTGGAGGCCTTCAGTAGGGTCGCTGTCTGGTACTGAAGCCCTGCTGGGGAGAAGCCTGGATCCCTGGACTTGGGCTAAGAAACCCAGCCACTCTATGCTCTCCAAGGGACTGAAGGGACTGGAGGGTGAGTCTGGAGAAGCCATGGGATTAGAGCCTGGTAGAAGCCTTGGAAAACCACAAGTGGCCTGCCAGAGGACTGTGCCTAGCAGAGCTGGGGCATAGGACCGGGGATGCTGGAGGGGTTGAATGCCCGGCATTAGTGAGGCTGATGTACTGAAGACCTTATTGTACTGTTGAATAAACTGTGATATGGATACCCTAAAGACTGGGTGATTTTGCAAACTGTGCATCCCTACTGACAGGGACTTAGGGGTCTGACCCTGTGGGGACTTACCCCTGGGGAACTGTGCCCTGTTACAGTCACCCTACAAATAACTGAACATCCAAAGAAGCAGATATGCAAATAGCCATTTTAGTTGTGTATATCTTTCAGATGTTATTCAGAGAGTTATCTGAAAATGCAAATAATATCCATGAAGAGAAAGTGCACTGTTCATTTGAGCTTTAATTTCAACATGTGGTAGTGTAAACAGTAGGGATGTCACAGTAGGTTTTTGCAGTCCTAGTACCCTGCCACATCACAGTCATCCACAAAACAGGTTGTAGTCGCATGCCCTTCATTAACTTGTTAGTTTATTTGCAGTGCCAACACTTTTATTGTCAATAGTTCCAACTTCCAAATGCACCTCCAACAAACCTCAAGTCCCTTCACCCAGGCCTCTTCCCCGGGCACTTCCCCAGCTAAACTCTCTGGGATAGCCAGCTCCAGGGTCTGTATGAGGTGATGTCTCCTGCTGAAGCTTCCAGCCTCTTCTCTAGTGAGTTCCCTACTGAGCTTCAGGCTTTCATTGCCTATAAGAGGATGGAGCCCTGTTTGGGTAGGTTTTTGTGAGATCCCTACCCCTTGGCCAGTCTACAGTGCTCTTCTCCCATAGCTCCTCAGATCATTCTTTTTATGGCCGAGACTCCACTGGCTTGCTCAACTATACCCAACACGACCCACTCACCTGACCTGAATTGCCGCTACACGTGACTCCCTTAAAGGGCCAGAGGGTTACTGATGCTCCATTGGCTCTAAGGGTTGTGACTCCCTGCAGTGTCTCACCCCCAGCCCTATTGTCCTGGTACTGCAAGGACTCAAGTGACACTGTCACAAGCCCTCCCAACTAGCTGGCCAACAACTATCTCCCCCTGCTTCCTGCTGGTGAGATTAACAGTGGTGGGGGTTTGTGATCCTTCTAAAAAGGGCCAACCCCCACAAGCACTTATCTTGGCCCTAATATTTTTAAATATCTTTATTGTTGATTGTTTTAAAAAAATTATTTTATACTGTTTTAATGTATTTATATTGCTGGAAGCCGCCTCGAGCTGTTTACAGGAGGGGCGGGGTATAAATTATAGAAATAAAATAAATAAATAAATAAATAATCTGGACCTGATTCTGCAAGGACTTAAGGCCAGATAAGCCAAGGTGTTGAAGGTGCTATGGAAGAATAGACAGATACAGCGAGAGCTTACTGTCTCAAGGTACTTACACTCCGACTTTGGTTCCTAACCTTTTGTTCTATACACTGTACAAGAACCCATGCTTTTGACAAGCTGGTTCAGTTCCAATATATGATTGATACCATTGTTTAAGAAAAATAAATAAAAATCACACCCTGGTTGTAAAGAAGGTTTGCAAGTGACAGCTTTCCTAACACTTCTGAGCAGATGCCGAAAATATTGTTGAGAAACAGTGCGTATTTGTCTGCATGGGCATGAATGACACTACCAGCAAATCTTGTCTGTATATCTCCTTGTGCATTGTTAAGCACCTTGAAGATAAAGTGATACCACTTGTCTTGCCAATACTTAAATGAATAACCTAGTAGCTATGAACTCATTCATTGTTTATGGGAATATCATAGGTAGCCTCATAGACATTCCCTGACCATTATAATGCAGTTACTAGAGATAATGCTCTCCCAGCATAATGTCTTATCACTGTTTTAACGTCCTGTCATACAATTGCCTCATATTATCACTTCAGTGAAACCATTAAGTAACTAAAGGCTTGCTGGAGCCGGATGCATGAGCAATGAATGCTGAGTGAACCTTTGCCCTAGCTAATCCAGAAAATATTTCATTGTTTGAAAGAGTTTAATAATCTATTTTAAGACACTGGATAAATTAATTGATTTGCCCAAAGTCACCCAGAAAGTCTGTGAACCAACCAGGAACAGAAATTGTGTTCTATCCATTAGGATACATGGAAACACACTAGCTTCACAGATGCAGGCCATTTGGTTTAATTTTTGCACTCCCTCTGTACTGCAATTTTACACTGGCTACATCAATGTATGATGGAACTGCCCGGGCAGCAAAAAGACAGAGCAGGGGTGTAAACCTAAAAAGGATTAAGGGAACTATGGAAAGTGAGCTTGCTGTTGGGTTTTTAATGTAATGGGACAATCTGGCTCCTGGCTGGTACATTGGGGATGGGGTATTGAACTGAGGACTTGTGGCACTTCTACTCTATGAGCTAAAGACCTAGCTCAGGCAAGTAACAGACTCATGTATGAGGTCTATCATCACTGCTAAGAAGTCACAACATCTAACCAAGTCTTTAAGTGGGTTACATTAACAGCAGTGAAAAGTCAATGGGACACCATGTGCAATGTTTAATCCCATGTGATTGAACACTTACCCCTAGTTGTGTTGATTACAGTTTGTGTGTAACCTGTGCATCTACAAACAGGAATTTCAGTGTATTGTGGTGCAAATCCCCAACCATTGAAACTCAGGGTGCTTTCGAATGTGATGACTCTCACTGCTGTGATGGACTTACCTGGGGGGCAGTGGTGGGAGCCATCACTCCGGTCGGGAATTGGCCTAACCACCAAACAAATGTGACAGCGGCCGGGCTGGGGGACACACGCTGCCATGTGTCCACCTGCCCCACCCCTATACTGTGTGTAGCAGTCCATCTCCCTGACGGGCAGCCATGGCAGTTAATGATGCTCGCCATGATGCCCGGCACCTGCAGAGAACCCTGACTGGGTTAGGTTAAGTGGACTTTCAGATGTGAAAGCCCACTTTATTCCTGGTTGGGCAGGCAGATCCCATCTGTGGTGGCAGCTAGCGTGGGCTGTGACTCAGGGATTTCCCTGAGTCACACCACAGCTGGGATCTATCCCGTGCCAACATCTGGTGCCCATGATGTGGCTGCTTTCAAATGTGACAGTGGCCCCGGTGCCAAAACAGGGAAAACTGTGGAAAAGCATGCTACCGTCACATTTGAAAGTACCCCTAGTGTAGAAAAGTCTTCAGACCACCATTCCTTTGACATCCTTCATTTTTACTGAAGACTCCTGAGCCATGTCAAACATTGCATGTTTCCTCTTGCATTAGCCACACCAGGTAACACATAATTTACTCCACACTATTTCCTGATGTGCATGATGTATGAATGGGGTTAGAGACTCAGGTTAGAGTTGAAACAAACATCCACATGTTGTATCCGATGATGACTTCTGCTTTGATTCAGGTCTGATGAAGCAGATATGAGCCACTATTTGTTTCCTCCTCAGTGAATAACCATTTACATTATTCTAGTTTGGTTATTTTGGTATTTTGGGTCAGTCATTTTGGTATTTTGGTTACTTTGTTTCATCACTATTAGTGCTATTATATATGCACAGCAGTTGAAATGAAGTAATCTCATTTCCAATATGACTTATCCAAAGTAACCAAAATAACAAAATAAACAAAATAACCAAACCAGAATAGCTGAATAATTGGATATGTGAATATTTTAAAGGTATTTGTGGGCATTTGGAAGGTTAGCTAAAATGCAAATAATATTCATGAAGAACAAATCAAATATTCATTTTACCTCTAACCTTGGTTCTATTCCTGCCTTAGTCACAGTCATTCTGAGTGGCCATGAAATGGTCACTGTGGGCAAGGCCACACGAGACAGGCCGGGCCATGAAATGCAGCGCATAGTGTAGCCAGTGGTCACCAGATATTTGCTCCTGGGGCAGGGTAAACAGCTGGCATGATGTGTCCTCGGAAAAATTCAGAGGATGCATCACAGAGCATCCTTACCTCGGTCTGCACCAAATAGTAAGAACAATTTTCACGAGTATTTCCAAGTTTCTGAGGATCAACTCCAAGTATTCGGCCAGTCCTTGGTAACTTGGCCAAATACTTGATACTTGGTAAAATACACAGTAAAATAAAACTGAATGCCAAGTATTTTCAAAGTACCGAATACCGTATGTTACAGGAAAAGCTCCGTATGTTGCCCATCTGAGGATTTACCCAAGTACCAAGTACTGGACTAAGTACCGGGCTAATTCCTCGGTTACTCGGTAAAACCGAGTCGAATACTGAGATACTCAATAAAAACCAACTAATTTTGAATTCTGAGTCTCATAACTAAGGCTGGCCAAGACGGGGCTATCCATGTGGAGGGGCCGTAATTGCTCCACGATGTAGGGAGCATCATTGTAGGGCTGTGAGCAGCGGGTGCTGTGTCCCACCGCATGCGGCCATGTTACAGTCGGGGTTTGGATCTCTCTCAGGCCAGGAGACAGAGGGTATTTTCAGATGTTACAAGATCACAGTCAACCACGCTCAATTCTGCGTGGTGGCTGTGATCTCTTAACGTCTGTTGGGGGAAACTGATGTTTCCCCCCAGATGTTACCGCAGCGTGGAATTGCATTCACCACGCGAGCGGCCGAAGCGGTGGGGCCGGAGGCCATCATGTGTCGAATGCAATTCCACGCCGGGGTGAACCCTGGCGTCTCGTCTGGTCGGGCGCCACGGCCCGGGATCACCGGCGGGATCCCGGGCCATGGCGAATCCGGCCCGACGCGGCGGCCTCATTGGCCCCGCCACCCGCCCGTCTCCCCAGAGGGCGGGCGGCGGGGCGCGTGGAGGGGGCGGGGCCATGTGGCCGCACGTTGCGCCGCGCGGCCCCGCCCCCTCCCAGATTCCCCACCGGGATCTCCCCAGAACGTCTGATATGGCGTGACGGGGTTATCCCAGCAGGGAATGGATTGGGTGTTTTCGGTACGGGCCCAACGGGCCCCGTAACGTCTGAAAACACCCAGAGATGGGGCAGGTATGGGCACCTGATCATGTGACTGGTGAAGTGGTCTGCCCTGGCGGGAGCTCTGATAATCGCCCAGCTGTCCAGCATCCTTGCATGTGGGGGTGGGGGATGTTTGTGTGCCAAGCTCCCCACACTGGCCCTGCAGAGTGGTAGTCATGCTTAAACACCATGGGGCCGTGCAGGGATCAGGACCTTGCTGCTTGTGTGGCCTCACCCTATGTGTATGCCAGGCACCACTGATATTACTAGAAACCAGTGGAGGGGAATGTCCAGTCCATGGTCCTTTTGCAGCCTGATGTCACACACCAAATGACCTCTGGAAGTTCCCCTGCACACTCATTCAGTCAAGCCAGGCTGCCATGCTCTGTGGCCCACTGGAGACCTGCCAGGTGGTGGACAGCCAAGGATAGCTTCCAGGCTGGTGGCCACATGCTCTGAATAGGTGACTGTCACATGACCCCCTACATAGGTGGCTATGCCCTCTGGTAACGTAACCCCCTACAGAGGGGGCAATGTTCTCCCTCTCTGCTCTGTAGGATGCTCTGGTCTGCAGAGACCTGCTTAGTTGGGAATTCAGCCCCTGCAGGGTCAGGAGAGGGATGGAAGGCTCTTCACCGATTCTTTAAAGAAACAGAAGTCTGAGAGGAAAAATAAAGCAGGACTGATAGTAGCTGTTCCTGGAGATCTCTTGCAACACTTCCTAGTGTTTGGAAATCCCTAGCTGCCACTATGCCATGTACTCAACAGTTAACCAGAAGACAAACGGGGCTTCCGCCGATCCACAGCCTGCTACCATCATATAAATTGAAACCGACAGAATTACCATTGATACAAATTAAAAACAAATAAAAAGGGTACACAGAACTGATTCCTGGAGTTCAAACTCCATTACCAACTGATTTAGTGTGCAGTGACCTGTGATTGTTTGTGCTGAGAAAGTGCTGCGCACTGATCCTATCAGTCTCGTGGCCTCGACTCACACCAGTCAATAAGCTATTTAATTTAATGGGAAATGGTATTGATGGGACTTGGGATGCAGCTAAAAAAAAAAAAAAAAAAGGAGACGAAGAAAGAAAGATGCAGCTGCAAAGAGCAGATAAAGTCTTCAACTCAGGGGGTTTGCTCTTTGGGTGTTTTCCCTTTTGTTATCTCATTAATTAAAGTCCAGAGAAGTCTTTGCTGGGTTTGGGAGTGTCAAAGCATTGCGGGAAAGGTGTTGAAGGGATGATTACTCTAGGGGATCTGTAGGGAACCAGGGGGAAAGCAGTGAAGAGATAATGCAAAGTACAATGTAGTACCCTGACCTTTCCAGATAGACAACTCCACATAGAAGCTAAGATGTTCATAAGGAAAAAATGTCAGACCAATCAAAGGCCAGTGCAGTTTGCCTTATAGGCTGAATTGTTTTGTTGCTTTCACTTACACTGATGTAACTTCCCATTAGGGACAGAATTTTTGCCTGTAAACCAGAGCCTGGATTGGTACAAATCTGAGTAAGCCCATGGAGCTCTGGCTCTTTGGATTTATTTGGCAATGGTGTGATTGAAAGGGTTGGTGCAAGTCTCCCAAATGCTACCATATTAGGTACCTGTTCAGTCACCACTCTCTCATCATGGGTGAAATAACAAGATCATGTGGCTGGCAGATAAGATATGTCTTACATCTTTGGCTGAGACTTAGCATCTCTAATCAGTCTGGGCTCCTTAGATATTTAGCGCAAGATTCTTTTAAATCTTCTTGGGCAGTGACTATGGTCCTGCATATTCAAAGGCTGGGATTCTCTCTACCATACTTTCTTCTGAGGGGCTTTAAGGCAGCTAAAGCCGAATTGTCCCTCAGATTGAATGATATTGCCCACCAGTGGGATCTATCTGTGATTGCTGCAACACTGTCAATGGGCCCTTACTCTGCTTTGGCGCCTGTACAAAGGGAAATGGCCGCCTACTGGCGATTAGGGATGGGCAAACGTGGTTTGGAAGTTTGGAGTTCGGACCGAAGTTGACGAGTTCAGTCGACCAAACCGAACTTCCGAACCGAACTTGATTTTCGAACCGAACCGAATTTCTGAACTCGGTTCTGTTCACCCATCCCTAAAAGATAAAATTCCATTTAGCTCACTGGGGTTTGAATTTCTGAACTTTGTTCGGAAGTTCGGAGTTCACACTGAACTCGAATAGTTCGGTCGACCGAACTGAACTTCCGAACTGAACCGAATTTCCGAACTGAACCGAACCGAATTTCCGAACTCGGTTCTGTTCGCCCATCCCTACTGGCGATACCATCTTAACTCGGTTGAGGCAAAGCTATTTCTCCTCACCATAGTAAATGCTCTACCTACGATGGTTTTGGAAGTGCACCGCTTGGCCATACCTTTTGGTCAGTGTTTGTGTCCCTTCGATCAAATTGAAATAGAAACAGTAGGCCATGTTCTCTTTGAGTGCCAGCTTTATCAGGCCTTAAGACTGCAATATCTAATGCCTTTTATGGTCAGACATCCAGAGAGAGTAATTTCAGAGCTTCTTATTATTTTCTTGGCAGATTTATGCTCAGATGTCACACATGCGGTGATCAAAGTTTTGGTGCAGGCCCTTCTTTTTTAAAGTTTAAATCCCTTTAAGTCAAATAAGTGTGTTCATTCTACTTTGCAAGAATTGTGTTAATTTATTTTTTGATTAGCGGTTTCTGGTTACTAGTTGACCTGAGAGAAGTATTTTGATACTTGTGTATCATTGTGGTATGTTTATTATGTTTATATGTTGTTATATATTACATATATTTTTTACTATGATGTTGTATTCCTTATGGCTATGTCCTAATGGACATGCTACAAATAAATTTGAATTTGAATTTGATAAGTGAAAGGGAGTTGCTGACAGATCATTCTCTGTTTTTGATCACTTTCCCATTGATCTATAAGAACCCAGTATTGTTAACTCTCCAGACCCTGCAAAGCCTATCAAGGAGACTGTGGGTTGAAGAGAATATATTTATGGGGCATCATTTAAGTTGTGACTTTTAGTTCATGAGAACAAGAGTTGGGCTCCAAATAAATGAATAAATGATTCTTAGATCAAAAACCCCTTAGTTTAAGAGAGGAATTAAGGATCTTACAAATTCACTCCTGCTCTGAAAAGCATGGAAATTGTAAATTAAATCTCCTGCCTTAACTTGCATGCCATGTAAGCAGTTAAGACATTGTCCAGTCTTACATATTGTGCTTGATTCCAACTTAGGCTCCATGCACCCATGCTTTGCTGAAACCCCAATCCTCTTCCTCTGCAGATTGGGGGCAACACTAAAGATGGAGAAAGCAAGCTCCTCCCTTCCCCAATATTATATACTTGACCTCTGTTTTCACTGTGGCCACAATTTCTCCTTTATTTATAGCATCTTTCTTAGGCAGCAGCTCTAGTGCATCTGCTTCACCACACAGGTGATTAAGGACAGGAATATTTACCCTCTTGCAATGAGGTACTCTACTGTATTGTGGGTGTGGAAGAACTGATGGTAATACTGTTGCTTAGAGTCAGTTTCTGCTGCTTATGCACTAACTCTCTTTCCTTCCACACTCCCCCTTGCTCAGTACACATAAAAATCAGCTCCTGGACTCAGTATTAGGGGTCTTCATTATGGGTGATTTCAGATGTTACAGGCGGCCGGTTCACCACAGTGAACCCCCAGTGGGGGTGAACAGCACAACCACACCCCGGGGTGGAAAAACGACCTAAACAGATGTGACGGGACCTGGACCACGGCCGGGAACCGGGCCGAACCATTACGGACTGGGGCAGCACAACAGACATGCAGCTGAACCCCCGCCGTGGTCAAAACTCCCAGAAGGCACCGGGCAGGGGCGGGACACAGACATGGCCGCCTGAGGGCAAACGAAGCCAAAAGGCACACAAGGGAATCGGGAAGGGAGGGGGGAAGAGGGAGAACAGGCTGACAGGCGACACACACAGCACACGCACACACACACACACACAGCGGACCCGCAGCGGGACACACTGCATGACCACATGCCCGGGCATGCGCGCGCACACACACACACACACACACAAGGGAAAGGTCGGGAAGGGGGGGCAGGGGCACCC
>QEPC01001425.1:651583-662623 GCA_003113815.1 Sphenodon punctatus | reverse complement strand
TGGGGGGGGGCGGGGGTCACCCCACCCTCCATGCAGGGGGGGGTTCCCCTGTGCCCCCTGTTTCCCTCCCCTTGTTACCCCTTACCCTTTTTCTGGGTGCCTCCTCCGGGCCTGTTCCGGCCGCTGTTCCCGGGGCGTCATGACCCGCCTGCTGCTGTGGGTGTTGTGGCTGGGCCACCTCCCTGGTCGGGTGCACCCGTGTGCCCCCCTCCTCTGCCTGTGCCCCCTTCACCTGCATCGCTGCCCCTGCCTCCACCTCGTTCACCTCCTGCCCCGCCACTGTCGCTGTCTCTGCCTCCGCTCTCTTCCGCCTCCCTCCTCGCTCCATCCTGCCATGCTTGCTTGCTGCTGATTTTGCTTTAAATCTCCCTCCGGTGGTTGTGTTGTTGCTGGTTGCCCAGCAGTGACGCTGCATGCCTTGTCCCCGGCTGGGGCTCGTTACATTTGGTTCCGCGCGGGGATTGGCATCCAGACGTTACTTTTCCTTGGTTCCCGGTGGGGGTCCATTTGACCACGCTTCCCGGGATATTCCCCCAGCTATCCCGGGAAGCGTGGTTGAAATTGACCCCATGTGGGTATTGAGCGTGATGAACATCTGGCATGCGTTGAACAGACATTCAGGGCCCTTTGGCCCCGCCGCGGGGTTGAGTGTGGTTCACTGTGGTTGAGCGTGATCTCGTAATGTCTGAAAATACCCTTAGTTTTCATTATTACAATAACAAAAACAAAAACGTCATTTCCATTCACGCCGAGATTCTCCCAGGAATTAGTTCCACCATGGTGTCAGGGATCTCTGTAGGAAAGCTTATGTTTCCTCACCAAAAAGGAGGAAAATATGACTAAAATACTACAATTTATTGCCTTGCCAAACTGGCTTACACACTATTATAAGAGCACTACAGAAGCACACAAAAGGGTTATTGATTACAAATATATATACATTTTGAGAATATATCTCACCACACCGATATCGCAGGTCCAAAAATGTTGTCTAGGGTCTGTGGAGTCCTGCTGGGGAAGATAAGATGTTAGCATGCTGCTATGCTGGAGACTTGATAAGAATTAAAGAAAAAAATAAATAAATAAAAGATAGAAAAGATAAAGAAAAATATAAAACAAAATTGTCCAGAGGTTGAGGACTGGCCCCTCAACAGGCAAGGAGCATGGAAGCTCCAAAATGGGAGGGAAAAGACAAAGAAGCACTTGGGCAACTCTGCCCAAAAGGCTGAGTAAAAATTGAAAGGAAACAGTTCCATCTGGGACCAATATCGTGCTTCCCTAAAGGAAAGAAAAGTTGGCAATTAGGGACAACAATTTAGGGAAAAGTAGGAATTGTCCTTTTGTCAGGCAAAAGGAGGAAAATCCCAACTGGGAACAAATAAAAATAAAATAAAAGGTAGGAATTGCCCTTTTCTTGGGCAAAAGATTAGAAAATCCCAACTGGGAATTATTTAAAATAGCTTTTAAAAGTATTTATTTATTTATTTATTTATTTGACTTGTATCCCGCTCCCTACAGCCCTATGGCAGCTCGGGACGGCTCACAAAATATTTAAAACAATATATAAAAACAATACATAAAAGGGATTACAAAAACTATAAAGACAACAATGAAGAGATAAAACCACTGGTAAAACCCCCACCCTTATTCCCCCCCTCCACCAGAGGCCCAGACGAAAAGCCAGGTTTTACAAGCCCAATGAAAGGCCAACAGACTGGGAGCCAGGTGAGCTTTCTCTGGGAGGCAGTTCCACAGCTGTGGTGTGGCCACTGAGAATGTCCTCTCCATCATGGCCCCCTGGTTCACCCGCTGGACCTCCAAGAAGGCGCCCCCAGTAGAACACAGAGGTCGCTCCACGGCCCGAGGAGTGTGGCAGTCTCTCAGATATGAGGGACCCAGACCATATAGGGCTTTAAAGGTCAAAAACAGCACCTTGAATCGGGCCTGGAACGCTATAGGCAGCCAGTGCAGAGCCCAGAGCACTGGTGTAATGTGCTCTCTACAGCTCGTCCCCATCAGGAGACAGGCCGCCACATTCTGCACCAGATGAAGAGTAAACAAAGCAAAGCAAAACAAAAGAATTGACATTTTAGGGCAAAAAGAGAAATTAAAACAAAAATGGTTTGACAAGAGTAAAAATTGACAAAAATGAAATAAAAATAAAAGAAATGAAATGAAAATAAAAGAAATAACTTTAAAAGGTGTAAAAATAACATAAAATGTCTTTGCTAGAGCAAAAGAGAAAAGTAAAAGCTTAAGAAACTTAAAAATAACTTTAAAAATGGAAAAGAATTAGGAAAAGACATAAAAGTAAAGAATTAAAGGGAAAAAAAACTAAATCCCTTCAGGCCTTTCAGCAAGTTTCCATAGCCCACAAGATCTTCCTTTAATGTCAACAATATCCTGCCAGTCTTATAGGATTTCTGAAAGTCTTGCAATATGGCTGCCAGGTGTTCCTCCAGTCAGTGTCCAGCAGGTCAGGGGTACCACCAATCAGTATGAAGTTTGCCTGTTGCCAAGTGATGATGCGAAAGAAAGATGTTTTTGGTTTCCATGTCTCCACAGCTGTATCTTCTTCATGGTTATTTTGACTTCACTCCTTCTTTCTTCTACAAACCAAGACCATTGTGATCTTTTACCGGTCCTGATCTTTGTCTTACTTCAGTAGAGTCTATTAGCTCAATGGAGCTCTATAAAACTCAATGAAGTCTATTAGCCTCACTGAAGTTTTATTAAATTCTACTAATTCTACATAATTTCACATAGGGATTCTTTTCAGGAAGTTGTTGAAGAACAGAGACTAGATTTGCCTTGGTTCTACCCACTTTAGAAAGAAATTTCTAGAGCAACACTTCTTTATAAGACTTTGAGTTTCTCATTAAGACACAATTCAAAGGAACAATTACTTATTCATCTGAATGATGTATTTAGGTATAATTTTGAAGCCAAACTTTATGCTGAAATAAACTTTAATCCACTAATTAAATACATTATCCTTAATGTCTTTAGTCTCTAATTTCTCCCCTAGATTTCCATAAATGCCCCTAATCTGAAAATGTTAGGAACTAATCTATACACAATTCTTTCATTAAAATACCATAAAACACCTTTTTCTGCGGGTTGGTGGTGTTTCTCTATTATCAATATTACTGCCTCATCAAAATCCCTTCATGTTATGAGAAACTGTTTTGACCCAAACTTGCAAAAAGACCTTGGGTCCCAGAAACAAATATGTTATCAGCATCTCTTCTAATTCCTTCATGCCAGTTATTCTAAAAGTTTGCTTAGCTACAGAACAGATTAAAAAGCAAACTGCTTTTTAGGCCAAATTAAGTCCTTATGATTCTTGTCTCCCAATAAAACAGACCATAACTTAAGGACTGTTATTGCTTAAAACCCAGTTTCCATTCAAGTCATCACATTATTAATTAATAATCTGATACCCCCACCTAATATCAATGGAAACCCATTACAATTTAAAAGTACACCATTCAAAGTCACATTATTAACAACAACTTTAACAGAAGTTCACCATGTGAATAAAGACCAGAATATTAATGAGGCAATTTCAATGGGTGAGGAACAGATCTCAAAAGTCTATGTTGAAAAGAGATAAAGAAATAAACATAAGACAAAAAAGCAAGTAGATTCCAGTCAAAACAACAAACTATGATCAAACGACAAGTAATCAATAACACTAAGTTATTATTAAACAGCAAGTAATCAGTAATGAACCATAAATACATATTATATTCAGACAGGTGGACAGAGCCATATTAAGAACCAGTGTCTATACTGTGAAATACTGCTAGGGGACCCCATTTTTCTGCCATAGCCAGAAATAACATTTAATTTCTTCCAGCCATGTTTACTGCATACCAAACCTAATAAAGTCAAAGCAAGATAGTTGGAGCAAGGACATTTCTACTGCTAATTTCTGCACTTTCACCGTAACTAAAACAAGATAATATTCAGTGAAAGGCCAAAGTGTTTACTGCTAATTGTACAGCGTGCCATAGTCACAAGAAAGGAAAAGAACAGAAAGAAAAATTGATCCCATGGCCTATTCTGAAACATGAACACTTTAAATCTATGATGGACTTTATCCATACAAATCTCAGAGCTGAGTAGACCCCATAAGGAATCCCTCTGCTAGCTGGGCACTGCCTGGGCACTTAGTTAACCTAGGGGTATTTTCAGACGTTATGAGATCACGCTCAACCACGGTCAATTCCTACGTGGTGAGCGCGATCCTGTAATGTCTGTTTAGTGTTACGGCAGATGTTCACCCCCGTGAATCATGGGGGGGAATCAGATTTACCACGCTTCCGTCCCTACTCACCAGAGGAGGGACGGAAGCATGGTAAATCTGAGTCCCCCTCGCAAATCACGGGGGTGACTACCCGGCGTCACACTAAACAGACGTGACATTGACATGCTCAACCATGGGAAAACCCTGTGGTTGAGCATGTCAGCATCACGTCTGGCCGCTGACCATGGCCCAGAATCAGTGGCAAGCACGGCCGTCGATTCCAGGCCATGGTCAATGTCCCGGGGTGGGTGGGCGTGGCGGACGCATTGGTCACAGTGCCCGCTCGTCTCTGGGAGGCCGGGCTTCNGGGGGGGGGGGGGGGGGGGGGGGGAACAGCCGTGCATTGCATTGCGTGGCCCCGCCCCCTCCCCAGATTCCCCGCCCAGATCGGGTGGCACGTCTGTTGGACGTGCCGCTTTGATCCCGGCAGGGAATCCCGAAGGTTGTTTCCATGACGAGGCCAATTGGTCACGTCACTTCTGAAAATACCCTAGGTTGCTTTCAGCAAACAAGATGGCTAAAAGATGTCACCTGTTTTAAAGGCTGACTTCTTCTTCTATACCAGTGAGGAACCAAAAAAACATGGTTTTGTTTGGTCATACGGCCAACAAATAGATTAAAAAGAATATGTTAAGTGTCATTCCACCCAGATCCCTGTCATTTCAGCCACTCATGGAGACTTCTTACCCATCATTCCACCCTGCCCCCCCATTCCAGTCACTCCCAGTGGCCTCCTACCCATTATTCCACCCAGCCTCCAATCTTTCCAGCTGTAGCCCTCCCCCCCATCATTCCAGATGCTCCCTCCGGACTCCTACCTAACATTATATCCACCTCCCCTCCTTGTATTTACATTTCCTCTATGTGGTGTCTTCACCTTTTTTCCCCTTTCTGGCATTTTTAGCCCCCCGTTTCTTTGGCATTTCAGATCCTCCCCCACTCCCTTTGTTTCAGATAACTATCTGCCATTGTATTGGTTTACTGGTCATTAAAGGGCTACTGGCATTCTCAAAGCCCCATTATTTTTAATTGATATTCCTGTTATCGCTATTGTTTCCAATCGGCATTCCTTGTTCCTAGTCAGTTTTACCTGCTGGGGAGTTTGATTGGCCCAGCAAGTCAGTAAGTCATCCAGTCAGCATTAGCTATGTCCTCCATACCATTCAATAAATTCTACTCATGTCTGTACAATAATAGCATGCAATAAATGCCACTCACATCTGTACAAAAATATTTATTATTTATTTATTTTATTACATTTATTTGCTACCCCCCCATGCCCATGGCATCTTGGGGCAGCTTACAACACCAATAAAAACAATTTAAAACATCAACACAATTTAAAAACATCTAAAAAACACCTAAAACCCCACCACCCCTCCCCCACTATTAACCCCCCCCCCTCCCCGCCTCTGAAGGCCTGGGAGAACAGCCAAGTCTTACAGGCTCAACAGAAAACCAACAGACTTGGGGACAGACGTGCTTCCTCTGGGAGGGAGTTGCATAATCACAGTCTGGCCACCGAGAATGACCTCTCCATTGTGACCCCCCACCTTATGTGGGGGACCTCCAAGAAGCACCCCTGATGGACCGAAGGGGCCGCCCTGGGGCGCGTAGGGTGAGGCAGTCCCTGAGGTATGAGGGGCCAAAACCCTATGGCTTTATAGGCCAAAACCAATACCTTGAATCAGGCTCGGTACGTTATAGGCAGCCAATGCAGCGTGCGGAGCACAGGAGTAATATGCACTCGCTGACTTGTCCCTGTCAGGAGATGAGCCTCTGCATTCTGCACTAGCTGCAACCTCTGAGCCAGCATCAAGGGAAGCCCCACATAGAGCACGTTATAATAGTCCAGCTTCGAGGTGATGAAGGCATGGATTAGGGTGACCAGGTCAGGTCTGGAAATGTATGGACGAAGTCTCGGCACTAGATACAGCTGGAGGAAGGCAGCTTTCACCACCATCTCCACCCGCTGATCCAGGCAGAGACACGAGTCAAATAACACCCCCATAATCTGAACCTGTTGGGCTACGGGAGGGCAGACCCCCTCTACGAGGGGAGCCAGCAGGTCCCTTGCCCTACACACCACCATCACCTCCGTCTTTTCAGGATTGAGCTTCAGTCTACTCTGCCGTAATCAATCTGCCACGGCATCCAGACACTGGGACAGTACTGAGACAGCAGGACCTGGGTCAGTTGAAAAAGAGAGATAAAGCTGGGTGTCATCAGCGTATTGGTGCCAACTTGCACCAAACCCTCTCACGATCTCCCCCAAGGGCTGCATGTATACATTAAATAGTAATGGAGACAGAATTGAACCTTGTGGAATGCCACAATCCAGGGCCCGGGGGGCTGGAAGCCTCAGCCCCCAGGACAACCCGCTTACTTCTCCGCGAGAGGAATGATCAGAACCATCTGAGGACAGTCCCGTCCAGACCTCCCAGGGCTCACAATCATCTAAACAGCAGCCCATGGTCCACTGTGTCAAAAGTGGCTGAGAGATCTAGCAGGACCAGAAGTGTTGAACGTTCTGCATCCATCTCCCGGCGAAGATCATCTACCAAGGCAACCAATGCCATCTCTGTACCATAGTCGGGGTGGAACCCAGATTGAAACGGGTCAAGGAAAGGGATGCTGTCAAGATGAGCCTGGAGGTGCATTGCCACCGCCCATTCAATAACCTTCCCTAAAAAGGGACGGTTAAAGACAGGTCAGTAGCTGGCGAGTGCATCCACATCCAAGGATGGTTTCTTCATCAGGGGGTGCACCATGGCCTCCTAGATATTGGGGGGCAATCTCCCCTGCCAAAGGGATGCATTGATTACCCCCGCCATCTCCAATGTCTCCATGGAGGCTTTCACCAACCAGGACAGGCAAGGATCTAATTCACAACTGGTGGCTCTGACAGACCCCAGAATGTCCACAGCATCAGCTGGCATCACTTCCTGAAACTCAGCCCAGAAAGATGGATTAGATGGGGCCTCCATCACCTCATGCTCCAGCTCCACTGTTTCGAATCTAGCGTCGAAGTTGCTCTGGATCCAAGCAATCTTGTTTGCAAAGTAGATAGAAAACTCCTCACAGCGAGCCTGGGACAGGTCCCCGTCCAGGCAGAGGGAGGCTGGACTGACCAGCCCCCACAACAGCTGGAACAGCTCCACTGGACGTGACTTTGCAGACGCTATGAGAGCAGCAAAGAATTCTTTCTTTGCCATCCTCACAGCCTCAACATAGGACTGCAAATGGGCCCTATGGAGAAGTCGGTTGGATTCAGCACAAGTCCGACGCCAGCATCACTCCAGTCGCCTACCTACCTGCTTCATACACCGCAGCCCCTCAGTAAACCGGGGGGTCCTGCGGTGACGAGACAGGAACAGGAGACATCTTGGAGCTACCCTTTCAGTGGCCTCCCCGAGCAATGCAATAAATAAATAGCATGCAATAAATACCACATCCTCATCTGTGCACGCATATCTGTGCAACAATAGCATGCAATAAATGCCATGCGTATCTGTACAACAATAGCCTTCACTAAAGCTCGTCTCCTCGTGTATGACACAATAGATATAATGTTACTGGAACACGGTGGAAGTTGCTTTTCTCACTCTCCCCATTTGCCAAAATAGTAGGGGTTTGCAATTTGTTTTTGTTCTTTTTATTTACTAAAATGAATGAAGCTCCATTTGTTTTAATAATTAAAATATGAAAACAGATGAATAAGCAAATGATTATTGTTTGCTTCCATCCATTTTTGTTTTAAAAATAAAAAAATTAAACATAAAAAAAACCCTGTGCATGCAGAAAATGGCTGCTGGGACCATTCTGAGCCCTTTCCAAAAATGGTGCCGACAGCATCTGCACCATTTGGGGAAAGAGTGCGCATTCGCAGAATGGCCCTGGTGGCCATTTTGCACTTTCACAGTGATTTGATTTTTGTTTTTTAAATAATTTAAAAATCCCTGTGCACGTGCAGAATGGTCCAGTGGCCATTTTACAGATGCACAGTGTTTTTTAAAATTAATTTTTAATAAAATAAATGGGAAAAAAAAAAAAAAACCACAGTAGGGTTGTTTACGAAACTCCCTAAAAACAAAGGCATTTTTGTAAATGAAAACAAAAACTAAAATGAAAATGGTAGGGGTGCCTTCTGCACACCCCTAGAAAATGGGCACTTCAGAATGATCCAACTGAAATTTGGCCAGATTCTACTCTTCACCTGAGTGATCCTCCCTACCAAATTTCTCAGTGATAGGAGAAATCCAGATTTTATAATGAATAGGATGTTTGTGACTTTAGTATGGTGGGTGTAAGCAGACGGATGGGCTGCTTCAGGAGGTCTGTCCATTTAATGGTGCACTGCCAGATGCTGGAGCAGAACAGATGGAGTACGTCAGTGGAATGGGCCAGTTGAACCCAGGTCACTGGCCCGAGGGAGATCTGTGGTCCATCTGCTCAGTGGATCCATGCTGCAGTCCTGGGCAACACCACAGTAGGTAATTTCAGACGTTACGAGATCACAGGCAACCACACTGAATCATACACAACCCCCCAACGTGGCCAAAGAGTCCTGAACATCTGTTCAGTGGCATCCAGATGTTCACCCCAGTCAATCACCGGTAGGGGCCAAAGTCAACCACAGTTCTGGAGTTCGGAACAGGACCAGGTCCAGAACCGTGGTCAATGCAATTCCCACTGGGAAATGGCCAAAAGTAATGTCTGAACGGCAACCACCAGGCGTGATCACACAGAACGATCCTCAGCTGTGGCGAATGCACGCAGCGTCACTGCCAGGCAATGATCAACAAACAGAACAAGGAGGGATATTTAAAGGGCACACAGCAGCAGGGGAATGAGGTGACGAGACAATGGAGAACACGAAGAGAGACGAGACAGTGATGGAGCATGAGGAAGAGCAGCAGTAGCACCCGCAGGACCCATAGGGGGACACCGAACAGGGGAAGGAAGCCTCCCGTAAATGGGTAAGGATACCACAATGGGTGGGGGGATGGCTGGGTGTGTGTGCAAGAGCAACGGACAGCCACGGAGGGAGGGCGGGAGGTGAGGTCCAGAGATGATAATGCACAGCACCCAGCCCCTCATGTCCACCCAACAGACCAGTAAAAGAGCCCGAGACCTGGAACCCCCACAGGACACCAGCAGGGAGGAGACGGAGGAGGTGGTGGCAGCACCAGAGGGGCCAGCAGGGAAACGGAGGTACCAGAGAGGGGGACAGTGGGGATTCAAGGAGACACAGGACTTCATAAGTATCTGGGAGTCCCTTGAAAACCAGATCGAGCTTGTGGTCAACAAGCGCAATGAGCACGTGTTCGACCAGATAGTCAAGGAGATAGAAGAGGCAGGATACCACCAGTCTGCAGTACAATGCAGGTCCAAGGTCAAGGAGCTAAAGAGGGGTTACAAGAATATTAAGGAAAACAACCAGAGGTCCGATCACGCAGATAGGACTGCACACTATTACGATGCCCTTGACTTGATCCTGCACATGAAGGGCTCCATAGTGGCCCCCAGGCTGGTAGGGAGCACCGTGGTGCAGGGCCGGACATAGGAGGAGATACCACCACCCATGGTAGCACCCACACACACTGCAGACCCCCCCACCCCAAGAAGAACAGTCCGGGACCTCAGGGAGCAGCAGACCCCCATCACAGACAGGCACAGGGAGTCCACTACCCATGTCCAGGTCAGGGGCCTCCAATGATGACACGCTGGTGATCCTGAGCCAGTGGATATGAGGAGAGCACTCGGAGCAGAGCCCCATAGAGCAGCCGGCCACAGAGGACTTGGAGACGGACATTGAAGGTAGGCACAGGGTGTGGAAGGCACAGAAGCAAGCATAGACACAGCTGAGGGAGAAGGGGAAAACCAACAGGCAGGGAACTGTTCAAACCCCCCACCCCACCGCAGGCGTGGAGGCAATGGAGGGGGAAGGTGCATCAGGAGTAGTGGAACACATGGAGGAAGGTAAGTGGAAGGGATGGGGCCCACTGGGTGCTGGGAGGTGGAAGGGGGGGCAGGAGGGACACGAGGGATGGGACACATTCACCCTGATGTAACAGCATTACCCTCCTTCCCACTCAGGAACAGTACCACAGCCTCAGGAGGCTGAGGCGGAGGAGGAGCAGCGGAAGCTCCCTGGGACCTCAGGGAAATTGAAAGCACAGCTTCTGGAAGGGGCACAGAGGGTGCCCATGAGGGAACAGAGGTGGGGTTGCAGGGCACAGCTACATGAAGGGAGAGGAGGGGACCTGACCACCCAAGGGATGGAGGGACAGACGGGCAGGGATTCCAGCCCACCCCCAGCACCAATCTGGGGAGGTACACATGCAACTAACAGGTGCCCAACCAAGCATACCTAACCTGTATCTCACAGACCCACGGCCCGTGCATCCAGGCTGGACACAAGAGGGACTCATGCCACCGGCCTAGCAGATGCACCAACACAGGGCATGCGTTCGCCGCCAGTGGGAGGACCTCACAGAGGAGATCCTGCATATGAGCATGGAGCAAAGGGAGGCGATGATCGCATCCATTAGGGGTGGGCGTGCCGGTAAATCCGGTATCCGATAATGCCGGTACTGGGCGTACTGGCATTACCCGAAATCCGGTCCCGTTACCGGATTCCCGGTACCGGATTTTTTTACATTGCAGCCATTTAAATGAATGGCTGCAATGTAAAAAGTCCCACCAAAAAAGTAAAAAAAAAACCC
>QEPC01001425.1:620719-650987 GCA_003113815.1 Sphenodon punctatus | reverse complement strand
GGGGGAGGGGGGAGGAATTGTATTCCATTGATTTCAATGGGGACACAGTGCCCCATTGAAATCAATGGAATAAAACCGGTACCGGATACCGGATTTAATCCGAGAATCCGGTTCTTTGAGAACTGGAAAACTGGTAAATCCGGTATCCGGTAATTGCCCCGGGGTCCCAACTCTAGCATCCATAGACAGCATGGAGGCGGAAACCAACAGAGCTGTGCAGCTGGTGGAGGGATGGGACAGGCACCTGGTGGCTGAGATGCAGAAGGAGAGGAGGCTTGAGAGATGGGACTACACCAGGCAAATGGAGGCATTTGAACGGATGACAGCTACCATCGACTGCCTGGGTGCCGAGCACTCCAGGAAAATGGATTGGTCACTCGGGATCAGCACCTCGCTGCTGCTCCATGCGAGAACTATGAGCACATACATAATGGCAGCTGCACCCCCGGGCACCATACCGACTGCATCCCAGCACCCAACACCCATCACATCGCCAGCACCCATCCCACAGCACCTGCTGCATCCCCAACCACAGGACCCATGCATTCAACTGGCCGTTCCAGAGGGGATGCAATGGCAGCAGCTGTCCGGGCAGATGCAGCAGCAGCCATCACTGGGCCCAGTCCAGCCCCCAACACCGGCCACAGAGGACAGACAGGGCCCAACCCAGAGCCAAGAACTGCTGGAGGGGGATGCCAGTGCGGGCAAGCATGGCTCACAGGCCACGGAGGCACCTGCCAGGTGATGGAGAGGTTGGTCCAGGAAGCAGGACAGGTCGGGGGTAAGGGGTAAGGGGAGGGCGAAGTAGGGCACAGAGGGCACTGTAAATAAAATAAATGGACCGCTATACACCACAACCATCATGTCTGTCATTCTTACCTAATCAGTGTGGGGACTCTGTGTGAAGCAGGACAGACTATGGGCCAGTTGGGCACGGCAATGCCAGGGGAAGGCACCACGGACCCCGGGGCAATGAGGCAAACACCTTGTGGAACCCAGAGGGGAGGGAACACCCACTGGACATAGTAAGGGACTACAGCTCACTGGCACCATGGACTACTGGGGATTCACAGGTCACACTCCTCTGCGGCACCCCGGTAGCCTCAGGGCAGGGGCACCCATGATATGTGCCTAGTAAGTGCTGCTCTGATCTGCTTAGCATAACGGTACTCCTTGGGGTTTGCCTCATTCACATAGAGCGGGACCGGGCTAGCTGACTGCTGTGGCATGGGAAGGGATATCCCAGAGCTGCCCCTTTGATCTCACAGATATTGTGCAACACACAGCAGGTACCAATGTGCAACACGTAGCAGGTACCAATGATGAGTGCGGAGGTCTCCATTGAGTAGTCCAGGTGCCTGGCAAGGCACCTCCATCTCTGCTTGAGGGAGGCCCTCTTGACCATGGTCCTCAATGTGCACAGCCAGGTGTTGTACAGGGACTCTGTTCAGTTCCTGGCCACTGGATAGGCCTTCATGAGCCATTGGAGCAGTGGATAGGCTCGGTTCCCAATTATGCAGGGGGGCATCAACACCCTCTCGATCCGGGTCATTCGCAAGTTGGCAAAGTCCCCCCTGTACATCCGTGTGAAGAGGGGGGAGATGGCAAGGATCCGGGCATCATGGCTGCGGCAGGAGTGACCGGTGAAGATATCAGTGAACCAGCTCCAGTGATCGACAACGGCCTGCAGCTGCAGTGAATAGTATCTGTGCCTGTTGATGTACTCAGCTGCATCATCATGGGGGGGATGGAGGATCCCCACATGGGTGCCATTGATAGTGCCCAGGCAGTTCGGGAACCCAGAAGCCTTGAAGCCGGCCATCACAGCCTCCTGATCCATGAGCTGGATCACACGGTCAATGAGGACTGCCTCCAAAGCCTCACAGACATCACAGATGATGCAGGTGACAGTGGACAGACCCACATCGAAGTGTTGCACCACGGAACGGCAGGAATCTGGGGTGGTCAGGGCCCAGACTGCTATGCCCACCCACTGCAGGACAGGTATAGAGGAACTGCATGGGAGTGTGCTGTCACTCCAGCCATTGATGCAGGAGCTCTTCTAGTCACTGTAGGGTACGCCAATCCATCCTGAAGTGGACCCTCCAAGCAGCATCATCCCATCGTGTCAGGGCCCCCTCCCACCATTGTGCACGGCCCAGAGATGCCTTTGAGTGGGCATCACAAGCATGACTGCAATGAGGAGGGTCGCCCTCCTTCAGTATTGGTGAACAGCTGCATGCCTGAGGGCAACTGGATGGGTGCGTGCAATCAGCACAGCTCTGAATTAAAGCCCGGACACCTTGAGCACCATGCGCATGGCCTGGATGCGACGGCACCTGTGGTGGGCGAGCAGGCTGGTTGCAGCAAACCTGACCAGGCAGTCCTGAACACCTGCGTTCACTTGGAGCATCTCTGTGGGGACCCGCTGGAGTTTGGTGTGCTGGTGGTACCACTCAGCGATGACCTTCAGTGAGAGTCAACGGGCACCCCACTGGTTGGTATCCATGGCTGGTACCAGTGAGGATCTGTGCAGATAAGTGCCCCTAGAGCACCGGGCATGGTTAGGCACACTGTTCAGAGGGTCTCTCCTACCCTTGTGCTGCAGGTTCTGGCACGCTATAAGGGGCCTGTGGCCGGAACACACGCACATGCCAGCAGCTGTCCGTTGGGGTCTACACCGTGGTGTTTCGCCAATTGGTAGTGGGCTATGAGTTAACTGGTGGTCTGGGTGGCACAGGGCCACTCAGTCATCCCATGGGGCTACACTTGTATGTCCTGGGTCTCCTGATACTGGTTGCTGGCAGGTATAGTGGTGGTGGTTGCTCAGGTACGGGGGTGGGGAGCTGTGGTTCGGGCATGTAGGTGGCTAAGTGAGGGCGTTGTGTGTATGCGATTGTATGTTGTCTGCTTGACACAGCTGTCTGTGTGAAGCCCATCCCCGGGTTTCGGTTCCTGCAACTGTGCTATCTCCACTTCCCACGCATCGCTCCCTAGCCATTCCATTGTGCTGCCTGTACCCTTATCACATGTCCTTGGAACTCCCCTGATTGCCTCCTCTGCCTACTTTGGTTTGTGAGGCCCCTCTTTCCTTGCTTAACATAGCCTCTGCCAGCTGCACCATAACCGATACTGCTGGCTCAGAGCTCCCGCTCAGAAATTCCGCAGCTGGCCTGCATCTCTGAACCTACAGTGAGACCATGACTCTAGCTGACCTGTGGCACTCCCAGCCCATTCAAATGTTCCTGAGCTCCCCAGCTATCCTCCCGGATGCCTATAGGTATCTGAGCTTGGGCCTTCGCCACTTTAGATATGTGGCTAGCACTTGCGAGTGCTGGTTCCATTCAAATTAGTTGGGCCTCTGTCCCTTTCTGGATGGGCACATTCTGGAGTTGAGGGGGGTTGCAGGTGTCATGGTCTGCTGCTGAGATGGTGTCAGGTCTCTCTGTATGTGTCTTGTCCAGCTTCCAGACCTGTCTGGCGGAGGGTGACCCTGCCCTGGCTGTGTCCTATTTCTGCTGCATCCTCGTGGCCCATGGCTACCAGCGTTCATGTGGGGCGTCTTATTACTGCCTGTTGGAGCTCAGACAGCTGTCGTGATCCCCTGCAGCTGACTATTCCTTGCCCGATCCCACAGGACCAGAGCTGCTGGCACTGTCTGAGGTGTGGTCCCATGCCGATATTCAGGTTGGGCTTTACTGGTCCCGATCCTTTTGAGGCCTACTATTTTGTTGCCCACCACATGGCACGGATGGGCTATTGCCAGGGCATGCTGCAGTGGCTGCACTACGTTCATCTGTTGGGCCACCCCATCCCACCCCCCTTCGTGACCCCGTGCAGCTGGCTGTAGGCCCCCCCAGGATCATTTTTACCTCAACTGTCATCTCCACCGTGCACTCCCTGCACCTCACTGGCCATTCCGGTTTGTGACCAACTACATCGTTCCCATTCTGGACCCACTGCTGTCCCAGCTCCATCTGTTTCCTCCATTCCGCTCAGCTGTGCCAGTTTGCCTGCACCCCGGGGCTGTCTGTGTGAAACTGCTTTACCATCTGTAACCATGGGGTTCGTTTCCATGACCCGCACCCCATTCTGCTGTTGGGTGCTATCCAACAACTGCACTGGTGATCCCCGTGGACCTTTGCTGCCCGTGCTCCGCTGGCTCCCCGCCTGCGTCTGTGCCCAGCCCCCACCCACGTGATGCCTCCCTGTCATTCTGTGTCTGGGGTTCCCCTGCCTGTGACAACCGGCTTCCCCTTGTTTGGGTGTGTGTGTGTGTGTTGCTGCATCAGCTGTCCATGGTTCAGGGCTCGACCCCTTGGTGGCCGAGCATGTTCATCTGGGACAGTGTGTCTTGCTCTGTCATTCTCCTTGCTGTTGGGACCTGCCTCAGTCCTCTCCAGTAACTTCATTGGATTGGTGACTCTTCCCCTGTGACGCTACTCTGTCAGCATGAGAACCGCTATTGGTTCAGTGCCTGGTGTTGCTGTTGGGTGCCTCGTGCTTCTCGTGCTGTCCCTGGGGTTTTGGGTGCCTACCCCCATGTCCCGCTCTGTTCTGTCCCCTTCCCCCTCCTGTATCCATGCCTGTTGTTGATCTCTGCCCCCCCTTTCTTTGGAACTCTCCATTGGGCCTCCTGGTGTGGTGTTCCCCATTTCGCCCCCTCTGAGCAGCTGCTCCTAGGTGTGTGGGGTGCCCTGTCCCCATATCTCTTCCTGGGTGTCTGTCTGTTCCTGTCCCATTGTTGTGGTGCCCTTGTGTGCCCCAGTGAGCCTCCCCAAGGGTTACCTTCCCTTTCAGCTGTGTGTGTACCTGCTGGTGTGTGTGTGTGTGTGTGTGTGTGTGTGGTTTGTGTTCTGCTCTGTCCATGGCTTCCTTCACCCTGTTGTGTATGTGCGGCTCTGCTGTTCTCCTCCCTCCTCCCCCTACCTTTCCATTTCCCTAGCATGGGCGGTGCCTTGTGGCACTTTTGGCTTCGTTTGCCCTCGGTTGGCCATGTCTGTGTTCCGTCCCCCCCCCCCGGTGGTTTCTGGGGGTTCTTGCCACAATTCGGGATCGGTGTAACATCTGTTGCGCTGTCCCGGATCGTGGCCTGGCTGTCCGTTTCCTTGCCATGGTACCACTCCCATCATGTCTGTTTGGGGTCTGTCTGGACCACGGGTGGGGGTTAGACGGGTTTCCACAGTTGGAGATCCACTGTGGCAACCTGGGAGTGCGTAACATCTGAAATTACCCAGAGTTGCGGGCAGCACCTGAGACCATCAGGCAATCCGTCTGCAACACTAGGGGTGTGTGTGTGTGTGTGTGTGTGTGTGTGTGTGTGTGTGTGTGTGTGCGCTACAGGCGTGCACCAGTGGCCCATGTCATTTTTGTTTTTGTTATTTAAATCTGTTGATTTTGTTTTCATAAATATCAAATTTTCATTTTCGTTTTTGCTTTTGTTTTCGTTTTCCATTGGTTTAAATGGAAAATACATTTTCAGCTGTAACCTTTTATGTTTTTCATTATATTTGGCTGAAACTAGGAGGGATTGTACCTCTGATGGAAGGCAAGTGTACTAAATTCCAAGAAGATTGGATAAAGGAATCCAATTTAATAAGCAGTTGAATTATATTATTTAGCAAAAATCTCCATATACATTCTTAGCTGTAATTTCTTTGCCTCACATTTAATGTAGATGAAACTTGACAAGTTTACACCCCCGTCCCACATTGACTATCTATGCCAATTTTAAGAAGGATTGTATAAAGGATCCTGGTGGTATAAACAATTAACTTACAAATGTATGTCTGACTGTAACATCTTTGTAGTCCAACCAATGTACATGAGATTTGACAGGTTGTATATCTCACTTTCATGATCATCTCTGCCAAATGTCAGAAAGATGTGATAAAGGGTCCCAATTTTATAAGCCTCCACAGCACATGTAGAGAATGAGCAATATGCCAGGGATTATCTCATGTGTCACTGTGGTATAAGATCGGTTTGTGATGTCAATTGGCCAGAACAAATGTCAACCAAATATCCTCATTCTGTGCTGTGACCATCCCAACATCTCTCCCCCACTTGTTACTGGGACGTCAGAAACATCTGTTTAGGAAAGAGCCAATAGAGATTTGCTCATGTCCTTTGTCACAGTGCTGCAGGATGTGATTGTGATGATAATTGGCCAGCCTGGATGTGTAAACTATGTCTCCCGATTAATTAGCCAGTGAATGTGTCTGTTCATCTGTTGGGTTTCTCCAAATCCTACTTCTACAGCCTTCCTCCACCTGCCATCCCAGGTGCCTGCCTCTGACTGGCACTGCATGTGCTGCTATTTATCTGAATAATGGTCTTTAAGGGGACAATTTCAATTGCTTATAAAACTGGGTCCCTTTATCAAATTGTCCTGTAGTTTGGCAGAGATAACAGAGAAAGTATGTGATACATTCGTGCCAAATATCCTGTAAACAGGATGGAGTATAAACATTTTACAGCTGGAAATGTGTTTTCAAGTTAATGTCTTTTACCATCAAGACCTTTTAGTCAATCTTTCTGAAAATTGGCAGGAGTGTTAAGCTTGTGGAGAGACATACTGTTCACAGGATTCATGCAAATTGGATGAAAGATAAAGAAGTTGTAGCCATGAATGTGTATAGATCTTTCCTTAAAATCACAACATTCAATTGCTTCTAAAATCGGTTACCTTTATCTAATCTTTTTGAAAATTAATATGTGTAGTGCCCTCCATTGGGGTAGTCTCCCTAAGTTTCATCAGAAGTGAGTAAGAAAATAAAACTATAGCCAGAAATACTTTTTGTGGTATTTTCCCTTTATTTCAAAAACAAAATGTTGTTTTCATTTCTATTTTCATTATTATTATTTAGCATTTTCTTTATTGCAATAACAATAACAAAAATGATAATTTTCATTATCGTTATTGTAAAAACAAAAATGACATGCACACCCTTAGTGTGTAGGTAGGGGGAGCTGCACAGGTAGACAGTGGGCTGGAGAACTCGCTGTGTCTGTTTAACCTGACCAAGGCAGGGCTGGACCTGGGGGTGCATTTCCGGAGTAGCTCTGGAGGTGACCAGCCCTGCATACGTCTAAAGGTACCTAGTGATGCACCCATCTTAACTAAAGAGCCATTCCCACAACTCTATAATACTTTTTGGAAAAGGAAAATGATCCAGCAACTAAAGCACAAGATTAGAGATCAGGACTCCTAGGCACTATTCTGGACCCTTACAGTGATTAGCCCTATGGGCTTGAGTAAGTAACTTATATCTTTTTGTGTTTCAGCTTAGCCTGCAAGAACAAAAGCCACAAAGAGCAAGTGTAGTCTAGTGAATAAGTTGTTGTGCTTGGACTTTGGAAACAAGCATTCAAATTAGGTCTGTAGATTGGGTAAAGTATTTGTATTTGTCACTGTGTTAGTATTTTGATTTAATATAGGAATGGGCGAACAGAACGCGGTTTGGATGTACGGATGTTTGGATGTTCGGTCGTTCGGTTTGAAACCCTGAGTTCAGGTTCAATGTTTCGGTTCAGCTGAGTTCGGTTTGGCCGAACTTGGCCGAACATTCAAAAATAGCGAAACCAAAACTGAAACCGAAACCGAAACTAAATTGAAACCTAATTTTTGGCCCTGGAAAGATGTTTTTCCCACCCCCGAACTCATCTGAACTCATCCAAACACGACCAAACTGTTCGGTTGCTAGAGGATTTGGTTCGGACATTCGGTTCGGACATCCGAACAGACCGAGTTCGGTCCGAACTCCGAACATCCGAACCGTGTTCGCCCATCCCTAATTTAATATTTGCACTTAGGCTGTTTTTACAGGAGCGGGTCGCCGTGGTGCGACCCGCTCGCATGATATTTCAAAATCCTGCAAGGCGGGATTAGACGAGATGGAAGCCTGGGATCATGCACATTGAAGGTGTTGGCAAATTGTTTACAGACCGCAAATTAAATACCTCGATTGTGAGGTATTTAATTCACAGTCTGTAAACAATGTCAGGCTGCCTTCAATGCACATGATCCCGGACTTCTGTCTCATCTAATCCTGCCTTGCAGGATTTTGAAATATCGCATGAGCGGGTCCTGCCACAATGACCCGCTCGTGTAAAAGCGCCCCTATTTGTATTTGTATCTTTGCATGTGTTTGCTGCATTTTCCTCATCATTGCCAGTGTGGAAAACATAGGGTGAAAAGAGACATAACTCAAACTCCACTTTAACATTTCTTATTCATGTTGTAAGGCTCCATAGGGCGCCAATACAGTCTTGCAACATACATAAGGAATGTTAAACTGATGTTAAAGTGGCGTTAGAATTATGTCTGTTTTCACTCACGGTGAACACAGGGCTCTGTGTATGGGTTATTTTGGCACAGACATGCAAAGAGGCTCTGCCATTGTGACAGGCCTAGAAAGGAAAATTGCTGCTAAGTCTGCTACCAAATGTAAAGGTGGAGCACTGGTTTGGAGGAGGGTGGAGAATACGGCTAGCTTGGTGGGGAGCTTGTTAGCTTGGGGAGGGTGGAATGGGGCATGGATCTAGCTCAGGGAGGTCGCTGGCTTGAGGGAGAGTGAGGCATGTGACTGGATTGGGAGGGGGGAGAATGGAATATGGGGCTGGCTGGTTTGAGTGGCGAGTTGCTGGCTTGGGAATGGGGAAATAGGACATGGATTTGGCTTGGGTATGTCACTGGCTTGTGGGAGTGGTCACTGACTAGTGTGGAATGGGGCATGGGGCTAGAATCAGGGAGGTTGCTGGCTTGGGAAAGTGGGATGAGGCATGGTTCTGGTTTAGGGGTGCTGGTTTGTGGGTCAGAGAGGAGTCATGGCTTCTGGAAAGTGAGATCCCTAGGTGGAAATGGGGTATGATCTTGACTTGGGGTGGGTGGGTCACTGGCTTGGGGGGTGGGTCAGGGGGGGGAATGAAGCTGCCAAGGACTAACCATTTCTCCCTGGCTGGGCTGGGCCTGGATGCAGTGCTGGAGACTACAGTTCTAAGACAGTGGCAATCCTTGCAGGTGGGGAGGGACCCCTCGCAGGTGGGGTCACCATCCTTCCCATCCCCCAAGCTCATAGCTTAGGCTTCATCTGTGACTCACCCTTTTCTTTTAAACCCTACATCGACTCTTTTGCCAAATCCTGTCACTTTTCCCTGCATAAAATTGCTAAGATTCACCCTTTTCTCTCTGTCTCCTATGCCAAAACCCTTGTTCATGCCCATGTCATCTCGCACCTTGATTACTGTAGCCTCCTTCTCACTGGCCTCCCCTAATCTCCCCTTTATCCCCTTATCTCCATCCAAAACTCTGCTGCCAGGGTTGCTTCGACCACGTGCAACCCCTCCTCTCCTCTCTCTGGATCCCCCTTCCTGAACGAATACTGCACAAGCTCCTAGTCTTCACAATCTTGCTCCCCCCTTCCTCTCTGCACTAATTTCCCTCCATACTCCAGTCCGTGAACTCCGCTCCTCCTCTTTCCCCTCTCTCACCCTCTCACGCCTCCCCTGCTCCCCTAACCACCTTCATCCCTTCTCTCTAGCTGTCCCCCATGCCTGGAACTCCCTCCCTGCCCACATCCACCTCTCCCCCTCCCTTCGTACCTTCAAATCCCTCCTCAATACCCACCTCTTCTGCTTTGCCCTCCCTGACTTCTCATTCCCCTCACCTAACTCTTGCTGATACCCTCCATTCAGTACAATCTGTTACCTGAGGTCTGTGTACTCATATCCTCACCACATGGACCATCCAGTCATCATTTTCGATGTAACCAAGCCAAGCATGTGCACCTGGGACCTCACATCTTCGTGAATGTTTCACCCCTTGTCTCTCCCTGAGTTCCCCTTCCCCAGTCTTGTCTCCTTGGGTGTTACTAAACGTGCTGCCTGTCTCTTATACACATCTAGATGTAAGCTCTTGGGCAGTGACCATGTCTATTCAATTACTTTGTAAAGCGCCAGGTACATTGCTTGTTCTATATAAATGCTTGCTAATAATAATAATTTAAAAAGTAAACAAACAACAACAAGAAAACGAATGAAAGCAAATGATAATCATTTGCTTATTCATCCATTTTCATAAGATTAGTCACGAAAACTAATAGTGCTCCATTCATTTTCGTAACTAATAGAAGACATTATGGATGCACACCCCATGTAACTTACCTAAGGTCACTGAGTAAGCTCACAGCTAAGATGGAATGTGAATCATGGTCTCCCAAATCCAAGTCCAATACTATATTCTCTGAGCTGTACTGCGTGTAATTTTTTTAGGACAGAAATAATAATCATTATTTTTATATATTTATTATTTAATTATTATATAAATTTATACTTCGCACCCTCCTGCTATCAGCATCTTGAGGCAGCTAACAATATAATATTAATTAAAACATAAAATACATTATAATTATAATATAAAACAGACAATATAAAATAATGAAAATAATAAAAAAGATGGAGTTTAAAAAGCCCCTCTCCCTCTTACCCATCTCCCCCAGCAAAGGTCTGGTGGAACAGGCAGGTCTTGCACTGTCGTTGAAAGGAGGAGAGATCCAGGGCCACACAGACCTCTGCCGGAACGGAGTTCCACAGTCTTGGTGCGGCCATCGAGAACACCTTCTCCATAGTCCCACCCACACCTTGAGACACTCAGGGGACTTCAAGAAGGGTGCTCGCAGTCAACTGCAGGGGTCAATCTAAAGCTCGGGGGGGGGGGGGATGTGTGTCTGAGGCAGTTCCACAGATAAATAGGGCCTAGACCACATAGGGCTTTATAGGTAAGTACCAACATCTTGAATCAGGCTCGGAAGAGTATGGGCAGCCAGTGCAATGAATAGAACACTGGTGTAATGTACTCACAGTGATCCATTCCCGTAAGGAGATGTGCCATCATGTTCTGCACTAGCTGCAGCCTCTGAACCATCACCATGGGTAGCCCCACATAGAGCATGTTACAGTAGTTTAGTCTTGAGATTATGAAAGCATGGATGATAGTGGCAAAGTTGGAGTCTGAGACATATGGCCAAAGACGCTGCATCAGATGTAGTTGGCAGAACGTGCTCCTCACCACAGCCCCTACCTGAGAATTCAGGTAGAGTTGGGAATCAAGAAGCACCCCCAGACTGTGAACCTGAAGGACCAGTGGGAGGCAAACTCCGGAAATGATGGGGGACGCCAACCCTGCCACCCTCCCTACCAACATCATCTCCATCTTGTCAGGATTCAGCTTCAGATTACTCACCCTCATCCAGTCCCCCACAGCCACCAGATACTGGGTCAGCACCAAGGCTGCTGGGTCTGGGTCAGATGAAAAAGAGAGGTAAAGTTGGGTGTCATCAGCATATTGATGACACCAAACATTAAACCCCCTCAGGACCTCGCCCAACTGCATGTACATGTTGAATAGGAGAGGGGTCAGAATAGAACCTTGTTGAACTAAGAACATAAGAAGTGCCATACTGGATCAGACCAATGGTCCATCTAGCCCAGCATCCTGTCTCCGACAGTGGCCAATCATGGTGGCTTGGGAGAAGCACCCAACAGGTCACAATGGGGGATCAATTCCCTGTTGTTTCCCCCCCAGCTCACATCGTATTCCCTGATCCTGTCTGGCTAATAGCTGCTAATGGACCTATCTTCCAGAAACTTGTCCAAACCTCTTTTAAACTCAGCTATAGTACTGGCACTTACCACAGCCTCTGGCAGTAGATTCCACAACCCAATTATACACTGAGTGAAAACATATTTTCTTTTATTTGTTTTAAACTTGCCACCCATGAGTTTCATAGAGTGTCCCCTACTTCTAGTACTAGCTGAGAGGGTAAATAACTGCTCATTTTTTTAATAGCTTCACACCACTCATGATTTTATAGAGCTCTGTCATATCTCCCCCCAGTCATCTCTTCTCCAAGCTGAAGAGCCCTAACCTACCAAGCCTCTCCTCATACAGGAACCCTTCCATGCCCTTGATCATTTTTGTTGCCCTTCTCTGTACCTTTTCTAGTTCAGCTATGACTTTTTTGAGATGGGGTGACCAGAACTGCACACAATATTCAAGGTGCGGCTGCACCATTGATTTGTATAGAGGCATTATGACATCCTCAGTTTTATTCTCTATTCCCTTCTGAATAATTCCTAACATTCTGTTTGCTTTTTTGACTGCTGCTGTGCACTGCACTGTGGATTTCATTGTAAAGTCCACAACCACCCCCAGATCCTTTTCCTGAGTGGTAACTCCTAGTTTAGTACTCCACATGAGAGGTTCCAGCGAGACAAAGAACAGTCCCCCAGTACCACCTGCTGTGTTCTTCTGGCCAGGAATGAACAGAACCATTCAATAACACTTCTGCCCACCCCAGCTTGGTCCTGCAAGTGAGTCACCAACACCTCATGATCAACAGTGTCAAAAGCAGCTGAGAAATCTAAAAAAATCAAAAGAGTCGACCGACCCTGATCTAACTTACAGCAAAGGTTGTGGACCAAGGCCACAATTGCAGTTTCAGTGCCATAATCCAGATGCAAAGCGGACTGCGAGGGGTCCAGAAAATGGATGCAGTTCAAATAAAATCAAATCTTTAATAAGCTTGACCGTGGGTCATTGCTACACACATAAATAACACGAAACAAGACAAACATAGATAAAATAATTAATAAAACTGTAGCATATATAAAATGTACAAGTTAAAATAAAAAAAATAAAAAAATAAAAGTAACCATCTGCTCACATCAGCAGATTAACTCACAATATCACGATCCACCTCATGATCAACCAAGGGTAATTTGAACTCTAAAAAGAGTTTCTGCAAATTTAGAGCTTGGGTCAGAAAATTGGCTATATCCTGCATTATCTCATAGGAGTTGCCTGACAATGCTATATCCAACAAGCAGTCTTTAGATCTGCCTGGGTAAGCCTCTAACAGCTTCATTAAATATTTAGATCTTAAATGGTCATAAAGATGACAATTAAACAAAATATGCTGGGACGATTCAACGTACATATGGTCGAAAGGACAAACACACTCGATATAGGGAATCCCATTATAGAGTCCTTCCAAAACTTTAGTTGAAAATGCATTCATCCTTCCACAGAGTAACAGATACCTCCCACGGAGTGAAATGGGGGAAGTCAAATATTTAGTCATTAACCCTATATCAGGGGCCCTCAATAAATACATAGTCACACATATGAGGAGAACTTCTCAGTTTAGCCAGCTCATTTTGCCTTTCCACATCCTCCAGTCTATGAAGGAGTTTCACCCTGGCCTTTCTTGTTTCTTTATAAGCTAAATTCTCCAGAGAAAAACCCCATCCCAGAAATGAATTTCCCTATTGCTTTGGACCATGAGTTTTTAAAGGAGCCTTCCAACAAGAATTTTACCAAGCCCAAATTGATGGATCTGGATAATCTAAGCCAAAATTTAAGGGTATATTCCCAAGCTTTCTGAAACCAGCTAATCTGGCCCATCTCCATCCTAAAGGTTGCCAGTGGTGTGCCTCTAGGCACCCTAAATAATCTCTGTAAAAAATATGATTGTGCAGCATTAAAGGTTAGCAGAAATAAGTGGGAACCAAAGCTCTGCCCCATAAAGGAAACTTGCCCTTACTTTACTGCTAAATACACTAATTGGAAGGTCGGGTCTGCTTCTCCCCGAACTAGCAAATAATCTTAAGATAGCCAGAGAAGTGCCCTTAGTAGTCGCTAAAACCTTCTGATAATGTTCCTCCCATCCACCTGTCACTTGAAAGTGCAGGCCAAGATACTTAAAATTCCTAATTTGTTGAATACTATGATCACCTATAGCCTAATTGTAGGCCCTATGTCTATGGGAAAAAACAACAACTTTGGATTTTCCATAACTGATAACTAATTTATTAGATTGGCAAAAAGTTAGAAAGGCATTCAATTGCCTATTCAGACCAACACGGATCTGAGACATCATTACCAAATCATTGGCATATAGTAGGCAACCTACTGGTCTATCAGCTAACTTAGGTGGGGGGAAAACTATAGTGAGCCAGTATTGGGATAACATCATGAATGTATAAATTGAAAAGTGTAGGGGCCAGCATACAGCCCTGTCTTACTCCTAGTACAGAATAAATTTGCGGAGATGACCCTCAGTATCTATTTTAACTGCCAAAGAAGATTCAGCATGTAAACTCTCTGCAGGAGAAATAAAAGTCTCTTATCAATTGACATCTTTCCTAATTTATCCCAAAGGCTTTCCCTATTGACCAAATCAAATGCCGATTTTAGATCCAAAAAGGCTACAAAAAGCTGCCCATTGTTCTGATGCAGTTCAGATGCTCCCACATCTGCCGAGCCACAACCCGTTCAATAACCTTTGCTAAAAAGGGAAGGTTAGAGACTGGCCGATAGCTGGCAAGGGAGTCATGTCAAGTGATGGTTTCTTGAACAGAGGCCACACCACCGCCTCTTTGAGGCAGTCTGGTACTCTGCCCTCCTGATGGGTGGCATTGACCATCCCCACCAGCAACGGCCCCAGCATCTCCCAGCTGGCTTTAACCAGCCAGGTTGGGCACAGGACTAGTTCGCAAGACATGGCTCTAACTTCCCTAAGAACATCCTCTGCATTAGTGGGCGACATCCACTGAATCTGATGCCATAAAACTGGACAAGATGGGACTTCCATAACCTCTGGTTCTCCTACTGTATCAAGCATGGCATCAAAGTTGTGGTGAATACAAGTGATTTAATCTGCAAAATAGTAAAGAAAAATCATGTCACAGCGGGCACTGGAAAATTCCAGTTTGAGGCGGATGGAGGCCAGACTGACCAGCCCTCTCACCACCCGGAAAAGCTCTGCTGGATGTGACTTTTCAGATGTTATGAAAGCAGCAAAGAACCCCCTCTTTGCTGCCCACACAGCCACAGCATAGGTTTTTAAACTAACTCTTGCTGCAATCTGTCAGCTTCAGCGCAAGTACAGTGCCATTGTCGCTCCAACCACTGACCTTCCCACTTCAGCCACTGCAGAACCTCTATGAACCAAGGAGACCTGCAGTGCTGATGCTGGGGGGGTGTGTGTGTGTGGAAATGCCTGGGAGCCTGCCATTCGATTGATGGCCTCAGTCAACAAGATATTCCAGAGAGCAACAAGGTCATCAAGCGGACGGTCATCAAGATCAGAGGGTAATTCCCCAAGAGCATTCTGGTTCCATAAGTCTTCAGTGGCAAACCAACCAAACTTGTTCCACACCTCTCTGTGGACAGACATGTGCTGGGAGACCGGCCTGCAGGAGGTAGTAATCTGTCCATGACAAGAGCACTGCTGATACCTCCCCTACCAATAGATCCCATACCTCAAGGCCAGTGCAAATATCAGGTCCAGGGTATGCTCTCCATCATGTCTTGGGCCAGTAACTACCTGAGACAGTCCCACGGTTACCATGACTGCCATGAACTCACACCCCACTCCCCCAAGGCTGGTGTCAGTGTGAATGTTGATGTCCCCCAGGACTACCGTCTTCAGGAACCACAAGACCACATCTGACACTAGCTCTACTAGCACGTGCAGGGATGCTGCCTTACAGGTAGGTGCATGGTATACTAGCAGCACCTCTAATCTGTTTCCTGCCAAATCAGTCACAAGATGGAGGCCCTCAATACCAGACATGGTTTGCACCGAGTACCTCCTAACGGACCATATGTCCCTAAAAACAATGGCTACACTGACACCTCACCCTCCACATCCCTCTGGATGTGGCTGATGCTGGATGGAGAACCAAGCTGGAACAAGGTCACCCAAGATAGGCCTGACTCACTGTCCAGACAGACCTCCGTAATGCACATGAGGTCATCTGCTTGATCCAGGATTGATTCCTGGACAGTTGTAGACTTATTTATAACCAACCTCACATTTAGCAGCATTAGGTTCAGGCCAGGGACCCTCTGATCATGAGCCATCTCTCCACCTGCCTGGGGGCCAGTGAGAGGGACAGGCACTAAACACCTGTCCCATCTCACAGGGGCCAATTGAACAAAACTCCTGAAGGGACCATAATTCCCCAGCCCCATCATGACCCTGATGGCTGCAGCCTCCCCTTCCCCATCTGGCCCCCCAACCCCAGATCTTCCCCTCTATGGCTGCTCCGCCCGGCAGGTGAGAGAGATGTCCCCAACCCCCCATACCCACCTCTCACAGGGGGGTAAACAACATTATAACTAATAACTAGTTATAACATTCCTCGCACAACATTCCTCCCATAGAGGTCTCACACACCCCTCTCACCAGGGAACTCTCTCCCTCTTCAAACCCAGTCCCTCCTTCCCCCCCTTCTCACTGGGGGAAAAAAAACATCCCCTATAACCTTCACAAAAAACAAAATACCCAAACTCAACCCACCCTCCCCAACCAGACATCTACCAACAAATCCACCAACATCCACAGTCCTGAGCAGATAAGCATCCATCTATCCACCCCAAAGTCTCCCAATACCAACCTGAGGCCCTCCACCCAATCATGGCACTCGGAGCGCTTTACATATAACACAACTTTTTAATTCTCACAACAACCCTGTGAGGCAGGTTAGGCTGAGAGAATATACTGAGACTGGCCCAAGATCACACAGTGAGTTTCTGGCTAAGGTGAGACTTGAACCAGGATCCCCCCCTACCTCCCGGTCCAAGTAGTGTGTACTTAGCTATTACACCACATTGACTCTCGCTGTGACTGTGTCTGTCCCTAGCACAATGGGGCCCCTGCTCTCAGCTGGGGCCTCTATGACCTATGTGTCAGGGCTGGGCCTTGAACCCATGATCCTTGGGGTGCTGGAGAGCCTGTCCAGCACCCTGCACCACCTGGTGGGCTGGTGAGGGTATTGGGTTTTACCCCTTCTGTCTCCTTTGTGTGCTTGCTCCCTGTGTGTCATGCCCCTTCCCAGCTGTAGCCATTTACTCTAGTCCTGCCTCCCAGCTTCCTGATTGGCCACAAGAAGTACTTAAGCCTTGGTGTGGTCACAGGAAGTCGGTGGAGCAACGTCTCTTACCCCCTTTCTATTCTTGTCTGTTGTGTTTAAGGCGTACTAGCGTAGTGTGGGTGAACCCCAGTCCCCTTGTGCATGTTTGAGTCCTGTGTGCCCCCCCCCCCCCCCCTGTTGTGAGACTGGGTCTTGTGTCCCCCTGCCTTCCTCCTGCGTGTTCTCCATAAGGTGAGTGTTTGCCCTGCCCTTCCTTTGGCCTTGCGTGTGGGGTCTTGGCTACCGCATCCCCCATGCTTGCTTGTCCCCCTTGCTCTGTGTGAGCCTGTGCCTCAGTTCCCCCTTGCTCTGTGTGAGCCTGTGCCTCAGTTCCGCCCTTGCTCTGTGTGAGCCTGTGCCTCAGTTCCCCCCTTGCTCTGTGTGAGCCTGTGCCTCAGTTCCCCCCTTGCTCTGTGTGAGCCTATGCTTAGTTCCCCTGTGCTATGTGAACCTAGACTTGGTTCCCTTTGCTTCCAGGGTACTGGTTAACCCGCCAGCTTCTCTGCCTTGAGTATCCCAGCCTGTACCCTTGTGGCTGGGTTCTTCCTAACTCCCCTTCCACTAGTTACCCCTGTGAAGTTTCCCATTCGTGGGATCCTATCTCACTTCCCTGTGGTGGGTTCCCCCTCTGGCTCCGGACCCTGACCTCGATGATGAGTCGCGTGCCTTCTTAGACCAGCGTGCCTGGTAGCGATGCTGAGTACATAATCTCTCGGGTACGAGAGAGCGACTGAGAGGTTTCAGAGAGTCACCTTGAGGACACCCTTTCCCCCCCTCTGCCTGGGCCTTGATTCCTCCCACCTTGTTTCCCTCTCCCCGTCTCCGTCTCTTGGAGCCTGATAGCCCCTGCCTTCCTTCTCCCTCCTTGTTCCCCCCCAGCTCTGTACTCCAGAGCCTGACACTATGTAATGCAATAATAATAGTCACCTTTACTAATTATTTGGTAAACCTCTTTGCAGTCCACAACAAAGGCGGGTCTAGTGCACAGGATTATCATTCTAGGAGCAAAATCACCATCTCAGCTCTACCACTGCTATGGGGGCACGTGGTTCCCTGTGCCCACAAGTCACTATGCATTTTCCTATGCACAGTTTCATGTGTCATTCTGCATAAATAACTTCTCATGCACCCACCACCAGGTTGCCGCTCTCTCTCTCTCTCTCTCTCTGACGTGAAACTGGTCAGTTACTCACTCTCCCGATGTGAATGGCAGGGAGCAAGGCAGGCAGCAAGTGGCAGGGTCTCTGAGCATTTGTAATCCCTGAGGGCACAAGCTAACAACCTAGAGACTCACTCCCTGCTACAATTTCTATAGCAACAGCCAGAGTTTGCAAGATGAAAGTTGTATGTCACACGCATCTCAAAAAATGTGGAGGGGGGGAAACACACACACAGCACTCTTCAGAGGATTTTAATTAGCTGGCACAGCAGTGCGGCTCTGATGGATGTTACGGTGTTTTTAAATTAAGAGGACTGTAGGGACAAGAAGTGACCAAAGGTAATATAGAAAAGTAGAGAAGGTGGAACATTAGGATGAGAGGTGGTGTTAATAACCTTGACTGTTGCCTACAACAATAACTATATGCTTGTTTACTATTACCTTGTCCTCCTGCCTTTTAGCCTCCATTCATCTATTCCACCCACCTGTTGTGCCATCTCATTAACTCGCAGTGGCTGCTGCAGACGAAGGACTACAAACAAGCATTTGACAGTTACCCTGTAACCCTGTTCAAGTGCAGTTTAATTTGCACTGCCAGGTTGCATGAGGACAATGTGTGCAGTCTGCCCATTCTCGCCAGATCCAAGTGCCCTCCTGCAATCATTCATGTGGACATGGCCACCCTCTTCTTCTCATTTGTTTGTACAACCTTTTTGCACTAGGGGTGTGCATGTCATTTTTGTTATTACAAGAACAATAATGAAAATTGTCATTTTCATTATTGTTATTGCAAAAATGAAAATGATTATTATTATTATTAATAATAATAATGATGAAAAAAGAAATGAAAATGACTTGTTTTTTAAATAAAGTAAAAACACTGAAAAACATATTTCTGGCTATAATTTTTTTTTTTTTAATTCAATTCTTATGATACTTGGGGATATTATACCCCCAATGGAGGGCACTATATGTACCAATATTTGAAAAGATTAGATAAAGGGGATCGATTTTAGAAGCAATTGAATGCTGTGCTTTTAAGAAAAGCTCTATACACATTCATGGCTATATCTTCCATCTCATTTGCATGGAACCTGTGACTATTATGTCCCTGCACAAGCTTTCTGGATGGTGAAAGGCTTGGTCAGTCCTGCCTGCCACCGCCTGGACCTGGAGCAATCCAGTGACCGCTATGACTGGTTTATCGAGTACTTTGTAGATAAGATTGCCTGCATCCACCACGATTTCGTACCGCAGTTACTGCAGCGGATCATCTTGGGACTATGGATGTCCCGTCCTGTTTTTTGGGATCAGTTTCAGATGGTGTTGCCTGCCGATGTGGAGTCCTTGTTGGAATCTGTTCATGCCACCACTTGTGAACAAGATCCTTGCCCATTCTGGCTGGTGAAAGCCAGCCAGGAGACATTATGGCCGTTGCTGGCTGGGGTGGTTAGTGCTTCACTTCAGGAGGGCAGGGTGCTTGAATGCCTGAAGGAGGCTGTGGTTAGGCCCCTGCTCAAGAAACCATCTCTTGATGCTGATGCTCCTGCCAGTTATTGGCCGGTCTCTAACCTTCCCTTTTTAGGGAAGGTTATTGAACGGGCTGTGGCACGGCAGCTCCAGGAACATCTGGACCACACCGGTTTCCTTGATCCTTCTCAGTTTGGGTTTTGGGCTGGGTATGATATGGAGACTGCATTGGTGGCCTTGGTTGATGATCTCTGTCTGGTGTTGGACCAGGGTCGTCAGACCTTCCTGGTCCTGCTAGACCTTTCGACTGCGTTCAACACAGTCAATCAGGAGGTGTTGGTGACTCGCCTGCCGGATCGTGCTGGGATTGGAGGGATGGCCTTGGACTGGTTTTGTTCATTCCTGGCCGGGAGAACAAATGGGGTGGTCTTGGGGGAGTGTACATCTTCCTCCCGGGCCCTCATGCATAGAGTCCTGCAGGGTGCCATTCTGTCCCCCCATTTGTTTAACATCTATATGCAGCCATTAGGGGAGATCATGAGAGGGTTTCAGGACATGCAGTGCCATCAGTATGCTGATGACACTCAGATCTACCTCTCTTTTTCCATTGACCCAGGCCATGCAGTCTCTTTATTTTCCCAGTGCCAGTCAGCTGTGGGGGCTTGGATGAGGTTGAGACATCTTTAGCTGAATCCTGACAAGACGGAGGTGATGTTAGTAGGTGAGGGCCTGGGGGGGGGGTCTGGGAGTGGTTAAATCTCCTCTTGGGGTGTGTGTGTTGCCCTCCCATGGTCTCGCAGGTATAGAGTCTGGGTGTGCTCCTCGATTCATGGTTCAGCTTGGAATCTCAGATTGTGGCCGTGGCAGGGAGTGCGTTTCGGCAGTTACATCTTTTCCGGTGGCTTTGGCCGTATCTCTCAGACTCTGACCTCGCCACCATCATCCATGCCTTCATCACCTTGAGGCTGGATTACTGCAACATGATCTACATGGGACTGCCCGAGAAGCCGGTCCAGAGGCTGTAGCTGGTGCAGAATGCCGTGTCCCGTCTCCTTACCAGGGTGGGCCACATGGAGCACATGACACCTGTGCTCTGGGCTCTGTACTGGCGGCCTATAAAGCACCGGGCCAGGTTCAAGGTGCTGGTTTTGACCTTTAAAGCCTTTCATGGCCTGGGTCTTGCTTTTCTGCGGAACCGCCTCACTCCCCATGTGCCCATTTGATCCCTGAGATCGTCCGGGGGGGGCTTTTTGGAGGTTCCCCAGGCGAGATGGGTGACCACTGATATGAGATCTTTTTGGGTGGTTGCCCCTGTGTTGTGGATCTCGCTTCTGGAGGAGACTCGGTTGGCCCCCACCCTCCTGTCGTTTTGATGTTTGTGTAAGACCTGGCTGTTCTACCAGGCTTTTGGCGAGGGGGGGGGGTAGGGGGTGGTTCAGTTTTTTTTTGTTTTTTTATGTATATGGGGTTTTTAATTGTGAATTGTTTTAATGTTTTGAGTTGTTGTTCGCTGCCCCGAGCTGTCCTGTGGGCTGGAGGGGCGGGATAGAAATCTTTTTAAAAATCAAAATCAAAATAAATAATACCCCTGCCAATTTTCATAAAGATTGGATAAAGGGTCCTGATGGTATAAGACATTAACTTGAAAATACATTTCCAGCTGTACCATTTTTATATTACATCCTGTTTACAAGATTTGGCAGGAATGGATCACATACCTTCCCTGTCATTTCTGCCAAACTATATGACAACTTGATAAAGGGACCCAATTTTTAAAGCAATTGAAGTTGTCTCCTTAAAGGCCATTATTAAGATAAATAACAGCACATGCAGTGCCAGTCAGAGGCAGGCACCTGGAATGACAGGGGGAGGTAGGCTGTAGGAGGGAGGATGTGGAGCAACCCAAAACACTGACAGACACATTCACTGGTCAATTACTGAATGATTGCTTCCAGCTTTACAGGACCAATCGGTAGTAACTTCAAGTCAGGCATAGGGGATAGCACTCAAGAGGGCATAGAATGGACATAACTGGGACTTTGGGGATAGCATCCCAGCAATTAGGAGACATGGTTTACACATCCAGGCTGGCCAATTATCATCACAATCACATCCTGCAGCACTGTGACAGAGGACATAAAGAGAATCTCTATTGGCTCTTTCCTAAACAGATGCTTCTGACTTCCCAGTAACAAGTGGTGGAGAGATGTTGGGATGGTCACAGCACAGAATTAGGATATTTGGTTGATATTTCTGCTGGCAAATTGGCATCACAAACCAATCTTATACGACAGTGACACGTAAGAGAATCCCTGGCATAGACTCCCTCTGCCTAAGCTATGCAGGCATGTAAAATTGGGACCCTTTATCACATCTTTATGATATTTGGCAGAGATGACCATGAATGTATTATATATAGTCCTTACAAATTTCATGTGCACTGGTTGGACTACAAAGATGAAACACTCAGACATATATTTGTAAGTTAATTGCTTATACCACCAGGACCCATTATCCAATCCTTCTTAAAATTGGTATAGATAGTAAATATGGGAAGGGGTATAAACCTGTCAAGTTTAATCTACATTAAATGTGATTAAAAGAAATTACAGCTAAGAATGTATATGAAGATTCTTTCAAAATAATATAATTCAACTGCTTATAAAATTGAATTACTTTATCCAATTATTTTCAAATTTGGTACATATAATACCTTCTATTCTATGTATAACTGGTACAGGTTTTATCCAAATATAATGAAAAACAAAAAAGGTACAGCCAAAAATGTGTGTTCCATTGAAACCAATGGAAAATGAAAACAAAAGCAAAAATAAAAATGAAAATTTGATATTTATGAAAACAAAAATGACTTATTTAAATAACAAAACAAAAAACAAAAAACAACATGGGCCCCTGGTGCACACCTTTACCAATTAGAGATTATATGAGTAACTGCAAAGACACGTGAATGTTTTTCCAATGAATTTCTGGTACCCAAATCAACCTGACAACATCAGATACTGATCAGGACTCAATTGTCACCGAATTTTGACTCAATTCAGGTACCCAATGTCCCAGAATGTCAACTACTGGTTTTGATTTTTTGACTTCTGGTACCAATTTTTCAACGTCCAACACCGTTTTTACGGGTTTCCATCCTGGAAACTTGACTTCTGGTCCCAGAAAGTAAACTTCACATTCTGGAAAGTCAGCTTCTGATTCCAATTTATTTTTCGGTTCCGAATTTTCAGTTTTCTGCCCCAATGTAATGTTCACTTATCAAAAACAAAAAAATTGGTACCGAAGAATACCAATTTTTCAGGGTATCTGGCACCTTATCAGTATCTGGGTAGCCTGCTGAATACTCAGTGTGGTACTTGAAAATGCATGTATTATCCACGGGTACTAAGTTAAGTACTCATTTCAGCTCTAGTATTCCTGACTGGTACCAACTATATACCAACATTAACTATGAATGTGTTTTCATCACCGTTGTGCTGTGAAGCCAGTCAGAAAGGGTTTGGGATCAGTAAATTATTAATAGATGTTCTAAGGGTGGATCATATTCATACCTGGGTATATGTGCATCCATAGAAAAGTGTTGTAGATGGTAATAAGACTTGATTATTATCAACCTTCGGACTCTAGATCAATTATACTTCTATTAAAACCCTTTATAATCAATTTAAAACTGGAACCATCATTTAAAGTTTGGCTGACTCCTACATGCAGTTAGACTGTGAAATACTCTGGGAATACTTAGCCTATGCCTTTTGTTAATGAACAACTTCTTATGAAACAGTATTATGATGCCTATTTTATGGGTGAAGGTATGAGGGACAGAGGTTAGGAAGAATATAGGTCACTTGGCAAGTCAGTGGCAGAGGCATAGAAAACATGGTCAATATTGCCTTTATTTTTGTTCTAGTATGCAGAGTGATTTGTGTGCGTATGGGTGAATACGTATGTGTGAAGTCTGTTTGTACAAAAGCACAAAATCACTTTCACCACTTAATCTTCATAATCTTGTATGTGTTTATTCATGTATATGTATACACATTTAAAATAGCTGCTCCCTCTAACACTGAGACTGGGCTATAAAAAACCCCAAACCATTAAAAAAAGAAAAGAAAAAAAAGCAAACGTGACAAATGAAATCAGCCACGTATAACATCCCCTCAAATATGCCAGACTTAATGCTCGCCCTTCAGGACAAGGTCTGATGTGGCAGCAGCTGTTACCGCGCCACGATTCCATTCCGCCATCTCGGAATTGCCCACGCCACACCGCGGCTTTTCTGCTGATGTTCTGCTAATTCCGCCGGCATTCTGCAAATTCAGAAACTATTGGAAAAATTGCAGAATTGTTGGAAAATCGCTGTTCCACTATTTTGTGGCACTGGCTGAATGGTGGAAGTAGCGGAAATGTCATGTTTCCGCTATTTTGCGAAGCCTGTGGAAGTAGCAGAATTAAATTAGCAAACTGCGGATGTAGCGGAATGAAACTAGTGGAATGAAAGCCTCTGCCATGCCATACCACTAATTGCAGAAACACTGTTTCTGGTGGAAATAGCTACCGCTGCGACATTCCGCTACAGCCCTATTCAGGACTCCTTTTCAAACCTCTGGCCCTTTTCACACAGGCGCCCCCTCCCCCCACCACACATGTGTGAGAATGTCGCCCGCGGTGGGTGTGCAGTGTCCATCGGAATGGTGCCCACGGGTGTGTGGGTGTGTGCGTGCTCCCGTGCTCCACCCACCTCCACCCATCACCCATGCACAGAACAATGGGCTCCAATGCTAGTTTCTCCATGTGTGGAGATGGGTGGAGGTGGGTTGAGATGGGAATGGCCCGTGGGAATGGCTGGACACCCACCTCCACCCATCACTGGTGCACACCCATCCTCCCAGGCACCTCAGCCCATTTGAAAAGGGCCTCTGTGAGTTGAGGTATAGGACCAATGATTCATCTCTTTAATGCAGCCACTAGAGAATTGTGTTATACATTCTCCAAAATGGCTGTTTTCACATGGAACTGCTGGGTGGGAGGATGTGTGTGCGCTGGCAGTGGGTGGAGGTGTATGTGCTCCCTTTCCCATGGGCACACACCAATCTCCACCCATATCCACCAACAGAGTCTCCTCCATTTTTTTGGATGGCTCTGTGGGTGGGTGATGGGTGGAGAAGGGTGGATGTGGATGTGCGCCAGGTAGGGGTGTGTATGTCATTTTTGTTACTACAATAACGCTAATGAAAATTGACATTTTCATTATTGTTATTGCAATAACAAAAACAACAATCGATAATAACAGCAATGATAATGAAAACAACAGTGTTGTTGTTGTTATTATTAGTGCTGTGGCTGTTAGGTTATGAATGGGAAATGTGGAGAGGGGAGGAAGGAGCAGACATCTTGGAGCCCTAAACAGGGTTGAACTCTTGAACTTTGCTTGTGTTGGGAGGAGCGAGCAGCTCAGCATCATCTGATGGATGCATCGCTGGCCAATGAGCAGCTTAAGTAGGTCCCAGAAGTCGCATGGCACTGTGTGATTGCTCAATGCCTGCTGCCTCCCACAACCAATCGGGGCTTTGTGGGAGGGCACTTCAACCCTTTATAATGGGAGGACCAGGCTTTTTCTCTCTGTTCTGTGAGAGCTCTGCTTGTCAGGTTGCCTTTACAGAACTATGGTGCTTGCACACAAAAACATCCTCCCTAACCCTCATTATATTATAATCAATACTTTTCCTTCCTCATATCCTACATTTTACCTTCTCCCTTTCCCTGCCCTTCTCCCCCCTGTACATTCTATATAGATAGGTAGTATAGATTAGATATAAATATATATTAGAGACATAAAGATTAGATTAGATACATTATATAGATAGCTGATTAGATAAAAGATAGCTTTACGTTTCCCTACCCCTGTGTCCCTTAGATTTAGATAGATATTACTTGTGTTAGGGGTAGGACTGGGGGCAAAAAAACGGTTACCAGTTTTACTGCTTACCGGTTTACAAAAAACAGGTTTACCGGATTAAAACTGGTATACCGGTACCGTTTTTTTCCATTGATTTCAATGGGGAACGGTCCCCATTGATTTCAATGGGGAACTGTCCCCATTGAAATCAATGGAACCCCCCCCCAATAAATACCTCCCCCCTCTCCCTCCCAGGCTGTGCAGGTGGAAGGGGGGACACTCCCCACCCACCCTGCACAGCCTGGATTTAAAAAAAATTAATTTTAACCTGAAGTATGCCTGATAGTGAGCTCCGGGCCACCGCCGCACTGGCAGCGGTGACCCGGAGCCCACACCAGCAGGTACTAAGTGATCCCTGGGGTGGGGGTGGTTTAACACCCCCCAACCCTGGGATCGCCCTACCCCCCCACCCAGGGATCGCCTTACTTGCCCTCCGGGCGGTGGTGGCAGCAGCCGTGGAAACCCAGAAGTTCCCCAGAAGGCCTAGTGAAGCGCTGAAGGGAAGCCAGCCACTAGTGCTGAAGCCGCCCATGCCCGTGTCATTCTTCTGTTGCTGGCACCACCGCCTGGAGGGCAAGTAAGGCGATGGGGGGGTAGAGTAATCCCTGGGGTGGGCATCACCCTAGTACCTGCCGCTGGTGCAGGCTCCGGGTCACCACCGCTAATGCGATGGCGGCCTGGAGCCCGCACTAGCAGCCAGACTTTGTGTTAAAATTAAATTTTAAAAACTCCAAGGTGGGTGGGGGGGGGTGTCCCCCCTTCTACCCACGCAGCCTGGATGAGGGAGGGAAAGCGGGTTTTTTTTACATTGCGGCCATTTATTTCAATGGCTGCAATGTAAAAAAATCCGGCACGGGGAATCGGTACTGGTACCCCAGATTACCAGGTCAATCTGAAATTGCTGGTACAGCAAAATACTGGCAGTTTCGGATACCGGGGGACTGATACATACTCATACGCATACACATACACACACAGACACACATATATATAATGTTATCAGAATCAATACCAATAACGATACCAAAAATAAAATCTTCATTTGAAATGATACTGATACCAATAACAACAACGATAACAAAAATGAGATTGTCATTAATAACAATTTAAAAAATTACATTTTTAATAATGAAAACAGTCTTCTCCTGACTGTTGTGGAGTGTCCATCTCTGACAGCGGTGGCCTGGATGGATGCTGACTCAGAAAGTCATGAAGCCTGATGAGAAGAACAAGGAAAATGGACAGTGAAATTGAAGCATTAGGGCCCAGCATCCTTAAGTAAGAACAGACCAACAAACTACAATTTCTGTCTAGAACATTGGATTTGCATCGACTTTATTATCTACTCCTGTCATATGGAGGATCTTTGTTAGTTGGCAGGTGTGTGCTGGAGAGAAGGCAGCCGCGACTGGAACGCTGGTGAAGCCACTGCTAGCAGGCTGAGGTTTTTGGTGAACTGTGAGTGGGGTGTTTGAAAACCCGGGGACTGTGTTGCTTCATCATCACCCCCCAGTGCCTTGGCAGATATATTTGTGTTGCTCCTTTGCCTGCCTGAGTGGATCACCTGTGACCTATTTCTTCCATAAGGGGCGGCACAGGTCAGCAGTTTCTCCTGCTTCTTTGGGGTTGCCCACCCAGAAATGCCCCAAGATGGAAGCTCGGACAGAGAGGGAACAGTTACCCATTCTGGGTTTACAATACCTAACAGAAGTGGTGCCAGGAGGTGACTTCACCTCTAAAGTACCCGAGAAGCAACTGCCGGGAACGGCAGAGGCCCCTAATGGCCACTGATCACAGGTGGGATACAGAGAGGAGAAGATGATCCCTGTAGATGATTATGGTGATCTCCAGTCTGAGGATTCTCTGCGAAGTCAATGTCACCTGATAGCCAGGACTGTTTCCTTGTTGTTTAGTAGCATCACAGATATGGGAGCCTCTCTTTTATGTATTAGAGATCAACTGAAAGAACTATTAACCAAACTTGACTGTCTACAAGTTAATCAGGCTGAGGGGAAAAACACCGGTCCCCCTTAGCACGGCCGATGAAGCTGGACATTCGGTAGGGATTGCTAAGAGGTCTTTTTTGTCGAATAAGCATGATTTAGGGAAACTGCCAAGAACTAAGTATCCATATGCTAACCAATTAATCGAGAATGCAATATGGATTAAAGTCAGGCCATTAAGGTCTGGTTTTCTTCCAAGTTGGGACACTATTACAGATATTTCCATAAATTCATCTTTTCTTTTAGGAGTTAAGGCTGGGGTTATTAATATACAGAAGATCCAACACTTGCACCATGGTAAGAGTAGTATTTGTATAAGAGTATTCTTCCACTCTGATTATATGGTTAAGCAGTTATTCTCAGCCAGGGAATTCTTAAAATTCAATGAGATTTTGATTGGTAGGACATTTTCTTATAAAGACTAGGGCTGTAGCGGAATATCGCAGCGGTAGCTATTTCCGGCGGAAACAGTGTTTCCGCAATTAGTGGAACGGCATGGCAGAGGCTTTCATTCCGCTAGTTTCATTCCGCGGTTCCGCGGTTCCGCGGTTCCGCTTATTTAATTCCGCTACTTAGTGGAATCATGGAAACATGACATTTTTGCTACTTCCACAATTCCGCCAGCGCCACAAAATAGCGGAATAGCGGTTTTCCGCCATTTCCTCAATTTTTCCACAATTTTTCCGCAATTCCGCGATTTGCAGAATTCCGGCGGAATTAGCGGAATGTCCGCAGAAAAGTCGCGGTGTGGCGCGGGCAATTCCGAAATGGCAGAACAGAATCGCGGCACGGTAACAGCTGCTGCCGCATCAGCCCTAATAAAGACTCCTATATTGGTTCCCCCTATAAGAACGTTCCCTCAGCAGTGTGTTTATCTTCTCCTAACTGCATGCCCCTGGAACCTATTCGTGTTACCAGCAGTAATCCCCTAGTGGAACTGCTGAATGAAGGTTCATTGTTGGAGGAAATGGAGTTGCTCCTTAGCCAGGATTGTCTTAAACAGCCACTGGAGGGGGATGACAATTTGGGGAAGGCTGGAAACAGCAGTGATCAACAGAAATATGAAGCTGAGCAGTACATTAGAGCATTGAAGGGCATAGAGTCTCGATCCTTCTCTGCTGTAATTAAAGCTTTTTTAGACGATACTACTTGCAGGGTAGGAACTTTACCCTCTTTCTCCCTTTTTGAGGAAGTCCCTATAATTGAACAGGATATCTTTATCCAAAAATTAGATCTCCTCAGGAGTAAACTCCCCCAGAGGATGTAGATCTCACCTAGGTTCGCCCTCAAGTGTAGCTGTCCCACTGGCACTAGTGTACAATAGGAATGGGTTAACAGAACCGAGTTCGGAAATTTGGTTCGGTTTGGTTCAGTTCAGTTCGGAAATTCAGTTCAGTTTGGCCGACCGAACTATTCGAGTTCGGTCCGAATTCCAAACTTCCGAACGAGGTTCAGAAATTCAAACCCCATTGAACTAAATGGAATATTATATTTTAGGGATGGGCGAACAGATCCGAGTTCGGAAATTTGGTTCGGTTCGAAAATCGAGTTCGGTTCGGAAGTTCGGTTCAGTTGACCGAACTGGTCGAGTTCAGTCCGAACTCTGAACTTCCGAACCACGTTCGCCCATCCCTAGTGAACAATGAGTTAGCTTTTCCTACCAGTCAAGATAAGGCAAACTCTTTGAAGGGTAGGTTAGTGGAAGGAGTTGAAGAGCCTCCTGTATTTTTGCCTTAAATGGCTACACAGTCCCTGGTTGATTCTTTAAAATTTATGCCCTGGAACATATCTGGATGTAGATCCAGATGCTGGGATCCTGAGTGGACTACGTTTCTAAAGAATTACGACTTAATCTTTTTCCAGGAAACCTGGTTACAAGCAGGGAACCAGTTTAATGTTCACGGGTTCCAGGTACACTCTTCCTGTGGCGTGAAAGCTAAAACCAAAGGCCAAACCACTGGTTGCCTAGGTATTCTAATTTCGGAGGAATATGATAGATTTTTTGTGCCACTATTATCTACTAGATATGAATTTCAGATAGGATTGTGGGAGCCCTCTGGCACCCAGCTTCTTTTGTTTAATCTTTACATTCCCTCAGTACTATACACCTGACATCTAGCAGGTCTTAGGGGCTATGTTTCAGGGGCGGATTGGCCATTGAACCCACTGGGAGTATTCCCGGTGGGCAGGGCTGGGATGGAGGGCCGGTCCCGCTGTCTTTTTTAAAAAAATTATTTCCTTTAAAAAAAAAAAAATTGTTGGTCCCGACTCCTGCTGTCGGGCGGGAGGCCTCACCTGTGTCTCCCTCCTAGGAGTACCGGTGCAGCAGCTGCAGCAGCAGTGGGGACACTTGATCGGGCTGGGAGATAAGGCTGTTTACAAACACGCGCCTCCTCCCCTCCCCATGTGCTGATCAGGAGGTTGCTACCTTGTAAAGAAGGTTCTTCAAGATGGCTCCCAACATTCTCTCAACTCAACTGGGTTGTGCACGCTCACTGTAGGCCAATAGTAGATCACGTGATGGTCTCGAGCTCCTCAAGGCAGGGGAGGACGGAGTCTCAGCCCTGGGGCAGCAGGTAGGGCCTGCTTGGGGAGAGCATGGGCCTACTTTGGGGGTGTTGGTCTCTTTTGGGCTGGGGGGCTGGTGGGGCCTAGCCTGGGGGGCTGGCCTGGGGGGCT
>QEPC01001425.1:605522-617957 GCA_003113815.1 Sphenodon punctatus | reverse complement strand
GATGCTATTGTAGGAGGGTTCTCTCAGTCTCCAAGTAGCAGAGTTTTACTCAGCAGCAAGGAATGACGCCTTAATGTAGGATATAATGTAGATATTTGAAGTTTGGTATCAATTCTGCCCTTAGTCTTCACTTTGCTAAACTAAACACAGGGCCTATGGAATACTAGTGCAGCTGCTGTAGGAATGAAGAAGCCTTACTGTAGGGTGCATAGCAAGGGACAGAGTGGGTTGGGGGCCATTGAGCACTAAAATGGAGTTATTTGGAGCCAGAGCACTGAAATGAGGGCCAGTACCCCCACCAGTGGCAGTCTTCCCCATGCCAACCCCCCATAACCTCCCACTCACCCCTGCCAGGCTGCTGAGGATCTGAGTCTGGGGACTCAGTTCTGCTAGGCCCCAAATCTGGTGCACTCTGCCCGTCCCCAAGCCATGCCCCCAAGCCACACCCCCTTGGTCTGTTTCCGGCGCCTCGGTGGCTTTGCCGCTGGCACAGGGCCACTAAGACTATATTTTCCTGGGCCACTTTGATTTCCCAATCCACCCCTGCTATGTTTGATTAGTTGGACAAACAATTTCCCACAGCATTATGGGTTTTAGCAGGTGACTGGAATGCAAGGATGGGACCCCCACAAGATTGGGAATTGGAGAAGGGCCCGATGGATATAGATTGGCGTCCAACAAGGTGCTCTAGGGACCCCGTAACGAATAAGGCTGGAGCTGCTATGGTCAAATTACTCTTAGAAAATAGCCTACTGGTACTGAATGGTGGTAGGAGTGGACACCCCGATGGGGAATTCACATTTGTCAATGCTAATAGAAAGAGCATACTCGACTATATAGTGACTTGAACATCGCAGTGGGGCAGCTTTGGGAATTTTAGGGTGATCCCCCGCCCTGAGAGTGACCATCATGCACTTGTTGTAGATATTAGGGGCTGTGCTCCTAAGAATCCCCCCAAAAAAACTTTATATGGAATTAGGGATCCATGCAGCTGTAGAGTCCGAGTCAGATGAAATGACTTTCTCACTCCTAAGGTTTTTGCCCTGCTGTGGGGTGAGGAGTTGCGCCAATCCTGGGAGATTATGCTATTGGCTGGCGAAAAGGAGGCAGAATTGATGGACAAGCAATATACTTTGATAGTTTCTAGGCTTGCCATCACTGTTCTTTCCCGAGAAAAGTGATCAGTTGAAGGTCAGCCCAATAACTGGTATGACCAGGATTGCAGGTGTGCCAAACGGGAACTTGTGCAGGCCAAGGCACTTTGGATAAGGGAGCTCTCAGAGTGGCTAAAACTCCAATTTTTGGCAGCCAGATCCTGATAAAATCTAAGAGACTCGTATGCTCTGGACCAAACTTAAAGTGACAGCTTTATTGAAGGACTCCAGGACCTTTTGGGCCTTGGTTAAGAAAGGGTATTTTCAGATGTTACGAGATCACAGTCAACCACAATCAACCACACTCAATCCCGCGGCGGGGCCAAAGCGCCCCGGACGTCTGTTTGGCGGCCGCCAGATGTTCACCACAGCCAATCCCCACATGGGGTCAAAATCAACCAGGCTTCCAGAGCTCTGGCCCAGACCATCTCTGAAAGCGTGGTCAAAGAGATTCCCAGCAGTAAACAAAAAAAAGTAACGTCTGGACAGCAATCGCCAGACGGAATCAAACAAAATGATTCCCAGTCATGGTCAAAGCATGCAATATCGCTGTCAGGCAACCAGCAACAATACAGGCTGTGGAGGGAGATTTAAAGGGCACACAGCAGCAGGGGGATGTGGCGGGATGGAGCGAGGAAGGATGGATAGGAGAGCGGAGTGCGAGAGAGCAAGAGAGGAGCAGGAGGCAATGGAGGCACAGGTGGTGGAGGAGGTGGTCATGCTGCACATGCAGGAGGTGGACGGACAACAGCAGCAGCCGGGACAGGCCACTCCGGGGACATCGACCGGGCTGGGGGAGGAGGCACCCCAGAAATGGGTAAGGGGACCGAAGGGGGAGGGGACCCGCCAGCACAGGGGCACCAAGGGGGATGGGGGACTGGCTGCCTGGCTGGCAGGTGGGGGGAAGGGGGAGGGACGCAGGACCAGGGCAGAACAGCAACCAAACACCCACCCACGCCCGCTTGTGTCCCGCAGACATGGAAACAGGCCTGGGAGCCCAAGCCCCCGGAGGAAACGGGCCCTGAACAGGTGGAGGAGGAGGAGCAGGAGGAGGAGGAGGAAGAAGAGGAAGAGGAACCGGAGGGGAGAAGGGGGAGAAGGCCGTACCACCAAGGGGGGCAGTGGGGGCTGTGGGAGACCCGGGACTTCATCCACATCTGGGGGACCCTGGAGCATCAGCTGGAACTCGTGCTCCATCAGAGAAATGAGCACGTGTTCTGGGAGATAGTGCAGGAAATGGAAGCAGTGGGGCATCACTGGATCGTTGCACAGTGACGCTCCAAGGCCAAAGAGCTGAAGAGGGGGTACAAGGCACTACGGTACAACAACCAGCGGTTCAGACACAGAGCCTGGATCGCCCCCTTCTATGATTCCCTGGACCGCTTCCTCCATATGAAGGGATCAATAGTCTCCCCATGCCGTGTGGGGAGTGCCGTGGTCCAGGGCAGGGAAGGACCAAGGTACCCCCTTCCCTTGCCGACCCACAAGAAGGCACCTGCCCCAAGCCACCAGGCCCCCAGGAGGAACACCCCGGGACCTCAGAGAGCAGCAGCCCCCCCAGACAGCATCCCAGAATGTCCCCACCCCCTGGCTGGACAGCCGGATTCTGAGGCCGGCATCCTCATCACCCTCAGCCAGTGGTCGCAGGGGGAGCACAGCAACATGGAGGGGCTGACATCGGAGGGATCAGAAACAGACATCAAGGGTAATTATGCAGATGGGATAGGGTGACAGACCTGGGACAAGGGGGGTTGTTGGGAACAGCCTGGCCAGGGGGTGGCCCCACCCAACCTTGACACCCCAGAACATGGCAATGGGGTAGGGGGGCTGCCCAGGCATGCCAACAGCCCCCCACCAAACATCCCCGCATACCCCCACAGGGCATGGAATGCCCTGGCAACCAAGGCAGGTGGACGAGGAGGCCAGCGCACAGCAGCCCAGTCAGCAGCCGGAGGACCAAGGTAAGTCACACAGGCAGGGTGGGGGAGGGACCCAGGGAGGCCAGGTGGAGGACCCAGGACACCAATGGCAGGATGGGGGACCCGGGAGGACTGGAACGAGGGGGGGGTTGGTACTGGGTGCCAAGAGGAGGGCGAATACCCCCGGGCTCCCCCTAGGTTGGGGCTGGGCACCTGGGTCTGCAAATGACTAACCGCTGTGTTCCCTACAGGGCTGCCAGAGGGGCCACAGCAACCCGTGCCCATGTCCCTAGCCCAGCAGATGATGGAGTACCAGGCATGGGTACGGCTCCGGAGGGAGGACCAGTAGAGGACATCGTCTGGACCTCAGCAGAGCAGGGGGAGTGGATGATAGCGGCCGTGGACCGCATGGGGGTGGCCATAGAGCACTTCCTGCAACAAGCGGAGGCCAGGGACTGGAGGATCCAAGCAGAGGTGCACCTGGAGCGGCGCTGGGAGTGCCAGGAGCACAGCAGGCAGGTTGAGACGTTCAGGGGGCTAGAACAGGCCATTGTGGGGATGGTGCGGGAGCATTCAGCCAAGATGGATAGGTCCCATGACATTGGGACCTCCCTGCTTTTGCACGCGGGCACTATGTGTGCCTATGTGATGGCAGCCACCTCGCTGGGCACCCTGCCTGCCCAGGGACCCATGGCGGGCCGCTCGGTGCCCCCATCAGCTCCCCACCCACCCCAGCCGCCTCCACACCAGCAGGGACCCCGCCTCCCGGTTCCTATAAGCTTCCAGAGGGAGAAGCTGCCAAGGGGGGCCCTTGGGTCCCGGGTCCTCCCTCCCTCCCACCACCGCCAGTCCCTCCAGACACTGAGACCTCACAGGACACTGTTGGGGACACGGACAGTGGGGGGGAGGGGAGCTCTCACAGCTCCGTGGCACCACAGGGCGTTCAAGGGGATGCCCCCAGAAACATGGGGGATGAGGGGGAAGGGGGAGGGTGATCTGATGGGGGGAGCACCATGCACCTTGGGGGGGAAGGGGCTGGCGTGGTGGGGATACGTGTCTGCGGGTGATACAATAAATGCATGGAGCATATGACCGCCTCCTGTGGTCCGTTCTTGGGCCCAGAGGTGGGGGGTTGCTCCGCACCAGTAGTGGGTCTTGACCAGGGACCACACAGGACCCCACAGGACCCCATGGGGGTGGGCTGGGCAGTGGGAGCCCTCACGGCTCGGCCTCCTGGCTGATGTGCCTGACTAGAGTGGCACGGATGTGCTTGGCATAATGGTACTCCCTCAGGTTGTCCGCGTTCACGTACAGAGGCACGGGGCCGGGAGGGCGGGTAGGCATGGGGTATTTGAGGGCAGCCCTATCGGTCTCACACACATTGTGCAGCACACAGCTGGCCCCAATCACCAGGGCTGAGGTCTCCACCGTGTAGTCCAGCCGGCTGGCGAGGCTTCTCCAGCGCTGCTTGAGGGCCCCGAACACCCACTCGACCTCAGTCCGGCTGGAACACAGGTGCGAATTGTACAGTGCCTCCACCAGGTTCTGGGCGACCGGGTACACCTTCATCAGCCAGCAGGTGAGGGGGTAGGCTGGGTCCCCCAGGATACAGGGGGTCATGAGCACCTCCTCGATCCGGGCCATCCCCATGTCTGCAAAGTCCTCGCGGTACATCCGGGCATACAAGGGGGAAATGGTCATGATCCGGGCATCGTGGCTTCACCTGAAGTTGCCCGTGAAGATGTCAATTAACCGCCCCCGGTGGTCCACAACCACCTGCAGCTGCAGGGAGTGGTACACATGCCTGTTGACATACTCCGCGGCCTCCCCAGCAGAGGGGCAGAGGATTTCTATGTGGGTGCCGTCCATGGTACCCATTCAGTAGGGGAACCCTCCAGCCGCGAAGCTGGCGATCATGGCCACCTGATCCACCAGCTGGATCGCTCTGTCCAGGAGAACGCCCTCCACTGTCTCACAGACGTCTTGCAGGATACAGGCAACGGTGCTCACTCCGACACCGAAGTGCTGGGAGACAGACCGGCAGGAGTCGGGCGTTTCCAGGGCCCAGACCCCCATGGCCGCCCGCTGGATCATGGGAATGGGGGTCCACATGTGGGGTATGCTGCCGGTTCAGCCAGGGTGTGAGCAGCTCTGCGAGCCACAGTAGGGTGAGCTTGTCCATCTGGAAGTGCGCCCTCCAGTTGGCCTCATCCCACTGAGCCAGCACCCGGGACCACCAGCCCTGTGCCTGCTCTGAGACCCATACCCACCGGGCAATGGGCATAGCGAGCAGGGCAGCTCGGCCACTTCGCGGATCGCCGCAGCCCTAGTCCGGCCACGGCTCATGGTCTGCCGGTCCGCCCTGGACACCCACTGCACCCTGAGCCAGGCTATGGTGTGCCTGCGGCCGTGGTGGGCCCTGTGGGCCCCTGCAGTGCTCCAGGCCATGGTAATCCAGAGGCGGGCGTCCAGGTGCACCTCAGCGTTCAGGATGCGCAGCGGATCAGTGTGGGCATGGTTCCACTTGGCACAGAGCACTAGGTGCATCGTGCAGGCACCCACCCTGTCCTGCTCCATGGTGCGGTGCACCCTGGGGGGGCGCGGGCGGCCCAGGTATAGGCTGGGATGGGTGGGGCCTCCCCCCCAGCTGTCTGGGCCATCTCCTGCAGGGTGGGTGGGCCGGGCCGGCGGGGGCGTGCTATGGAGCGCACCTGCTGTCCCAGCATGGAGCTGTGCGCATGGCCTGGCATGCGCCCGGGTGTGCAGGCTGCAGCTGCATGCCTCCTGCCATCACCTCCCACCTCCCCCTGTTAACAACATCGTGTCCTTGCCATCCTGATTAGTGTGTTGGCTGTTCTGTCTGTGCACTCAGTTCCTGCAACTGTGCTGGGTCTGCACCCCACGCCTCGCTCTGTTGCCATACATTGTTGCAGCCTGTGGCTTTCTCGGCCGGCCTTGGTGCCCCCCCCGAACCCCCTCCCGCCCGTCCAGGGAATGTGGGCCACCCTGTCTGTGGTGTTATTCTCCCTGGAGTGCTGACCATGGCTGGTTGTGCTTCCACCGGGTTCCCAGCTCCCGGCCCCCATGGGGCCCCCCATCCGTGGTCCTACCATGAGACCATGGCCCTGTGTAACCTGTGGTATACCCCGGCCATGCAGTTGCTCCTGAGATGCCCGGACAGCCTGTCAGGTGCATATGTGAGCCTGAGCTCTGGCCTCTGTTACTTTGGCTATGAGGCGAGCACCCGGGATTGCTGGCTGCATGCTGAGACACTGGGGTTGGTTCCCTTTCCCAATGGGCACGTCCCAGAGATGAGGTGCTCGCATGTGGAATGGTCTGTGGTGGAGACCGTGTCTGCCCTGTCTGTGTGCAGCCTGGCCGCCTACATGGTCTGTGTGGCAGAGGGGGGCCCTGTCCTGGCAGTGTCCTACTTTGCCTGTGTTCACGGGGCCCGTGGGTACCAGCGCTCTCGTGGGGCGGTGTATCACCGGCTGTTGGAGTTGGGTCAGATTCCATGGCCTCCTACTGATGACTGCTGCATGCTTGAGCCTTCCGCAGCGGAGCTGGCGGCACTGTCCGGTGTGTGGTACTGTTCCGATGTGCAGCTGGGTCTCTCCATGCAGGATCCGTTCGAGGCATACTACATGTTCATGCTGGGGTACCACCGGGGCATGCTTCATTGGTCCCACCTCATGCACCAGGTGGGGCACCCGGCCCCTGGGCCCTTCATGGCCCCCAGCGCTGGCTGTGATTCCCCGTGCCTTCTGCACCCCATTGGCTGGCCCCCGTGTGGGGTCCTGGCTCTGCCCTTCTGCCGTGGTCCGCTGCCTGCTCCCTTCTTGATGTCCTGGCCATGCTGCTGTGCTCCCTGCTTCCTGGGTCATTGCTGGCCCTGCCTGTGGCTCCGGACTGCCTTTGCCCCCCCATCTGCCTCTGCACTTGGTGTTCCCCTCTGTGGTCACCTTCTCCACTGTCCGCCTCTGGATCCCTGACTGGGCCCCCAGATCACCTGGGTGCTGCTGACCATCCTCCTCTGCCTGCACCCCCTTCAGTGCCACTGCCCCCCCATGGGTGCCCGTGTGCCCTCGGGGTGTTGGGCCCCTGGACAGCCCCACCCGGGCTCCTCCCGGGGGGGCGGGGTATGTGACTTTGGACATGCTGCACTGCTTCAGTTCACCTGGCTCCCCTCCATCACCCCCTCACCGGCGCCTGGGGTCCGTGTGCACCTCCTGGCCCATTTCTGGACTGCTCCCTGTGTCATGTGGGCTCCTGTTGTGCCTCTGGCCGGACCTCCTGGGGCCCGCCATTTTGGGACTGCCTGTGTTGCTGTGGGGTGCCCGTGTGGATTGTTCCATGGTGGGGGTTCTGGTTTCGACTGCCTGTGTCCAGCTCTGCCCCTGTGCCGTTTCCCCCCCTCTTCCCTGTCCAGCGCCTCCTTCCCCCCATGCCCGTTGTGCCATGTGTGTGGTCTGTCTCACTGTGTGCCCCCTTCCCTTCCTTTCCTTTCCTTTCCCATGTGTGTGTATGTGCACCCAGGTGTGTGTTTGTGCTGTGTGTTCCACTGTGCCCTCATTGTCTCTGTGCCTGTTGTGTGCGGTACCTCGGCGACTCTTCTCCCTCTTCCCCCCTCCCTTCCAGTTTCCCTTGTGTGGGTGTTCCCATTTGTCCCTTGTGACTTCATTTTCCCTTTGTCGGCCCTGTCTGTGTCCCACCCCTCCCTGGTGCCTTCTGGGTGTTTTGACCATGCCCGGGAATCGGTGTCACGTCTGTTGCGCTGCCCCAGACTGTGATCTGGTGGCCTAATTCCCTGCTGTGGTCCTGCTCCTGTCACGTCTGTTTGGGGCTTTTATTGACTACGGGGGTGGCTGATCGGTTCACCACCGCTGGGAATCCACTGTGGTGACTCCGGACCACGTAACATCTGAAAACACCCAAAGAGTCCTCCTCCTCTACTAGTATCCAGATATCTATGATCGCTGAGGGGATCTGGTTGTCTTACTTTGAGTCACTCTTTGACCCACAGCAGAGAAAGGATGATCTGGATTCTATGGCATTTGCCAGGAAACTACAGGTATGAGAGACAGGCTCCTTTGATCTGCTGGTAAAAGCTGGTTAAGTAGCAGAGGTGATAAATTCTCTGAGACACAATAAGGCCCCCGGAATTGATTTTGCGGTTGCCGAGGCTTTTCAGACCTGCCCTGAGTCTGCTCCTTTTAGCCAGGTATTTTTTACAGATCAATAGAACAATGAAGATTCCTAGTGATTGGGGGACATCAATTATTGCTCCAATATTTAAGTAAGGAAACCCAAGACACCCTGGCTGCTATTGCCCCATTAGTCTCCTCCCTATAATAAGGAAAGTATATGCGAAGCTGCTTCTTGGTCACCTTGAAGCTCGGGCCCATAAACAGAATTTAATTCCACAAGAACAATTTGCTTTCTGTAAGAATTTTTCCACTATAGATCATTTTTTTATTATCACTCATGCAATAACTAAATATGTCAAAATCAGAAAGGGATCACTCTTTATTTTGCCTTTATTGATTTTCAAAAGGCATTTGACTCTGTTCCACAGTTAAAACTTTGGCGCAAATTGCATCAGTTAGGTATTGATGATCATCTACTTGTCTTACTTATATATCTACATACAGATAATTATGGGAGGATTAAACTAGGCAGGGGTGGACCTTTTTCAAGCCCAATATGACTACAGAAAGGTGTCAGGCAGGGTTGTATTCTTGCCCCATTGCTTTTTATACTGTATCTTAGTGATCTCATTGATAAACTTGCCTCCCCTTTGTGCTACCCACCCAAGATTAAAGATAAACCTTTAACTGCATTGATGTATGCAGATGACATCATGTTGATGTCGCAAACCAAAAAGGGTCTCTGTAATGTACGAGGGCACTTATTAGATTACTGGGCAGAAAACGAACTGAAGGTAAATCTGCAAAAATCTCAGTTCATGGTTGTGGGGAAAAAGAAGTCCTGTAAGCATAAATGGATCATTAAGGGTGAACAATTTACACAAGTAAAATCATATGTGTAATTGGGCATTGCCCTGTCGGACAACAATCTGTGGGTCCGCCACTATAAGTTGATCAGCTTAAAAGCTAGGACAGCTTCCAGTGGTATTCTGAGGTTAGCTGTACGATCAGAAGGGATAAGTACTTCAACTATTCTGGATGTATTTAAAGCAAAAGTACAATCCTTGCTGACTTTTGGCTCAAAAATTACTCTGGGATCTGATCTTCAAACTCTTGAAGTGGTACAAAACACCTTCTTGAGAAAGATACTAAGAGTGCCCCAGTGTGCCCCAGCTGCAGTGGCTAGGGCTGAGACGGGCATGTTAGCCATTGGTTGCCTTAGTAGACAAGCGGCGCTTAGATATTGACTAAAATTGAGCAATCAGATCAAATTTTCTCTGTCCATTCTCTGTCTAAGAGAAGAATTAGAATATGACGGGGTGTCAGCCTACCCGTGGCTTTCTCAAATAGTATACTATCTGAAGTAGGTGGGTTTATCATTTTCCTGTTTTGGGGAGAAAGCTGTGCCCGTGAAAAAAAAAACTTGATAAAGTTAAGGTTAAGTGATATCTCCAGGCAAGACGATCTGGCATTATTGGCCGCTTGGAGGGCTGCCCCTTGGTTAGGTACTTTTAAGAAGTCACAGAAATTTCAGGCATATCTTGATGCTCTTAACAAATCTAGGCTGCATAGGGCGTACACGTAGGGTGCTTCAAGACGTTATGTTTTTGACATTCACCACAGTCAACCTCAGTCAAATGTGGGGGGTGGTGAAAGAGCCGTGCACGTCTGTTTGCTCGCATCCAGATGTTCACCACAGTCAAACGCGGCCCGGGGTGAAGCTAACCACGCTTCGTGAGGTCGGGGTGGTAGGAGGTCCAGAAGTGTGGTGAATGTTCACCACGGCAGGGGTGAAAGAAAAGTAACGTCTGAAGGGAAACCCCCGGCTGCGGTTGAAGGAAATGACCATGGACTGTGGTGACGGCATGCAGCATCGCTGCTAGGCAACCAACAACAAGCTGCTCATGGAGGGAGATTTAAAGGGCAGTCAGCAGTAGGGGAACGTGGCAGAGAAGGTGATGGAGAGGAGGGAGGCAGAAAATGTGCAGAGGATGGAGCGAGAGGGCGAGTAGGCGGAGACGCAGCAGCAGCACCAACAGCAACAGCAGGAGGAACCCCGGAAGAAGGTAGCGGGTGCAGACAGGAGCAGGTCGGTTGGGGTCGGGGAGAAGGGGGGTGCAGGAGGGGGGGAAGGAGGGAGGCACCGCAGCCACCAGGAGCCTAACAAGAGGGCACAAGCCCCGGAGGAACCCGAGGCCGAGGAAGCCAGGGACAAGCGGCAGGGGCCGCAGAGGAGCAGGCAACAGAGGGGATGGCACTAAGGCACTGGTACCACAGGGGGGATCAGTGGGGGCTCCAAGAGACCCACAACCTAATTGCTATCTGGGCGACACCTAAGATGCACAGTGAGCTGGCGATCAATGCCCGGAACAAACAGGTATTCACCCAGATAGCCAGGGAGATGGGGGAGGCTGGCTACGACCACACACCCACACAGTGCTGGACCTAGTTTAAGGAGCTCAAGATGGGCTACAAGGATGTTATGGACAACAACTGGCGCTCCGGGCGGGTGACATGGGCCTCCCCCTACCTGGATGCGCTGAGCTGGGCATGTGCACCTGGCACACCCCCAGCCTGACTGCCAGTGTGGGCATGCACACCCTGGATGACTCAGAGGAGGTGGTGGGCAAGGAGGAAACAGTCACCCTGCCGCCCCAGGGACCACGCAGACACCAGCCCCAGTGACTGACTGGCCTTGGGGGTTCCGGACACGGAGGGAGCAGGTAGGGGCACTGCAGGTCACATGCAGGGACCACAAGGGGAGGGGGGCCACAGGAGGTGGAAGGGGATGGCAGAAGCCCCCCACCCCCAATCCCAGATGCTGGGAAGGGGCACGGGCAGAGAGAGCCGCACAGGGGCCAGCGGTGCCCATCCCGGGGGGAAGGAGCGTCCCGAGCATGGGGACAGGAGGGGGGACAGGGGAATGGCACCTCACATGCCTAAACGACCCCTCTATTGCCCTACAGAACCACATGGGCACAGGAGGGCCGCGGCCGGGGGTCCCCGGTACAGTTGGCCCAGAGGATGCAGGAGCACTGAGTGTGGGTGCGCAGGCACCGGGAGGACCTCATGCAGGAGCTGGTCACCACCAGCACACGGCAGACAGAGGAGATGCTGGAGGCAGTCAACTGGCTGGAGGAGGGGACCATGAGGTCCCTGCAACAGGTGGAAGGGAGGGACCAGGCGCTGTTGGAGGAGATGCACAAGGACCGGTGGCTGATGAAGCGGGACATAGACCACCAATTGGAGGCACTCAATGCCCACTCGGACCGGCAGGACCACCGGTCCAAGAAACTTGGCTGTAAAATGGACCGTTCACTGGAGCAGGGCATGTCCCTCCTCCTGCAGGCCGGGACCTTGAGTGCCTTCATACTGGCAGCAGCCCTGCTGGGTGCTGTGCCAGTACCCGGAACCGTGCCCGTTCCACCCCCCAGCCATACCACAGGCCCTACCGGTGCCGCAACCCCCGCCGCCCCAACAGCACCTGGGACCACGGATCCGGGGACCTGTGCCCCCACAGCTCGGATGCCAGCAGCCAGGCCGGCTGGCCCCAATTTGGCCGCAGGGGGTGGAGGGTGGACAGGGGCCCCCTGGGGGTGGCAGTCGGGGGGCAGTGGCAGGGTCCCTAGCCCTTCCGGCTGACAGCACCTCCTCCTCCACCTCGGATGAGGGGAGCTCGGTAGCCTCGGCCATCGCTGTTGGCAGGGGACGGGGACAGCCCAGGGGCAGCAGGGGATGGGGGAGGGGCAGGGGAAGGGCAGCATAGGGGATGGGGTGGGGAGGGGGCATCTGGGACCAATGAGAAGGGGTGGGAGGGGGGAAGGGCAAGGGGGCACATGGGTGTACCAGGGTCTGGGGTGGTGATGGGGAGCACAATAAATGGTATTAGCACACCTAACCGTGCCTGAGTGCTTTCTTTCCTACAGGTGCATACCCCCTCCCCGGTCTCACGGATGTTCTGCACCAGGCACGACTCGGTTGTGTGCCCCACCCCAAGGTACCAGCTATGGTCCGACAATGGGGGTATCCTGAGCAGGACCCTGCGGCTCAGGCCGCTGCCCCTCCCTGTGCATGCAAGAGCAGTTGTTGCTATCTCCACAGGCAGGTGTTTATGCATGGGGCTGTCCGGCCTTGCATGCTGGCAGCTGTGCGCTGCCCACTCCCTTCACATCCCTCCACAGCGGCCCCATTGTTCCCATCCAGCCATTATCTGTC
>QEPC01001425.1:551658-595673 GCA_003113815.1 Sphenodon punctatus | reverse complement strand
CCGCGGCTGTGGAACTCCCTTCCGGAGGAAGCTCGCCTGGCCCCAAGCCTTTTAACATTTCGGCGGAACTGTAAGACCTGGCTGTTTGCCCAGGCCTTTGGGAGGGAGGGTGGGGAGGGAGGATTTTAGTCCCCCACCCATTTATTTATTTATTTATGTCTAGCCCTGTTTTATATTTTATATTTAATATTTAATATTTGATTGTTTTAAAATGAATTTTAGTGTGTTTTTATTGTTGGAAGCCGCCCCGAGCTGCGTTGCAGGAGAGGCGGGGTATAAATCTGAAAAATAATTTTTAAAAAAAAAAAAAAAAATAAATACCTGATGGAACAGCCAGATCTTACTACTTCTATAGAACACTGGGAGGTCATGGGCCAGACGGCCCCCCCCGGGAGGGAATTCCAGAGGCATAGCATGGCGTGGCCACCAAGAACATCCTATTCTGTGTGGTCCCCTGAGAAACCCGGGGGACCTCCAACACGGCACCCCCGGAAGACCGTAGGGGCTGATCCAGAACCCGGGGAGTGAGACGGTCTCACAGATAGGCATGGCCCAGGCCGTGTAAGGTGTTATAGGTAAGAACCAACACTTTGAATCGGGCCCGGAAGACTATTGGCAGCCAGTGCAGAGAACGGAGCACTGGTGTAATGTGGTCCTGGTGGCCCAGGTCCATCAAGAGCTGGGCCGCCGCATTCTGCACCAGCTGCAGCATCCGAGCCATCACCAAAGATAGCCCCACGTAAAGCGTGTTGCAGTAGTCTAACCGAGAGGTAATAAAAGCATGGATGATCGTGGTCAGGTCTGGAACCGAAACCAGCAGCTGAAGTCACCACACCAGATGAAGCTGGTAGAAGGTGCTCCTCGTCACAGCCTCCACCTGGAAATCCAGGGGGAGCTGTGCATCGAGAAGCACCCCCAGGTTCCGCACCTGGGATGTCAGTGGAGGGCACACTCCATCAATTGATGGAGCTGTTAACTCCATCGACCTACCCACTAACATCACCTCCGTCTTGTCAGGATTCAGTCACAGTTGATTAACCCTCATCCAGTCCCCCACAGCTGCCAGACACCGAGTAAGCACTGAGACAGCCGGGCCTGGATTGATCGAAAATGAGAGATACAGTTGGGTGTCATCTGCATACTGATGACACTTCACCCCAAACTCTCTGATCACCTCACCGAGCAGCTGCATATACACGTTGAACAGGAGAGGGGACAGAACCGAACCCTGTGGGACCCCACATGGGAGGTCTTGGTAAGATGAAAAATAATCACTGAGTACCACCTGCTGAGTTCTTCCAGTCAGGAATGAGCGGAACCATTCAAGAATGATCCCACCCACCCCCGCACTGTCCCGCAGGCGCATCACCAACTTCTCGTGGTCAACGGTATCAAATGCTGCCAAAAGATCTAAAAGGACCAATAGGGTCAATTGACCCCGGTCCTTTTCTCGGCGAAGGTCATCCATCAAGGCCACAAGTGCTATCTCAGTGCCATGCCCTGGACGAAAGTTAAGTGATGTTTGTTAGGTCAACCTGCTCTGGGACTTAGGGGAAGGTCAGGGTATAAGTTTAAATAAATAATTCATGCTGTATTAAAGTTAACTCTGTGACTGGGTGACTAAGGTATAGGGTTGCTGTGCTAGAATCTGGAGTGCTATTACCATTGCCTTGTAGTAAACTCTTTGTTACCTTATTTATAAAATGAGGTTGTAAGTCAAGCAGAAGCAAATAATCAGTGCAAACTTAAACTGAACAAGTTCACTATATATCGGGGGTGGTTCATGACCAAAATGGTATTACCCATGGTTGTTTTTTACTTGACCCCTTTCAAATTCCTAGATTTGGTCCATGGACCCTAAGCACTGAAACCGTGAGCTCAGAGGGAATGGAGAGGACCTTTTCACATGAGATTCCCCCACCCATCTCCATGCAGTTTTGTTGCTTGGAGATGGGTGGAGGCACCTGTGTGAAAGCCACAGGGGATGGGTGGAGATGGGTGGAGGTGGGTGTACACCTGTAGGAAGGGGTGCACACCCACCTCCACCCACCGCGGCCGTACACCCATCCCCCCATCCACTGCATTCCATTTAAAAACAGCCAAGGGCATGCATTCAGGATTAGGGGATGGATCCATAGCATAGATCCATAGTCTGGAACCTCCCCTTCCTACCAGGGGCGGATCCTCCCTTGGGGCATCAGGGCAACAGCCTGATGATGCCCCCAGGCTGCCTTGTTGCCTCCATGTAGCCCCAGCAAGCAGCTGTTCGAGGCCCGGTCCCCCAGCCTCTCTGCGCAGGTCCTGTGCATCTCAGGGAAGCTCTTCTAATCAGCCCTCCCATTGACTCCTGAATGCATGCCAGCACCAATCAGCTGATTGGTGCTGATGCACATCAAGGAGCTGACTGGGGAGGGCTGGTTAGAAGATCCTCCCTGTGTGGCTCACAGTACCTGTATGGGGAGGCGGGGGAACATCTCCTCTGACTCCTCCCTCCTTCCCTCCTGGGGGAGGGGCCAAGCTGAAAAGCATTCCCTTGTGGCACAGGACCTGCGTAGGGAGGCAGGGGATGCCTCCTCTTTTCTCCCTCCAACCCTCTTGCTCCCCTGGGAGGACCAGAGGCAGGAGGGAGAGGCAACTCAAGAGTCACCCCAAACCCCCTGTGAGTATGCTCCAGGTGCCATCCCAAGAATCAATGCTCTTTGGGGAACTGTAGAGGGGCTGAGGTAGGTTCCAGGAGCTCCCAGGATGGAGGGAGACCTTTAGGGCAGTTTAGGACATTTTTTTCCAGATGCCACTGCCACTCTGATGGGAGCCTCAAGAGTTCGTTCTCTCCCCGTCCCGTCTTTACGAGAGGGGAGTGGGGAGAAAGAAAAGATTTCACCCAATTCTCAAGCTGCTATGGAGGACAAGATCCCCCCCTTGAGTTAGTAATATTTTAAAAACTTACTTTTCTATTTTTTTTATTATGTTTAATGTTTTTGTGTGTGTTTGTTTTTTAAATTCTTTTAAAAATGTATCTTTTAATTTTATTTTGGATTTATTTTTTGTGTTTTGGGGTAATTTTAGCTGTCTGAGAATTTTAAATATGTTTTTGAAATTAATTTTTTAGGATTTGGAGGTATTTTGTTTGTTTTGGTATTTAAAATATATTTTTGGATTTACGGTATTTAGTTTGTTTGGGTATTTTAAATATATTTTTGGATTTTTTTAAAGTTTATTTTTTTAGGGTTTGAGGGTATTTTGTTTGTTTGGGTATTTTAAATATATTCTGGATGTTTTTTAATTTTTTTGTTTGTGCATTGAATATATTTTTTTTTAAATATTTTTCTTAGATTTTTAACATATGTTTGTGTCTATATGTAGTTTTAGAAACCGGATATTTGGAGTGGATATATTGTGTGGAGACTGAGCGCAACAGGGGAATGTCTTTATTAGATGGTAAGCCCCCCAGGGCAAGAACCCTGTCTATTTTCAACAGTTATAAAGCAACAGGTACATTGCTGGCGTTATATAAATCCATCCATTATCATCACCATCTTCATCACCATCACCATCATCAGCCGTTTTTACAGCTGGTGTTCTGGTGGGGGTTGGGGGGTGTCCGTGCAAACGGCCGTCGGTAGTTGGGGGGATGGGTGTGTGCCAGGTGTGCACCTGTGTAAACACCACAGGCGGTGGGTGTTTGTGCGTGTGCACTCCTGACGTACACCCTCCTACACCCAACACCCACCCATCACCACCCTTGTGGCCCTTTTCACCTGAGATGACTCCACCCAGTTTTGCTGGGTGGAGATGGGTGGAGGCGTCTGTGTAAACACCACTTGTGGTGGGTGAAGGTGCGTGCATGCTCCCACACAACACCCCTCTCCACCCACCACCCATCCATGGAGCAACGGACTCCACTGTCAGTTGCTCTGTGGGTGGGTGGAGATGGGTGTTGAGCAGGAGCATGCACGCACCTACACCCACCACAAGTGGTTTTACACAGATGCCTCCACCCATCTCCACCCACCATAACTGGGTGGAGGCATCTCATGTGAGAAGGGCCCATGTTGCAGGGCTGAAGTGTTGCCCTGTACCATGTATAATAAAATGTAACACCCATTTTATCGGTGTTAGAGTGTCTGTTTAAAANGCCCATGTTGCAGGGCTGAAGTGTTGCCCTGTACCATGTATAATAAAATGTAACACCCATTTTATCGGTGTTAGAGTGTCTGTTTAAAAAGGGCCTAAAACTGGAGGAGGCCCCCATGGGTGGAGATGGGTGTATGTGTGTGTCCGTCTGTGTAAATAGTCACACACTCGCCTCCACCCATTACAGTAAAACACCCTTCCTCCAACCCACCTCTGTCTGTGTAAAAATGGTCATCATCGTCGTCATCATCATCATCGTAGCAGTGTGAACACTTCAAATATACTTGTTTTTCATATGACCTTATATTGTCTTATGGGCCATTTTTACATGCCCCCCCAGCTCGGTGTTCTGGCAGGTGTTGGGGGGGTGTCCATGTAAATGGCTGGTAGTGGGTGGGGGAGATGGGTGTGCACCAGGTGTGTGCCTGTGTAAAGATCTCGGGTGGTGGGTACTTATGCTTATGCGTGCATGCGCACTCTCGATGCACACCCACCTACACCCATCACCCACCCATGGGGCCCTCCGGAAAACTGGAGGAACCCCCGTGGGTGGAGATGGGTGTAGGTGGGTGGGTGTCCATGTAAACGGTCACACACACACCTCCACCCACTGAAGTCAAACACCCATCCCCCCACCCACCTCCATCCATGTAAAAATGGCCATGAATTTGGTCCCTCTTCCTGTGTGGGATATTTATATTGGCTGGTTGGGATATTTTGGTGGGCTCATAGTGCAAAAAATCACAGCTAAAACTACAGGTTTCCCAAATATTTATATGTCCTTTTCACACTGGCATCACCCATGCATGAACACCCAGAAATCTGGGTGTTCATGTGTGGGTGCGTCTTGTTTGAACTGCGCCATGGCTCTGTGTGTGTGTGTGTGCATGCATGTGCACCCCCGTGCACATGCATGCACACCCATCTACACCCATCCCCCATGCACAGAAGCACCAGACAAAATGGAGGTGCCTCTGTGCATGGGTGATAGATGGCGATGGGAGGAGGTTGGTTTTTGCTGGTGTGCACCCATCAGAATATCCTGGCCACCCTGTGCACACAGACCGCGGTGCACACTGACCCCTCCCCCCAATGCCATAGCCCAAGTGAAAAGGGCCTAAATTGTTTGGTGAGTAAGGACACTTAGGTTCTCCCACTCATGAACACCCAGAAATCTGGGTGATCATGAATAAATCTGGGTGTTCATGACTGGAGGAGCCTCATGAGAAGGATGCAGTTTGGGCACGCGGGATGAGTGGGGTGCATACATACTCCCACTTAACATGCATCCCCAGTCTGTGCATGGGTGTGCATGGGGATGTGTGTGGGTGGCTGTATGCCTGTATGCATGCCCCACCAACCCACCACGCATGTGTTGACGTGCCCGTGGCTCCCCACCCAGTGGGGCCCTGTAAAAAAAGGCCTTAGACAATATGTACTGATTTTGCATGTAGCCTTGTGCCGTTTTAGTTTTTTAAAGGAGGAAATTGCTTCATTAGCCACTTTGAGGGTTGTCCCCCCACTCTTCTTCGAATTTGGGATCTTAAGGATTTTTCCATGTACTTTTTCTCTTGTTCACTGGTCTGAGAACTTTCAGCTTAGGACAGACTGAAAGTGTTATATCAGAGGTGGGGAATCTTTTCTCTCCCAGGAACCAATTTCAAAATTTATGGTGTGCATTTTAGGATTCCACATAATCCTGTTGGGTTTTGAAGCATTTCCCATGCATTTTAGTTGTGGCCTACACTGCCTGTGTATTTCAGCTACTACTGTAATGTTTGCTTGAATTGTGCCATAATTTATTTATTTATTTATTTATTTTAAAAAATGTATTACCCTGCCCCTTCTGTCACAGGAAGCTTGGTGTGGCTTACAACAATAAAAGAAAACAATTAAACACATCATAAAAAGGAGGAAACAGAGAAAACAACCCCCTGCCCCCAACCCCTCCCCATCACCCCTCTCCTCCGCCAAACGCCTGGCGGAACAGCCAGGTTTTGCAACTTTTCCAAAAAGAGGGGAGGTCTGGGGCCAGCCAGGCCTCCACTAGAAGGGAGTTCCATACGTGCGGCCACCGAGAACACCCTCTCTTGCATGACCATCCGAGAAACTCGGGGGACCTCGAGCAGGGCATCCCTGGATGATCACAGGGGCCGATGCAGGATACGGGGATTGAGATCGGCAGAGCCCAGACCGTGCAGGGCTTTATAGGTTTATAGGTAAGGTACTGGAAATTTCTGTAATCTGGGCTAGCTGTTATGGTATTTATTTATTTATTTATTTGCTGCCCCATCCTGCTTCAGGCATCTCGGGGCAGCTCACAACATCTTAAAAACATTTTAAAGCATTAAAATATACAGAAATGATTACAATTAAAAGCAATATAACACCACCACCACCCCCTCCATGGTACTCCTGGCATTGAACACTTGCCTGCTGGTGGGTATTGGAGACAGGTCCCTGCCAGTGAGCTTGCAATCTAAGAAGGACAAGGGTGAGGGGAAGAGAGGGACAGACAGACACATACATATTCCCATTTTTTACAGATGGGGAATTGAGGCTGAGGAATTCCATATTATTTTCAAAATTCTGATTGGCCACACCTACCATTGGCTTGGCCCTGCCTACTGTTGACTTGGCCACACACACCAGTGGCCCTGCCCACCAGTGGCCTTGCCCAATGGTCCACCAGCCTTAGAACCCACCAGCTGCCACTGCTTCCTATCCTTCCCATACTGAGCACTGCCCTTAAGCACTCCCACCCCAGCTCCCATTTCTAGAGTTTGTACTAATTTTTAAAGTGGACTGAGAATAGGTTGCCCACTCTTGATGTACTCGGATGGTTGGATTTAAATTGACTGAATTAAATAAGTGCATTTTTTGAAGTCATGGATTCATTGTTCTGTTATTCATTGTTTACTGTTCAAGCAGTTCTTCTGAAACTTCTAAGTCATCAGTTGGTTAACCCATGTTGCATTAAGTGCCAAAGTGCCAAAAAATATTTGTACTGAATAACAAATAAACAAAATACCAAAGTAACAAATTCAGTGGAGCTCAGGAGAGTGACAAATCCTAATACAATGTTCGTTTCAAGAAACAAAAAAATCAAATTCAATTTACAAATTGAAATCAGCAAATTAGTTTCGTGTCTAGTGACAATGGCTGTTCTTAGTACCATGAAGAGCAAGTCCTTCATTGAAAAGAAAATAGATGAGATGTACAGGAATCACAGTTAATGGAATGGAGATTCAGACTCTCAAACCCTTGTACTCCAACTTGGGAAACAGCCCTCAAAGCCAAAGTGATATATGTCAGGAAATGAGTGTGTTTTTCCCATATGTGCAGCAGTGATCAGCAATTGTGAAGTTGTGCAAACTAGCTGGAACACTGCACATGGGTGGTTATTTGTGCTTAGAGCTAGTTATCTCTAATAGATGAGAAATCATACTCCAACAGAACAATGGTAAAAAAAAGACATTAAAGACTGGGCCACTTGTTCAGGCATCACATTCAGCCCCTTCTCTCTGGCTCCCTTTACATGAACGCATTCAGCACAAGCTCCTGGTCTTCACCTTCAAGGCTCTTCATGGTCTTGCTCCCCCATATCTCTCTGCTCTTTTATCCAGCGACACTTTTGCCCGGGAGCTTTGCTCCTCCTCTGCCCCCACCCTTGCCTGCTCACGATCCCCCTGCTCCTCTAAACATCTTCATCCCTTCTACCTTGCTACCCCTCATGCCTGATACTCCCTCCCTGGATATGTTCGCTCTGCTCCCTCCCGCCCAACTTTCAAATCCTTCCTGAAAACCCATCTTTCTTCCATCAGGCCTTCCCTAGCTTGTCATAAGTGAAACTGCATCCTCTCCCCCTCACTCAGAATCTATTTCCCTGTAATTAAGTGAAGCACATGTGCCTGCAACTTCTCAACCTCATGAATGTACTATTGTCTCTCCTGATATTCACCGCTCCCTTTTCTCCTCCTCCCTTGTCTCTTAGATTGTAAGCCCCCTGGGGGTAGGAACCTGTCAGTAACTATTGATTGTACAGTGCCAGGTAATCACTGGTGCTATATTAATAATAAATAATAAATAATAAGAATAACCAGGAAAGAGTTGGCAATTTAAATAACAGATGCCATGATTTTATGCAATCTCCATGTATCCAAGCTTCGAATTCAGTCCTTTAGATGCTCATTATTAGAAATTAATAGCAAAAAAAATAACTGTGATTCATATCTGGTATTCCAGATAGCTTGGTCACTATCTGGTAACTATCCGGTTCACCATCAAAATGCAATACTGGATATTATTGCTGTTTATTGCATGACTGTTTACCACATTACCAAGCAAGTACAGATGGAGGGACGGAGTAAGAAAAAAGTTAAATGGCAATTAAACAATGGGTGATTTCAGACATTACACGGTCCCGATTCACCACAGTGGATTCCCGGTGGGGGTGAACAGATTAACCACCCCCTGTGGTCAAGGAAAGCCCTGAACAGAGGGTGATTTCCACAGTGAACCACGGTCAATTCTGCGGCGGGGCCAAAGTGCCCTGCATGTCTGTTCGGCGGCCGCCAGATGTTCACCACAGTCAATACCCACATGGGGTCAAAATCAACCACGCTTCCAGAGCTCCGGCCCGGACCATCTCCGAAAGCGTGGTCAAAGAGATTCCCAACGGGAAACAAAAAAACTAATGTCTGAACGGCAACCACCGGCCGGAACCAAAGACAGTGATTCCCAGCCGGGGACAAAGCATGCAGTGTAGCTGCCAGGCAACCAGCAACAGCACAGACCGGGGAGGGAGATTTAAAGGGCACACAACAACAGCCGGGACGAGCCGCCCAGGCGCCTTCCGGGTGCTTTGACCACGGCCTGTCCCGGAATCGGCGTAATGTATGTTGCGCTGCCCCAGGCCGTGGTCTGGTGGTCCGATTCCCTGCTGTGGTCCTGGTCCCATCATGTCTGTTCGGGGCTTTCCTTGACCACGGGGGGTGGTTAATCTGTTCACCCCCGCCGGGAATCCACTGTGGTGAATCGGGACCGCGTAATGTCTGAAATCACCCAGACATGACGGGACCGGAACCACATCAGGGAATCAGACCACCGGACCACGGCCCAGGGCAGCGTAACAGAAATTACGCCGATCCTGGGCTGGGCCGTGGTCAAAGCACCCAGAAGGCACTAGGGCGGCTCGACCCAGCTGCTGTTGTGTGCCCTTTAAATCTCCCTCCCCGGTCTGTGTTGTTGCTGGTTGCCTGTCAGCGATGCAGTGTGCTTTGTCCCTGGCTGGGAATCATTGTCTTTAGTTCTGGCTGGTGGTTGCCGTTCAGACATTACTTTTTTTTGTTTCCCGTTGGGAATCTCTTTGACCACGCTTTCGGAGATGGTCCGGGCTGGAGCTTCAGAAGCATGGTTGATTTTGACCCCATGTGGGTATTGTCTGTGGTGAACATCTGGCGGCCGCCGGACAGACATGCAGGTCGCTTTGGCCCCGCTGCAGAATTGACCGTGGTTCACTGTGGTTGGGCGTGATCTCGTAATGTCTGAAATCACCCAATAATGTAGTAAATGTCAGTATGGTAAACAGTAATGTCCTATAATTGATAATTATATATAATTATCTATGTAATGTCTATACTTGATTATTAAAAAGCACCAGGTACATTGCTTGTGCTTAATAATAATAATAATAATAATATTAATAATAATAATATTTATTATTATTATTTATTATCTATCATGTAGGAAACAGTATTCCAGTTAATAAGATAGAAGCCAGATATTAAACCAGATAACAAATGACATTTGACTGGATAAAGGGTACTGCAATATCCATCTGGATATAAAAGAGGAGCATCCTCAGTCAGGAGGGGGAAAGACAGTGGGGCCGATCCCATAGCCTGTGGATACCACATGCAACCTTGCCCGTATGCACATGCATATGGTTTCTGCATGTCACTGTGCCTGCAATGGAGGTGAGCAAAGTTCCCTCATGGGCATGCCCTGACGGGGGCATGTGCAGGATTGTCGGGGCATGGGATCAGTCCCATTGAAGGTAGGAGCTTTGGAACAGGGCTTCATTCCCCAGCAAGATAAACAAAGGCCCGCCAACAGTTCAGGCAGCACTGGGTAGCCCAACCCTGAAAATGTGGAGCTACAAACAAGCAAGGAAGATGGCCTTTGGCAAAAAGCCTACACAGACTTGCCGGTTGGAAAAATCCTTGTTCATACCCATGGAAGGATTCTTTGTAGTTGAGTGGGCTGGCTTGGGGACCCATGAAAGTGGATGAAATGCCACAATGCTGGAGGATTGGGCTGGGTATAGGGGAGGATGAGATGTGAGACTCAAAAGCACTAATTGGTGCCAAACTACAACAGGACCAGGGCCAACTAAGGTAGTGCTGTGACCATGGAAGTGGTGGTGTAACAGCAGCCAAGAGCTATATTCCCCAAAAGACATTAATCAGGACACTCTTCCAGAAGGAGTGGCACCCTGCTGCTACGGTGTCATATCAGGAAATCATCAGAAAATAGATCCTAGTTCCCGATATGGCAAAATTACTCATGAGCAGAAATTTAGCTGCTCTTTTCAACCTGCCCTAATTTTGGTGCCTCTCTGAGGCATGAGCGCTTTTGAAAATTCTGGTCTAACATGTAAGGATGTGTGAACAGAGTGCAGTTCAGATGTTCAGCTGTTCGGTAGTTCAGTTTGAAAACCGAGTTCGGGTTCGGTTGTTTGGTTCAAAAAAGTTCGGTCTCGCTGAATGTTCGGTGGAGTTCAGATCCACCACAAGGCTTGGGGCACTCCAGGGACCCCCAGGGGGCCCTGTGGCAGCATGGCAGGCTCTCAGAGACCCAGCAGCAGCAGTAGCAGCAGAGACCAGGAAGACTTGACGCTTTGCACTCTGGATAGCCCGGGTAGGCAGGCTTGGCGCTTGGCCCCTGAGGGTGCCCGTGGTAGCATGGCAGGCCATCAGACACTCAGAAGCAGCAGCAGCAGAGACTTGGAAGGCTTGATGCTTGGTACCCTCGTTTGCCCAGGCAGGCAGGCTCAGCGCTTGCCCCCTGGGGGTGCCTGTGGTACCAGGGCTGGCCATCTGAGAGCCAACAGCAGCAGCAGCAGAGACTTGGAAACCTTGGCACTTGGCACCCCGGGTTGTGCCGGTGGCACCAGGGCTGGCCGTCGGAGACCCAGCGGCAGCGGCAGCAGCAGGAGCAGGAGCAGAACCCATGGTAGCAGTGGCAGCAGACAGACACCTTGATGAAAGGCAACTGCTCCACCAACTTGGCCCCCAGTTTCAGGAAGTGTGGCGAGCAAATGTCCCCCACCATAGAGAACACCCGCTCGTTGGGGACACTGGTTGGTGGGCAGGACAAGAGACCCTTGGCCACGATGGACAGGGCCGGCCACACGTCCCTCAGAGAGCTGTGTCACCACCATCTTCTGCCCCTCCCTCCCATATGTTCCATTGAACCCATCAACTTGAGTTTCCTGGACAACCCCGCAGACAGCAGCCCCACCAACAAGATGGAGATCAGTATGGACTGCATCTGGGTGCAGGATACGGACATGGGTGACCCCATATGAGTGAGTAGCAAACCACCTGTCAAATCTTGCCTGGGCTTTGGTCTCTGGCACACTCGGAGCTGCCACCATCTGTTCTGGTGCCCATAAAGTAGGCAATGGGGCACATGGCAGAGGTGGCAGGGGTAGTACCAGTGAAGCGGCAGCAGGCAGCAGCAGTAGCCTGAGCCCATCACCACACTCCAAACAGCACAGGCCTGATTTTGGCAGTCAAGCTTCAGAGGCTCCCACACTAGCCAGAGGCTCCCACACTAGCTCCCACACTAGCCAGAGTGTGGTTCGGCAGTAGCTCCTGCCAGAGTCTTCCACTACCATGCAGGGCACTGGAAGGCCTGCACTCCAGGAGGCAGAGGCTGTCTCTGCTGTGGCAGCTGCAGGAGCAGGAGCAGGGGTTTCGGGGTCGGATGCAGGGGTGGATTGGGAAATCAAAGTGGCCCGGGAAAATATAGTCTTAGTGGCCCTGTGCCGGTGGCAAAGCCGCCGGGGTGCCGGAAACGGACCAAGAGGACATGGCTTGGGGGCGTGGCTTGGGGGGGCATGGCTTGGGGGCAGACAGAGTGCACCAGATTTGGGGCATAGCAGAGGTGAGTCCCCAGACTCAGATCCTCAGCAGTCTGGCAGGCATGAGTGGGAGGTTATGGGGGGCTGGCAGGGGGGAAGACTGCCACTGGTGGAGGTACTGGCCCTCATTTCAGTGCTCTGGCTCCAAATCACTCCATTTTAGTGCTCAATGGCCCCCAACCCACTCTGTCCCTTGCTATGCATCCTACAGTAAGGCTTCTTCATTCCTACAGCAGCTGCACTAGTATTCTATAGACCCCGTGTTTAGCTTAGCAAAATGAAGACTAAAGGCAGAATTGATGCCAAACTTCAAATATCTACATTATATCCAGCAGCAGTAGCAGGATGCCCCTGGGGATGGTGGGAGTGGGAGCAGCCACCCCTTTCAGCCGGCGGAGTCTATCTCTTTCCCCAGCCTGAGCAGTAGCAGTAGCAGCACCAGCACTGCTATTGCTTCTGGGTGACATGGATGGACAGCCCTCCATGCCTGGAACATAGGCTCCAGAACCCTGAGGGTGAGTCCTGGGACTGGAGTGGCTGCTTCTTGATACGGTGGAATGACAACTCCCCGTGAGCAGAATGACGACCCAAGAACCCTGATGGTGGGTCCTGGGACTAGAGTGTCAGTTTCTTGATGCAGTGGTCTGGGATAGCCCTGCATGCTGTAATGTAGGCCCCAGAACCCTGAGGGTGGGTCCTGGGGCTGGAGTGGCTGGAGAACTTTGGAGGCCAAAGTAGAGAAAGGTTCCATGTGACAGCTCCTCATGAGAAGAATGATGGCTTCTGCACCCTGATGGTGGGTCCTGGGGCTGGAGTAGCTGGCACCCCTGCTTGGTCAGGCATTGCAGGTGGAGCAGCGGCAGAGGCCCGGCCAGGGCTTGGTGACTGGCACCCCTACTCAGTCAGGCATTTCAGGCTGGCAATGCTGAGTAGCACTGCTTTAGAGCACCCACTCAGATGGAATGTTTAGTGAGGGATTCAATTGGGCGGCTGCCAGCATGGCTACCAGAGCAGCAAGCTACCATGCACTCCTTCTGCCATGGACCATGGGGGAGGGGAAAACACACTAGGCTGGCCTTCACAGTTGACATGTCCCCACCCGGTGTGAGCCCTGGGGAACCCAGGCTCCCCAGGACTCCTGGCTATTTCTTCTGAGGCTATGTCCCCTGCTCACTGAGTGCCAGGAGAGCATCACGGTTCTGGCGGCATCTGATCAGCTCTTGCTGCCCCTTGAAAATCCTTAACTTGGCCCAGGGACATCTGGTTCTGCTCCTGTTGGACACAGACAGCTATTTTAGAGGCGGTATCCAGCTTCATAACTGAGGCCAGTGAGGAAATAGCTAAGAGGAGCTTGCTTGCAGGCTGGCTAGCATGGGTGGGGGAGTGGCAGAGGCCCAGCCAGGGCAGCAGTGATCTTGGTTGTAGTAGGAAATATATCATCAATTATATTCAAATGAGAACTTTGAAGGCCGAAGTGGAGAAGGGTTCCATGTGAACAGCAGTTGTTGAACATGGGCCAGTCGGTTCTAAGAGATGTGAGCCGGGCCCTTCCTGTGGATTTCCCCAGGCTGGCTGGCATGGGTGGGGGAGCGGCAGAGGCCCGGCCAGGGCTCGGTGGCCGGCACTCCTGCTGGGCCAGGCATTGCAGGCTTGCATCCTACTCTCAGGATCTGAACAAGCTATTCTGCCAATTGCTCAAGGCTTGCCCAGTGGTGAATCACATGGCCACCCAGTAGCAGACATTGGGTTGCTTGGGAAGAACCCATGGCACAGACAGCATAGGCGGCATTGGCAGCAGCAGCAGACATTGGATTGCCCGGGTACAGAACCCATGGCTCAGACAGCAGAGGCAGCATTGGCAGCAGCAGACATTGGGTTGCTGGGGCAGAACCCTTGGAAGTTGGCACAGATAGCAGAGGTGGCATTGGCAGCAGTAGCAGACATTGAGTTGCCCGGGTACAGATCCCAGGGCACAGACAACAGAGGCAGCATTGACAACATTGGCACAGCAGGATCAGACATTGGATTGCCCGGAGGTATCATTAGCAACATTCGCACAGCAGGATCAGACTTTAGATTACCCAGAGGCATCATTGGCAACATTGGCACAGCAGGATCAGACTTTAGATTTCCTAGAGGCACCATTGGCAACATTGGCACAGCAGGAGCAGACTTTAGATTGACCAGAGGCAGCATTGGCAACACTGGCACAGCAGGAGCAGACTTTAGATTGCCCAGAGGCAGCATTGGATTTGGCACTTCAGGAGCAGACATTGGATTGTCCAGAGGCAGCATTGAATTTGGCACAGGAGGAGCAGACTTTAGATTGCCCAGAGGCAGCATTGGATTTGGCACAGCAGGAGCAGGCTTTAGATTTCCCAGAGGTATCTAATATCTACAAAGGCCTAGTCCTACAAACACACTATAACATATTAAAACTGAAACACTACACACTATCTCTACTTATCATCTATAGCTAAGCTAACTCTTACATTATCTATCTATCTATCTATCTATCTATCTATCTATCTATCTATCTATCTATCTATCTATCTATCTACACACAGGGATGGAGCGGGGGTGAGGGGAAGACACAGACAGCTCACAACAAACAACACAGGAAGGGATACAAAACTGAAATGAAACCTAAATCAATGTAATTTCCTACTCTAAATAAATCCCCAAATAGGGGGAAGGGACTCAGTGATGGAATATATACAGGAAGGAGGGAAGGATTCAATGGAGGGTAAGGAGAAAGAACACAGGGAGGATTAAAAAAATAAAAAACACCTAAATCTATCTAGTCTAATCTAAATAAATGAAATTATGATGTAAATGTGTGGAAATGGGTGAAATAGGAGGAGGATGGCAATGGATTGTAAGGAACACAAAGTGCTGGGAGAAGGAGACTTCTGAAAATACCTGCTGACAGGATTAGTGGCTAGCTCAGAAGGAATTGGAAAGGGGGGAGGGCAATGACTTTTGTTACTTGCTGCGCCCGCCTTACCACAAGCCCCATTTTCTCCATGCAGTCTAGCCCATGGCCAATCGCAGCCTGTGAAGTCAGTGGTCTGAGGAAAAGAGGAATGGTGATTGGGCAGGCTGGCTGCTATGCCAAGCCTCTCCATCCCTGGTGCCAGGAAGTCTGCTCCTCGGGTGCCCCCCCCCAGGTTTGTTTACCACATTTTCCCTGCCTGAACGCAGCCGAACTGTTCGGTCTTTCGAACGTTTGGTTGGGACATTTGGTTCAGTCGACCGAACATGCCGAGTTTGGCCCGAACACCGAACATCCGAACCGCGTTCGCACATCCCTACTAACATGCCCAAATTAAAAGAAGTTGGGGTCAGATCTAGGAATTGAAGTCACATCTTCTGGCTCTCAGAAGATGTTTTCACAACAAAATGTCTTCCAGAATTCTCTGAGGAGAGGAGAATGAGTTGGGAAGAACAGCCTTCTGCGGCAGTGGTAATGATGCACTTTACCTTTTTTGTATGGGACTTCAACTTCTGATTGTTCCAGCCCCTACTGAAGAACAGACCATTTGGACTGTGATCAGGTGCTTTTCTGTTTTCTGCTCCCAAGGTCTGCAGTAGTACCTCCAAACTGCTTACTAGTTCTCCTGTAACTCTCAATAACCAGTAATCCTAACTTATCTGATCAGCTCCCAGGCCGGCTAATGTAAGCTACCAAAACCTCTACTTAGCTTTAGAAAAGAGAAAGATCAGCTAATAGATCTTGAAGGCCCTTTAGGAACTAATTGATCCAAAGAGTTTTCCTTTAGGAATTTCTATTTGTTTTCCACTATTCTCTTGAAATTTTCTTCAGTAGTTTTCAGAATGGGAAACTGACACTTTCTTGGCAATCTCCCATTGCTTCATCAAATCATATCATGTTGGATTATTTTCAGTAATGCCCCTTAATGTGATGTGATGTTTCCAAACCACTAGTGTCTGTCAGAAGGTGGCATGTCTCCAGCACTAAGAAAAAAGAGATGGTACTTGGTGAAGACAGAGTTCTGGGGGGATGTAACTGAATCCATCAATGTGCTGTTTCTTCACTAGGTAGGTGCATATTTTAGGTTCTGTTTGTGAAAAAGAGTGTTTCAAGTAGATAGGTGGCACTCTCATCAAGTGTGCTGGAGCAGCTGCTCAGCGTATAGATTGTAAAAGCAGACCATAGAATAACCAAGGAACCCCCACCCCCTCACAAACTGTCAGGAATTACCGCCGCCGCAGATGGCTGAGGCACCGCGGCGGCAGGAAGTTGGGGCAGGGAACACGGCAGGCGGAGGCCACGCCCCCTGGAGGAACGGGACAGCGGCCAGACGCTGCTGCACGCTCAAGGGGGCGGCGCCCTGAAGGCACGCCCCCAAACCACTCAGAACAGTGCAGGGATGCAGACAAGCATCCCCGCACAGCTGAAACCGTTCAGGTGGAGCCTCAGGGAACAGGGCAGGTGAAAGGAACAGGGGAACAGCTGGGATTAAGGCGTCGCTCGGCGCGATTACAGGCGCGTGGGGGCGGGGCCTCCCCTACTTAAGCCTAACTTAGAGTCTCACGCACTGCCGGTGATCAGCAGTGCTGTGAGACTGGCCCCAAGCGTGGTGGTGAAGGAGAGTGAAGGAGAGCGGAGCTAAGTACTTCAACTTAACTTGTGGATTGAGAGAGAGAGATTGGAGAGAGTGAGAGCGTGTGTGATTGTGAGCGTAAGTGGAACTGTGTGGTAAGGATTGTGCACTACCCCGTTTTTTCCCCAGACCTCCTGGGTTCCCCCTGCCTTCCCCCAGAACCCTTCCTTTTCCTTTCCCTTATTCCTGGGGTCATTCGTACCCAGACCTGCACCAGCCCAGCACTCCCCATTCCCTGCACATCGTAAAAGGTAGGATAGTGGGGGTTGAGTGGCTGGGGTGCGCGAGTGTGGGCGTGGGTGAAGGGGCTTCACACAGGGCCTGTTGGTTTCGGAACCCCGATGATGAAAAGGCCCGTATCCCACTAGGGACTTTCGGCCACCTTATATCCTGAGGGGAAGCTTTCTCGTTATTGTGAAGCCCCGTGCAAGTGGGGGGCGTTTGTGTCAGGGCACAGGTTGCTAGGTCCGTGGACTCCCCCAGTGGAGGCCTTCGTCCCCTGGTCCTAACACTTTCACCGGCACCCACCATGGACCTAGCACGACAGTTAGAAGAGATGCAGAGAGCTATTCAAACATTGGCTCTTGAAGTCCATGATATTAGGGAGCGACAAGAGCAAGATTTAGGAAGGGTAGACCCCGAAGAGGGAGCGTCAGCCGCACCCCTACCCGAAGTGAGTGGAGAGGAGAGGGGGGCAGAGGCCGTTTTTGTACGGGAACCTCGGCACCCCCCTGTCGCTAAGTTTGAGGGGGATAGAAAGAATTTCCAAGGTTTTGTGGCCCTTTGCAAACTGGCGTTCCAGGTCCAACCCCGAACTTATGCAACGGACACTGCTAAAGTGGCCTTTATGATAGGTCATTTGGAAGGGGTAGCGCTGGGGTGGGCCACCCCCTTACTTACAAAAAATAGTCCCCTATTGCACGACTTCGAAGGGTTCCTGCGGGAATTCCAGTTCCTGTTCGACTACCCTCATAGGTTGAGGGATGCGGAGACCGCTATTATGATCTTGAAACAGGGTCGGGGTCCCTTGCTTGAATATGTGACTCGGTTCCAGCAGCTAGCCGTTGAATTGGGGTGGGCGGACGACGTGTTGAAAGTCCTGTTCCGAAGGGGGCTCAGCGACGACATAAAAGATCAGTTAGCAATGACAACGACCCCAGCCAAGTGGGGGGAACTGGTAAATTTAGCATGCCAGATTGATGAAAGACTTACGGAAAGGCGACGGGAAAGGAGACAAGAGGCGGGCCGAGCATGGGGGGTGCGCCCCCTGGGGGTCCCCATAGGGCGAACCGAAAATGTAAAGGTGGAAGAACCCGAACCTATGCAGATAGGGGCAGCCAGGGGACCGTTGCCACCCAAAGAAAAAGAACGCCGACGCCTCGAGAAGTTGTGTTTCTATTGTGGAACTGGGGGACATTTCTCTAGAGAGTGTCCCCAGCTCCCCCCAAATCGACGGATGTCGGGAAACGCCTCAAACCGGGATGTGTCGGGGTCGTCTCGGTAGATCCGCCGAATACCCCGCTCCCCACTCCACCCCCAACGACTCCCATAAGACATGGTAGCGAGCATCTCCAGGTACCCCTCACCCTCAACTTGACCCCCACTCGGTCCGTAGTTCTTTGGGCCTTGATTGACTCCGGTGCTTCGGGGAACTTCATAGACAATGTTTTGGTACAAAAACACCAGATTCCCGTTCAACCAAGGACTCGGCCAGAAACCATCTTCGCCATCGATGGAACCCCTCTCATTTCGGGACCGGTGGTTTCCTGTACACGAGGTCTTGTGGGAACCATAGGACACCATCAAGAAGCCCTTTGCTTGGACGTGGTGCGGACGCCCGCCTTTTCGGTCATACTTGGTCTTCCCTGGCTGCAGACACACAATCCACGCATCGACTGGGAGCATAAGATCCTGCGACTTATGTCGCCGTACTGCCAACGACAATGTAATCGTCTCTGCCCTCAACAAGAGAACACCGTACACATGCGGGGGCTGCTTGGAACCATGCCCGGAGCGATCCCCATGGAATATCACGATCTCACAGATGTCTTTCAGGAGCAAGAAGCTTTGGAATTACCCCCGCATCGCAGTTATGATTGCGTTATTGACTTGCTACCCAACACGTCACCACCGTATGGGAGGATTTACGCCCTGTCAGGGCCCGAATTGCGAACCCTGAAAGAGTATATCGACGAAAATCTGAAAAAAGGATTTATCCAACCATCTACGTCTCCAGGGGGGGCTCCACTCTTTTTTGTGCCAAAAAAAGATGGGGGTCTACGACCATGCATTGATTACAGGGGGCTGAATGCCATCACCATCAAAAATAGATACCCCCTACCGCTCATCCCCGAGCTGCTCGACAGACTACAGGGCGCTCAGATTTTTACGAAGTTGGATCTACGCGGAGCGTACAACTTGTTGCGCATCAGGGAGGGCGACGAGTGGAAGACGGCTTTCCGCACCCGGTATGGGCACTTTGAATATCGGGTGATGCCCTATGGTTTGGCTAACGCTCCTGCTGCGTTCCAGCACTTAATCAATGATATCTTTCGCGATATTTTAGATCAATACGTCGTCGCGTACCTTGACGACATTTTAATATTTTCCCAAGACCTAAGGAGTCATGTACAACATGTACGCACCACCTTGTTACGTCTTCGAAAGTACCACCTCTATTGCAAGGTATCGAAATGTGTCTTCCACCAACAAACAGTCTCCTTCCTGGGGTTCATCATCTCTCCCGAGGGGATACAAATGGACCCCACAAAGGTAACAGCCATCGAAGCCTGGCCGGCCCCACAGGCAGTCAAGCCCTTACAACGGTTCTTAGGTAGTGCCAACTACTACCGACAGTATATTCCGCAATATGCACACCTTACAGCCCCCCTAACCAAGTTACTAAAAAAGGGCCAAGGATATGTGTGGGGACCGGAACAACAGCATTGTTTTGAACAATTGAAGACGGCCTTCATGACCGCCCCTATTTTACAACACCCTGATTTCACGAAACCTTTCTTTGTAGAGACGGATGCCTCCAGCACAGCCATTGGGGCGGTACTATCCCAGACGCCAAGAGAAAAGCTGGAACGCCGGCCCTGTGCCTTCTATTCTCGACAACTTAATCCAGCGGAAAAAAATTACACCATCTTGGATCGAGAACTCCTGGCAATAAGAGCGGCTTTTGAAAATTGGCGACACTATCTGGAAGGTGCAGAGCATCCCATCCAGGTTATCACCGATCACAAAAACTTGACATTTTTTCAGACCACCCGGATATTAAATGCGCGCCATGCACGTTGGGCACTATTTTTTGCCAGGTTCCAATTCCACATCGTATATCGACCTGGGAAACACAACACCGTCGCTGATGCTCTCTCACGCTACTATGAGACACCGATGGGATCTGCAACTCAAAATGACACCATCCTCGCCCCACGAGTATTTGCAGCGGTGGGAATTACCCTAACACAACTACAGCGTCTTACGCAAGGCACCCCGCCGGTGAGAGAACTAGCCGACACCCAGGACCCCTCGGGATTGTATCTACATCAAGGAGCAATTATTGTACCAACAGAAGCTCGCCAGCAAGTACTCTGGAGCCACCATGATGCGCCCTTGGCAGGGCACCCCGGGCAACACCGAACCTTCGAATTAATCAAAAGGCATTTCTGGTGGACAACCATGCGGCAAGACGTAAAAAACTATGTTCAGGGCTGTAATGTATGTAATCGAACCAAGACAGTACGCCAAAAAGCCGTTGGCCTGTTGCAATTGTCACCGCTCCCCAAGGGTCCCTGGCAACGAATAAACCTGGATTTTATCGTAGAGCTCCCCAATTCCCAAGGGTATACCTCGATCCTTGTCGTATGTGACCAGTTTACCAAAATGGGACATTTTATTCCTTGCAAAGGGTTACCCACTTCCCAAGCGACAGCCCATTTAGTCCTGGATCATGTAGTGCGATTGCACGGACTCCCCAACACTATAATCTCAGACCGGGGAACACAATTCGTAGCACGCTTTTGGCGGGCCTTATTTACAGCAGTCGGGGTCAAACTAGCCCCTACCACGGCCTATCACCCACAGGCCAACGGCCAAGTAGAAAGGACGAACCAGTCAATAGAACAATATTTACGCTGTTATGCCGACTACCTCCAAACCGACTGGTCGTCCCTCCTCTCCCTTGCAGAATTTGCATTTAACAACGCCCCCAATGCCTCCATCGGTACGTCCCCCTTCCATGTTTCATATGGTTATCACCCGCGATTGGCCCTTCCCGAGTTACCAGCAGTTGAGGTTCCAGCGGCCGGAGCCCTTTTGCAGCGCCTCCACCAGTGCCATACCCACGCCCTTGCCATGCTCCATAAGGCGCGACAGCAATATAAGAAGCAAGCGGACAGGAAGCGCCAAGCAGCTCCCCAATTCCAAATTGGGGACATGGTATGGATCGACCGTCGTCATTACCCTTCCCGTCGACCATCTGCGAAACTAGATGATAGATACTTTGGACCTTTTCCCATTGCGCAGCAACTCAACCCTGTCACCTATCGGGTGACATTACCTGCACAGCTCCACATTCACCCTGTATTTCACGTCTCCCTCCTCAAACCCTGCCACACACCACTCTTCCCACTCCCCGAACCTCCTCCTCCCAGCTGGGATCTCCCCGATTCGCCTGAGTTCGAGGTACAAGCAATCCTCGACGCCAAATACCGCCGCGGGGTCCTCTACTATTTGGTGGACTGGAAGGGATACGATGCCTCAGAACGTTCCTGGGAACCGGCATCAGCAGTACATGCCCCTCGTCTAGTTCGTCGGTTCCATTTGACTCACCCTCGTAAACCCGGCCCACGCCCCGGGGGGGGGGCGGGGGCATGGGGGGGGGGTACTGTCAGGAATTACCGCCGCCGCAGATGGCTGAGGCACCGCGGCGGCAGGAAGTTGGGGCAGGGAACACGGCAGGCGGAGGCCACGCCCCCTGGAGGAACGGGACAGCGGCCAGACGCTGCTGCACGCTCAAGGGGGCGGCGCCCTGAAGGCACGCCCCCAAACCACTCAGAACAGTGCAGGGATGCAGACAAGCATCCCCGCACAGCTGAAACCGTTCAGGTGGAGCCTCAGGGAACAGGGCAGGTGAAAGGAACAGGGGAACAGCTGGGATTAAGGCGTCGCTCGGCGCGATTACAGGCGCGTGGGGGCGGGGCCTCCCCTACTTAAGCCTAACTTAGAGTCTCACGCACTGCCGGTGATCAGCAGTGCTGTGAGACTGGCCCCAAGCGTGGTGGTGAAGGAGAGTGAAGGAGAGCGGAGCTAAGTACTTCAACTTAACTTGTGGATTGAGAGAGAGAGATTGGAGAGAGTGAGAGCGTGTGTGATTGTGAGCGTAAGTGGAACTGTGTGGTAAGGATTGTGCACTACCCCGTTTTTCCCCAGACCTCCTGGGTTCCCCCTGCCTTCCCCCAGAACCCTTCCTTTTCCTTTCCCTTATTCCTGGGGTCATTCGTACCCAGACCTGCACCAGCCCAGCACTCCCCATTCCCTGCACATCGTAAAAGGTAGGATAGTGGGGGTTGAGTGGCTGGGGTGCGCGAGTGTGGGCGTGGGTGAAGGGGCTTCACACAGGGCCTGTTGGTTTCGGAACCCCGATGATGAAAAGGCCCGTATCCCACTAGGGACTTTCGGCCACCTTATATCCTGAGGGGAAGCTTTCTCGTTATTGTGAAGCCCCGTGCAAGTGGGGGGCGTTTGTGTCAGGGCACAGGTTGCTAGGTCCGTGGACTCCCCCAGTGGAGGCCTCCGTCCCCTGGTCCTAACACAAACTCCTTTCTCTTCTCACCCACTGATATTTTTTTACCCTCATATATAGACCATAGCATTCTTTCTCTCTCAGACACATTATCTTTCTCACGCTTTATGTACATGTCACCCTCTGTCTACAGGGCCAGATGTAGGTATGTGCACATTGTGTGATTGCACATTGCCACATTTTAAGGGAGGGCAACACAGGACCCCCAATTTCAGTCCAACTGTCTGCATCTGACATGGCTATCTGCTTCTCTGTCTGTCTCCCTTTTTCTCTTACACACACATACACAATTACTCCCCACCATATACTAGAGCTGTGCATGGAACCAAGTATTTGCATTTGTGTTTTAGTATTTGTGTTTATTTGTATTTATGTCCTTTCTTATGGGGTATTTGTTTTGGCATAGATGTACAATGCGGTGCTGGCTGGGGAGGGGTGGGAATGGTGCTGGAAGGGAATATGGGAGTGGAGGCTGACTGGAGATGGGGTGGGAATATGAATGGTGGGGAGCTGAGGGGCTGCGGCTGGGGAAGGGGTGGGAATGGGGTTGGACGAGGGCCTGGGGTGGGTGCTGGCTTGCAGGATGAGGTCAGTATAGGGATGGCAGCAGGGTTTAATTTATTCCAGGACTTGCCAGGTCTCAGCCTTGACACTTCTCCAGATCCAAGTCATTGTAGCTAATCCACAAATTTCCACCTCATCTAGATGCAGAAGCACCAACCTCATCCCCAGTCTCTCATCTGACAGAGTTGGGTTGCTGTACATGGAAATAATAGGTGCTGCTACTTCCACCCATGAGCTGCTTGGCCAAGAGGGTGTTTTGGCACCAAACGGCTGATCAGTGGCAGCAACCCCAGCACTGGCACATGTCAAAGTTCACCTAAGCAAGGGCTTGCAAAGTAGGAACAGGGACCAAAACAGATGGCGTCATGGCACATAGAAGGGCAGCTCAACCAGAACCACTGAATCCCCCCCCCCCCCCTGCGCTTTCAGGGACAAAGGGCAGGATTTCTGGGTCAGGTTTGAGCTCTGAGAGTTCTCTGTCTATAAATTAAACACTGGATGGCAAGGAGTTGGGGAGGAGGTTCAGGCTTAGGAGGGGGTGGGAATAGGACTAGCTGGAGGTCCAGGGTGGGTACTTGCTGGGGGTGGAAAGGAGGCAAATAGGTGTTGGGGGCAGAGGAAATGGGGCTAGAAGAGACTCACGAGTAGGGCTGTGCATGGGGTCAAGTATTTGTATTTTTCAGTTCTTGCATTTATTTGTATTTGTGTCTTTGCTTACTGTTCACGGCATTTTCCCCATCGTTGGTGCCAATGTAGAAAATACAGTGAACACAGGACTGTGTATGGGTTATTTTGGCACAGAAGTGCAGTGAGGCTTTGCCAGTTTGACAGATGTATAAGGAAAGGAAAATACAGTCAAAACTGCTGCTAAGTCTGCCACCAATTTTAAAGGAGAGAACTGGTTTGGGGGAGGGTGGAGAGAATACGACTAGCTTAGTGGGGAGATTGTTAGCTTGGGGAGGGTGGAATAGGGTATGCTCAGGGGGATCACTGGCTTGAGGGAGAGTGAGGTATGACACTGGCTAGGGAGATGGAAGAATGGAACATGGGGCTGGCTTGAGTGGGGTGTTGCTGGCTTGGGGATGGGGGGGAATGGGACATGGCTATGGCTTGTGGGGTGTCACTGGCTTGGAGGATGATGGGGAATGGGACTAGGCGCAGGGGAGGTTGGTGGCTTAGGGAGTGGGAATGGGAGACAGGACTGGGAGAGGGAGAGGGTTGGTGGCTTCAGGTGGAATAAGGCAGGTTCTGGCTTGAGGGTGGTGGTTTTTGGCTCAGCTGGGATTCATTGGCTTGCAGAATATGGGATCCTTAGGTGGAAAGGGGGCATGAGGCTGGTTCAGTGCAGTCACTGGCCCCGATCCTATAGTTTGTGGATTCCATGCAGAGCCATCTGAATGTGCAGCCAGGTGGGACACACACACATCCACATTTCGGTCACTTTGCGTTGCGCTCAAACTGTGTGCATGTGCACACATGCAGCTTGTGCTCGGGAATCCGCAGGCTATAGGATTGCAGTCACTGTCTTGCGGGAGGGGTCACTGGCTTGGGAAGGGGAGGAATGAAGCTTCCAAGGGCTCACTAATTTTCCCTAGGTGGGCTGGAACCTGGCTGCACTGCTGGAGACTGCAGTTCTGAGACAGTGACAACCCCTGAAGGTGGGGAGGGCTCACTACAGGTTGATGTTCCACAAGCAGGTAGCTAAGCCAAGAGTCAGAGAGCAGCCCTGCACCAAGCTGGGTATGTGCTGCCGTTTTGGGCGTCTAGTGTGAGAGCTTGAATACTATATTTTTTGGGAAATGTTAGGTTTGCTCAAAACTCAAATACACAGACTTGGTATTTTTATTATGAAAAGGTCTTTTTTTTGCTTTTATACTTTGACAAAACCTGAATGCACAGCCCTACCTCTATCACTTTCACACCTCCCCGCCCCCCCCTCACCCCGCACATAGTTAGGCTGCGGGAGGGAATGCGCAAGCCAGAGTATGCTCAGGGTTTGGCTGGTCTGGAAGTCTTATCCCCCCCACAGCTTTGCTGGCAAACACACACACAGATAGGGCATTTTCAGACATTACGCGGGCCTTTGGCCCCGTACCGGCACCACCGGCTTCGTTCCCCACCGGGGTTACCCCGTAACGGCACAATAGACGTGCCGGGGGGATCCCGGCGGGGAAAGTGGGAGGGGCCGCGCGGTGCAACGTGCGGCCGCACGGCCCCGCCCCCTCCATGCACCCCACCGCCCGCCCTCCGAGGAGACGGGCGGGCGGCAGGGCCAATGCGGCCGCCGCGGCCGGCCGATCGTGCCACGGCCCGGGATCCCGCTGGGGATCCTGGGCCGTGGCGCGTGGCCAGACATGACTTTTCCTTGGTCACGGCCTGGGGTCCGTTTGACCATGCTTCCCGGGACCTTCCCCCGGCTAGCCCGGGAAGCGTGGTTCAAACGAACCCCATGTGGGGATTGACCGTGGCCAACATCTGGCGCGCCGCGAACAGACGTACGGGACACGGTGACCACAGGTGGGTATTCACCGTGGTTCACCGTGTTCACGTAACGGCTGAAATCACCCATAGATAGCAGCCGGAAATCCAGCTCTGTATCTCTGTGTGTGTTTGCTGGCAAAGCTGCACAGGGAGGGCTTTCAGACTGGATGAACCCCGCACAGATCCTGGCTCCTGCAGTCTCTTGTGGAGCCAAAATATGTGTGGGGGAAGGTCGTGTGAATGCAGTCTGAGAAAGTGTTGGTTCGGTTGGGGGGGGCTGGGGCTGGGACTGGAAAGAACTCCTGGGGGATGTTTGCTAGGGAGGGGGATGGGACTGGATGAGGGGGCTGTGAGGAACTCACTTTTTGTTTTGTGAGCTTTGCGGGTTTTGGCTGCTCCTTACCTGGCTGCATTGCTGGGAGCCTGCGGTAGTGATGCAGCGGCAGCCCTTGCAGACAGGGAGGGTTCACATATTGTTCCCTCTGCAGGTAGCTCTGCAGGCTTTCCAACTCTGATCCAGCTATTATTGCACAGTTTTGTGGTATGGTTCAGGACCCCAGGTACCATATTGTTCAGGTGGATATGGGTTCAGCCTGCTATACACACCTCAGCAGTTAATACATCTTGCAAGTACAACAGCTGCATCCACACTAGGATTTCAAGAGCAGTGTGATAAAAATGTCATGGCTCCTCCTGGAGCTCTCTCTCAAGCATACATGCTATAACTGAAACAGGTAATTTAGGCAGCCAGAACTAGAACTGAAACAGTTCTTGAACAGAACCCAGCCCGTCATGAGCTGGATGGGGTCCTGTGGGTTTGACAACTATGCTTGCTTTTGTCAGTATGCATTTCTCCTCTAGACTATGGGTAAAAACACAAGTGACATCAGTTTGCCACATCCTGGGTTGAACGTGGTAAGGCGGCCTGGGCGGACCGGGTGCATACTGGACCGGAGCGCAAAACAAACATCTGCCTGGCAGGGCTGACTCCCACACTATGCCCAGCGCCCAGTTCCCCACCATGAGGAGGCAGCCATGGTGGCCAGTGACAGCCAGCTATGACTGCATGTCACTGCCCTTGGCAGCTTGGCAGGCTGCTCTGGGGTGGCCCACTTTGGTCTGGTCTGGCAGACCCTAGCCTGGGCTGTGATCCTGTAACTCATCACTACGACATCAGATATGCCCTGGGTCAAACATCTGGTGGGGCCTGCACACACAGTCACATTTGGTTTTACCCTCTGTGTGTACACAAACACACACACACACACACACACACACACACACACACACACACACACACAGAGGGAGATAGATAGATAAATGCCAACTATTTTTGCTAGTAATTTAGAAAAACCTCCTATTTAGTGGAATTCACCACACAGGAAGTGGGGCCTACAGATAGCATAATGCGGAATTCATCATTCTGGTAACTAAATCTAGTCTCTACTCTCTTCCACATTACCTCCCACCCTCTTCAGTCCAACAAATCAACCACAACTAGAAAAACAGCACTACCATCCAACCACCAACACAGAGAAGAGGAGCTTTATGATGTCACATGGGGAGTTATTGATCGGAAGGAAATGGAAAAATGAGTGAGAAGGCAGGAAGACATTTTAGCAATAGAAAGGATTCCTAGGTACTATGCTTTTTATTCTTTGGTTGTGTATTTAAGTGCATCACAGTAACAGCATTAAAGGGAGAGGAAGGCTTGAGTGTTTGAAGGATCAGGTTTTACAAAGACATACGCTCAAATTGACCCACTGTGCTGAGATTAGAGGTGAAATGAATATTTCTGATTTTGGTCTGACAAAGAGGATAACAACTGCTATTCACTTCTGTTTCATCAAATATCCATTTCACATATTTCATTTTAATTATTTTGTTTATTTCAGTATTTTGTAGGGGTGGGAATATCGGTATCGGATAAATCCGATACACACGATAATTAGGTATATCAGATTAATCCGATAATCCTATAATCACTGGTATCAGCATACCGGATTTTTAACATTGCCTGCTTTACTGTTTTTTTTACATCATGGCCATTGAAGTATATGGCCGCAATGTAAAAAAAATGGTAAAGCAGCCAATGTTAAAAATCTGGTATGCTGATACCGGTAAATCCGATACCAGAGAGATCTGATACCAATAAATCCGGTATCTGGTATTCTCCCTGGTGTCCCATCCCTAGTATTTTGTTTTGGTTATTCTGGTATTTTGGTTACTTCATTTCTGCATTGTTAGTACTACTGCACATACACAGTAGTTGAAACAAAGTAGTTGAAATCAAAATAAACAAAATAACCTAAATGAAATTACTGAATACATGAATAACAATTTCATTTCAGTTGCAAATATTTTTTAGGATAGATATCTGAACATGCAAATAAATACTCATGGATACAAAAACCATTCATCATTTCACCTCTAGCTCAGGTCTTCTGATAATCTGGTTCTTATTTTCATCCCTAAATAGAAACTGCCTTCTTTGGAAAATCAGCCCTACGTTTGAGGGCTGACCTTCAGCTCTCCTGGAAATCTGATACAGAGAGTTTATGAGAACTCATCTCTTGTTATTATTATTCCAGCATAGAAATAGTCAAGAATGATTTTTTCCCCTGTGAAAACATTTGATTCCAAACTAAAAGGATAAGAGAAAATGTTTAGATTTTGGTTGAAAAGCTGAAAGTTAAACATTTTCATGCTTTATTAAATTTTTAAAAAATCAGTCAGTCTGGTATAAATATTGAGTTAAAGCTTTAACATTTCAGGTTAGTCTGCTTTGTGAGCAGACACCATCACTCAAGGTGTGAGTCCTGGCAGGATCCAGTCCGCAAACCTTCAGCTGAACACTTACTACAGTGTATTTACAAGGGATGGAATTTAGTATTTACTTCTGTTTCATGTTTGTTTACTTTGTATTTGTTCTGTTTCATTTCTGTTTCATTTTCCATTGAAGTCAATGGAAAAATATCCATGAGGTTTCTAAAACTACTAGTGAAGTGTCTACTAAAGTCAAGTGTAGTGTACTTGTCTGGAACTGGTTTGGGGGGGCGATGTGGGTGGCACTGGGTTTTGGGGGGGGGCAAATTCCAGGAGCTGGGGTTTTTGGTTGGTGGGGGTGGTTTGGAGGTGACTGTGTGCTCAGGGGGTGCCTTGTGGCTCTGGTCCAGGGTGCTGTGAGGTCAAAGGTGACTGGCTGTGCCTAGGTGAGGGGCAAGGGTTAAGGGGGTGGCACTGGGGTTGGGGTGACACTGGGATTGTGGGGAAATGCCAAGGGCTGGAGGCTTTTAGTGGGGGGGATGTTTTGCTTCTACATGGCAATTGCATTTCTAAACCCCTCTGCCTGCCTCCCCCCTTTCTACCCCACCTCACAGCTGCTTCTTCTCACCTGCTCTGCATCCTGAGACCAACTTTGCTTTCTGCTTGCCCTGCTGACCTCTTCACCTGCATCTGGAAACAAGAAGAAAACAAAGTTGATCTCAGGACACAGCGCAGGTGAGACGAGGCAGCTGTGGGGTGGTTTGTGGGCCTGAGACTGGCCAGGGAGGGCTGGCAGTAACCCAGGCTGCATTCACATCTGCGGTGGCAAGACCCACAAGGGGAAGACGCGGCAGCAGGGAGAAGCCAGAGAGCAGAAGAAGAGCCAGTATGAACGGGGATGTGCCGCCGCTTCACTTGCGCATGTCAGGGCAGGATTTTGCACTCTGACATGTGCGAAGGAAGCTGTGGAACATCCCCGTTCACACCGGCTCTTCTGCTCTCCGGCTCCTTCCGAATCTTCCCTTGCGGGTCTCTCTGTTGCAGTTGTGAATGCAGCCCCAGGCTGGAGAGCAGAGCTGGGAGACAGAGAAGAATGGGAGAACAGTAGCTCTGCTACCAGAGCCCAGGTGAAATTTACTGGGCTTCAATTAACAAGTGGGGAAAGATGCAGAGCTTCAGGCTGATTTTATATGAGCGGCCAGGGAAGCATGCTCTTCAACGTGCAGCTAGGACAAGCTTTGCGGGGTGCATTTACACACACCAGAAGTGACCGCCCACCATAGGACTCGGTGGTGCACATGGCCTCCCATGGCCTCTTTGAGGATGTATTCTGGAAATCCCGATACTGAGGTTTCCAGAACACATTTTGAAAGAGGCCGTGCGAGAGCCGCACGTGCCACCGAGTCCAATGGCAGGTGGCCCCTTCCGGTGCATGTAAACACACACCACAAAGCTTTTCCTAGTGGCGCATTGAAGAACACGCTTCCCTGGCCTCTCGTATTAAAGTGGCCTCAGAGAGCAAGCTGAACAGAGCCTAGTCCAGGTGCGATTTACTCAATCTGAATGAGAGAGGTTTTCTGCAGTAAGACAGGTCAGGCTGCTGAAAGGTTTTAGTAGGCCTGGGAGCCAAATTCTATATAAGATCCCCCTCTTTCCCAACCACTCCTCTGTCTGTTCCTGTCTATGCTGGGAAGAGATTGGTCCTCTCTGAGGCTGGGGGCAAGCTGCCCCAACCTGTCCCCCTCCTCTTTATCCCTGGGGACAAGACTTTCCAAACACACCAAAGAAGCTAATAGATTTCATGATTACCTCTATCCCATGGCAAACAATCATGGGTCACAAAACCGTACATCAGAGGCTAATGGATTTTCAACGGCATACTTTGGTCCTTTGTGCATTTTTTAATTTGCTTTTAATTTGTATTGATCTTCCCCCTTCTGTTCCAGTATTTCCAATGTCAGCAAGTTAAAAAGGACTCCAAAGAAAATGTTCTCCTATGCCACATCAGGGAAAGGAAAAGCAAGCACCCAAGGTACATAGAGGGCCCTACGAAAATTGATTAGACTAGCGTGGCAGGAACTTTTTGAACAGACCACGCTAAGACAGTGAAAAAAAGAGCCCCTTGGTGTCACATCAGCTGAAGGAGCATGTCACACTGAATGAAATTTGCTTTGATACACTGTTCAGTGTGGGTTAGGTGTCCCTTCTGTGTGTAATCCACAGTGGATATGTAAGCCTGTTACAGCCCAGCATCCAAGGCTTATTCTTTAGTTCAAGCTGTGCAGGGGTGAACAACATTTCCCTTTGCTTGGGTCACTTAGAAAATTTAGTATAAGCTCTGCAGGCTGGATAGGAGTTGGGGGTGGGGGTGTTTAAGTGGCATTCACAGGATGGAGGAAAGGAGGGGACGGTCTTGATCATTGTTCTATGCAATGGATCCATCCCTTTCCTGGAGTGTATATGCCCTCATCCCCATTGCCTTCCGATAATTCACTCTTTGAATACTTGATGGGAGACACTGGATTAGGGTGACCAGCTCAAGACTGGTATTTTGCAGGACACATTCTTTCCATTTGAGGGACACACTTAAAATGAACACAAAGGGTGTGTCCCCCCCTCCCCCCCAAATGCAAGTCACAGGCCAAAAACCCTTCTCCACCTTTTCGCCTAGAAGCAACTCTTGAGCCTTTATGGGATATTAAACTAGACGGTCCTCTGAGTTTTGCAGCAAAACACCCTTCTGGCTGCAAATGGGGAGGGGGGAAATCAGCAAGATCACAAGCCCTTTCCCCTCTAGGACGTTGTTTTTTTGTTTCCCCTCTAGAATAAACAAGCAGAGAACTTTTTCTAAGGAAGTGACTGCCTGGACCAGGCTCGGGTATGTACCTTGGTGTGGGGGGATGCACTGGTGGAAAATAATTCCTGCCAGTGCCTGTCTATGCAATAGACGTGCCTTTTTCAAACAACCGGGAGCCGAGTGCCCTTCCTCCTGCTACCGCGCCCACTGCCACTACCACAGCTTTGTAGGGTTCCCACCTGCATGGTCTCGCTGCCAGTGTGTGTGAGCTCTGAACCCTTGTGGCTGCAGCACCAAAAGCCGGAGGAAGTGAGTGCCTCCCAGGCCCGCCCCCAGCCCCTGTCCTTTCGGCAGGCGTCACTGCCAAAGGGGAAGGAGGAGGGAGGCACCAGCCGGTGAGGGGGAGGGATTGGCAGGGGTGGGTGGATTAGGGCCAATCAGTCTGCTGGCAGGACTGTGGGGAAGACACCCCATTTGGGGGTCAGTCCCGGGAGTTCTGGGACAGTTTCTCACCCTAGACTGGATCCACAAACCAGATCCAGGAACTGGAAAAGAGCCAAATGAAAAAACAGCCATGTGCCAGATTTAGCTCATGGCTGGAGGTCCCGCATCCCTGCTGTTGTGATTTGTGCTGGTAGCTATCAAGATTACCAGTTCAGTCCCTTGGATCAGCTATGATGACAGAAGGCCTCACATAGCTAGTGGGTGGGTTCTCCAGGATATGTACCTCAGAACATGGGACAATTTCAATCATTTAAAATTAACTTTCGTGTGCTTTGGCATTCTTCTCAGCCCCCACTACAAAGAGAATGCGTGACTTTGTTCCAGACTGGGTACCCAATTTAGCTGAAACAGTAGAGACTCCTGTTTGCAGCTGAGGAAATCTCTGGCTCAATCCTCACAGCAAATGATCAGGAAGTCCCATAAGTTCAAGGTCTATTTTCCTCCTAATCACTTGAGACAGTGGAGCATTTCTCCCATCCAGAGCAAGAGCCTTGTATACAAAGGAAAAGAAAATATAACCTTTCTCTAAGAAGTACTATTAAAGCTACCCTCAGTCTGGATCAGCCTTTGGGAGCTATTTTTTCTTAATCTTACTTGTTTGTATTACTTTATTATATGTCGCGTATATGGTTGTAGCCTGGTTCATGAACGGGAATTCTGGTCTCCTGTCAACAGCCATTTAATCAAGGGAACTATAGCCTGAGCCTCGCAGTGTTCTCCCCATTTGATTGAACGTGGCTTGCATTGGTGTAACAGGGTAAGCATAGGGCTGAACACGTGTTGGCTCAGAACTGGAGCTGAAATGGGTACCAAATCAGGGTAATGCCTGCATTTTGTATATCTGAATCAGAACCTGAATGCCATTTAAGTACTTGAAAAACTGAAATTTCAGTTGCTGTTTTTTCAAATATCCAGAATTATCTGAAAACCCAAAATAATACCCCCCCACCCCAATTTGGCATGAAATTTGAATAAAACAGCTATCTCAGCATACTGGTTGTCAGTATTTTGGTATTTTGGGTACATGAATGAACAAAAATCGGTTCGGGTAACAAAAAGTATAGGAAATATTTGGTTTGATTCATGTACCAGAAATTTGATGGATAGATATACCCGTTTGCGTGGACATAAGTGTTCAGATCTACTCAGGACACATTTTTCAGAACCCAATGAGATGGGGGGAAGTAACAGGGAGAAAATATTAGAAGATTGTAATCATACCCCCCTCCCCCAAGCTTTTTCTTAGGTTAAACATTTCCATTTCTTTCAGTCTCTCCTCATATGTCTTTCTCTCCATCTCTTTTAGCATCTTTGTTGCTTTCCACTGAACCCTCTCATGGTTGGTAACATCCTTTTTAAAGCGAAGTTTCCAAAACTGGATGCAGTACTCTAGATGAACCCGGATCAGGGCTGAATAGGGAGGAACAATCATGTCCTTTGTCATAGAGACGATACTTCATTTAATGCTACGTGGTCACCTTTTTACCTGCTACAGTAAACCTGTGCAAAACAGCTGCACTGGGCGTGGTGGGAGGCAGCATGGAACACTCTTTCCCCAAGTGCTAGGACATTGCGTGGGGGGGGGGGGGGGGTTGGGGATGGTGGGGTGGGATGTGATTTATTTTATTTCTCCTTTTATGTGATTGTAATTGATGTTTTTAGTATTTGTAAGCCGCCCTGAGCTGCCTGTGGCCAAAGGGGCGAAGCAGAAAATGTTTTATATAAATAAATAAATAATTGGGTTCAGAAAATGGGACATAGTGAATCTTCCTGTCCCCAAGCCCCATACATTTGCCAGGTAGATTTGGATTCCGCAGGATGTTTCTCACACAATTGACATTGTGGTTGCTCCTGGATCAGACCTTTGATCAGGGACAGAAGACAAACTATCTGTATCCTGCACATTAGAATGTATAAGTAGGTATACTTTGGTAGCAACTAGAAACCTCAACGGAGATCACTGTTTCAGGATCTAGGGGCCTCAGTGCTATCCTTTCCTTACCTTAGAAAAACATAAGGAATAAATCTAAATACAAATAATTTGCCCATGGTCATGCAGGGAATCTGTGGAAGAGCTAGGAACTTGGGCGCTTTTAAATTATCCCGCTCACAAGCGAGATCGTTCATTCTGCTGCATCTCCCTCCCGCCTTCCTCTCTACGACATGTCTGATGTTCAGAAGAGCATCAGATATGGCGTAGAGAGTATGTGCTCATGCGCGTCCTTTGCGCATGCGCAATCTGCCAGGAAACCTGGAAGTGCGAGTTAAAGCCAGCACATCGGTGATCCGCCTTGAAGGGGGCAGGATCGCTGGGCCGGCTTGATGCGGGGGAGACGTGGCTGCACTCCGCGTCAGGCTTTTAAACGGACGGTGTCAATGGCGGCTGTTAAAGGGCTCAGCCGCCATTTCTGTCTCGTTTAAAAGTGCCCTTAGCCCAGGCCTCTTGGTATTAACAACAACTAGGCTTCCTCCTGCAAAACTCCAATGATGAATTCCAGCTGTCAATGAGCAACAGCCAGATCCTCAAAGATCTGCAGTGGTATCAGCTCCACTGAAGAGAATTGAGTTCTGTAATGACTAGTTAGCAATTAACTAAATATTCATTTATTTCTTTAAATTTATATCCCACCCTTTACTGAAGGCTCAGGCTGGATAATAATGATATATAAAAATATATATATAAAATAAGAGTGTAAACAATTAAAAAAACATTAAAATCCCCTATAATCCCAACCCCCTCAAGAACTGTCACACATCAAGCACATGACCAAATAAAAGGCCTTACATCACCTTTAGAAAATGTTCAGGCCTGGGCTTTGATAAAACCCCAGAAGAAGGGTTGTGGAGTCCCATAGTTGTGGAATAGCTACTGAGACTGCCTCTGTTTACATGCCTTTGCCATACAGACTTGATGCACTGATAGAACTTGCAAGAGGGTGCTCCTGGCTGACCAGTGCCAGAAGGGGTGTTAACACACTGGCTGGGAATCCACCATACCCTGGAGCTGCTCCATGCCCACCCACACCTGCCTGAAGCCACCTCGCATGGGCTCCGTGAGGATCCCAGCAGAAGAGCAAACGGTTTCCTGGTCACTGGCAGCCTGCACAGCACCCCCTTCGACCATAAAGTTGTGGTTGCACCTGCAACAGCTCTCGGCTGTGACTGCAACTCGATGGTGGAGAACACACCTGCCCCATGCACCCCCCATCACATGGGAGGCAGCTTGTAGGCAGTACGTTGCCCCGGTTTGCGCTGGATTATCCTGCATGGGGTGCTCTGTTGTTCTGTGGATGATGCCGTTGTTCTGGGGATGACGTCAGGGTGCTGCCCTGACCCAAACTGGGGTGAACATCGGGCAGCCACCCTTCACACAGGTGGGTAAATTCAGGGCAAAGGGGGGGCCAATGTGGGGCCCCATCTCATGTGATAATACCCAAGTATCATGATGGATCATAAACTGGAGCATTGTGAATAGTTGCTATAAACAGTTTGTGAGCAATCTACATCAGGAGCATATCTAGCTTGGAATGGGTCCTAGGAAGGGAGCCCCATATCCTCTCTCTCAGTGTCAGAGGACACTGCCATACCATTAAACAACCCTTCCTGCCAGGCTCATGAGTCCCAGTGCAGATGCACCTCCTCTCCCTATGATAGTTATGCCCTTGATCCACATGATTAGACATAGCCACAAAAGATTTTTTGCCAGATAATTCTAAATAAACAAATTAATTAAAAATGTGAACCATTCACATGCAAAAAGAAAAAAAAGTGCAAAATTCTTCACATAAATTCCCCACCACACAAATCCCCCAACTCTAGTGATCGGCTTACCACCCTGAAGCAGGAAGATTAAGAGTCCCGTGTAATTTTTCTCTAGCTACTGTAACTGCCGAGACTATTCATATTCATATAAAGGTCTAATCCTCTAATCTAATTTTTTTTTTTTTTGCCTTGTGGTAAAGCTTTACAGCCTGTGAGCCAAAGTTTTGAGCAAGAGTGTTATTGATAAATTACTGTGGAAAAGAGAAACTTAGACTGTACAATGCCAATCTCTGGGCTTTTCAGAAAGAGATTTCTCTTCCCAGTAGGTGGGACAGAAAAGAATACTCGGATTCCCTTCTCATTTCCCACTACATTCCAACCCACAAACTTCATTCTTCCTCTGCAGGGTGTGCATGTCATTTCCGTTATTACAATAATGATAACAAAAATTGTCATTCTCATTATCGTTATTACAAAAATGAGAATGACAAATAATAATAATAAAAATAGAAATTAAAAAGACATTTTGTTTTTGAAATAAAGGGACAAAACTGAAAAACATATTTTAGGCTATAACTTTTTGTTTCTTATTCAATTCTGATTAAACTTGGGGATATTGTACCCCCAACAGAAGGCACTACATGTACCAGTTTTTGAAAAGGTTAGCTAAAGGGAACCGATTTTAGAAGCAATTTAATGTTGTGATTTTAAGAAAAGCTCCATACACATCCATGGCTACAACTTCTTTATCTTCCATCCAATTTGCATGAAACCTGTGAATATTGTGTTTGGTATAAGACATTAACTTGAAAATACATTTCCAGCTGAAAATGTTATACTCCATCCTGTTTACAGGATATTTGGCAGGAATGTATCATATACCTTCCCTGTAATTTCTGCCAAACTACAGGACAATTTGAAAAAGGGACCCAATTTTATAAGCAATTGAAGTTGTCCCCTTGAAGACCATTATTCAGATAAATAGCAGCACATGCAGTGCCAGTCAGAGGCAGGCACCATATGGCAGGGGGAGGTAGGCTGTAGGAGGGAGGATGGAGAGCAACCCAAAAGACTGACAGACACATTCACTGGCAATTACTGCATGATTGGTTTCAGCTTTACAGGACCAATCGGTAGTGGCTTTGAGGCGGGCATAGAAGGGACATAACTTGGACTTTGGTGATCACATCCCAGGAATCAGGAGACATAGTTTACACATCCAGGCTGGCCAATTATCATCACAATCATATTCTGCAATGCTGTGATAGAGGGCACAAGAGACTCTCTATTGGCTCTTTCCTAAACAGATGCTTCTGACTTCCCAGTAAGAAGTGGGGAAGAGATATTGGGATGGTCACACAGCACAGAATGTGGCTATTTGGTTGACATTTCTGCTGGCCAATTGGCATCACAAACGGATCTTGTACCACAGTGATACATAAGAGAATCCCAGGCATAGGCTCCTTCTCTGCATATGCTGTGCAGGCATATGAAATTGTGACCCTTTATCACATCCTTCTAATATTTAGCAGAGATGATCAAGAAAGTGTTATATACATCTCTGCCACATTTCATGTACACTGCTTGGATTACACAGATGTTACAGTCAGACATATATTTGTAAGTTAATTGCTTATACCACCAGGACCCTTTATCTAATCCTTCTGAAAGTTGGCAGAGGTAGTCAAGATGGGGAGGGGTGTAAACCTGTCATGTTTCATCTACATTAAATGTGAGACAGAAGTTACAACTAAGAATGTATATGAAAGTTCTTGCAAAATAATATAATTCAACTGCTTATAAAATTGGATTATTTTATCCAATTATTTTGGAATTTGGTACATATAATGCCTTCCATTGGATGTACAACCCCTCCAGGTTTTAGCTAAATATAATGAAAAACAAAAAAGTACAGCCAAAAATGTGTTTTCCATTGAACCCAATGGAAAACAAAAATAAAAGCAAAAGAGAAAATGAAAATTTGACATTCATGAAAATGAAAACGACAGATTTAAGTAACAAAAATAAAAAACGAAAACAAAAATGACATGGCCCCCTGGTGCACACCTCTACTGGCAGGCGGACCTGAGTTGGCTAGAGAGACTCCTGTCAGTGCTCACTTATAATTCTTCCAGGGAAGGTGTCCAGGAACGCCTGCAGAAAAAGGTGGCAACCTTTGTTACTTCACCTTTCTGTGCTACATTCCCTTAATCTCTTTAGACTGTAAGCTCTTTGGATGGAGTGAGGATTGCCTTTTGCTAAAAATTAGGTATTCAACACATTTTCAAAATATTTGAGCACCCACAATTGGACTTGTTTGATTTCCCGACAAATCAACTTTCATTTGAATGATTCTGAAACTCTGGTCACTGGAAACTGCTGGATAGTCAGCACTTCTGAGAAAAAAAAATCTGATCCTTATTTTGATGCCTAAATAATGAGAGCTGGAATCTTTTGAAAATCTGGTCTGACTTTGGATGCTGATGACTTGGAATTCTGCACCTAAGCTCTTTTGAAAATTCAGTCAACAGGGCCTAGTATGGTGGGACTTCAGTCTTTGGCTGTTTTTAAACAAGCAAGGCGATAGGGGGCTGGGTCTGTGGCCCTGAGTGACACTGCCTCAAAGTGCCCACTAAGGTGGAGTGAGTGTGGAGTGCTTCAAATGGACAGCACCAATGTGGCCACCCTACATTTGGCTGGCCCTGCACGGAGCACTCTGGATTTCCTGGCTAGGATGGGGGGTGCTCTGAGGCTCGCAGGTGTGCTCATCGGCCCTGCTCCACCTTCAGATGGGCGGTCGAATGTGTGGCTCATGGGTTGTTCCCAAGTGGCTATGTGGGATAGCATCTTGTTTTCAAACTCCCTGAAGTAAGGCTTCTATCTGCTATATGAAAAATAATAAAAAGAAGAATTTTGATCAGTTTCCTCTAACAACAGAACTGCAAAATACCAACTTATTATTTTGCAAACAAACAAACAAGCATTGGATGATAACTGCTTTCACTCGCTCATCATGACTTGGACCAATTTTGCTCCTATGCCCTGCAGGTGAAAGGCGCTGTATCCCATTACCTGTCCCCAGAGCCAGGCGCTTTCCCCTCGCTAGCTTTTATCTCAAACTAATAGCACATTCATGAGCAATTTCTTTGGGTGATTAGATTTTTGATGCTAAGCTGCTATGGATTTTTTCCCCCTCAAAATTATCTTTTCACTCCATGGTGTTGGTATTCTTTAGATGACAGCCCATGCTAAAGAAATCTCTCTTCCCCCCGCCCCCCAAGCAATGGAACAAATACTTTCCCCAGTTGCAATGATGTAAACCTGGAGTAACTCGATCAACTTCAGTGGGCTCATCACTGCAGAGACAAATTTTGCCCTTTGCTTGTTTTCTTTTAAAACGTAACTTTCCCTTTTTGAATATTTCATCCTTTTTAATAGCCCAAACATACATTTCCATGCCAATACATTTAAAGCTGTGTTGTCAGAAGAAGCTTTTCTGCATTGTACTCGCTCCCAGATGCTTTTTACAGATACTGAGCCGTGTTGCAAATACCAGTTAAATGTTTAAAACTACTTCTTTCTCCCTGTATTGTGCATTCAACTTAACTTCTATTAAAGCGTATTTATGGCTGGGAAGATGACATCTTACGCTGAGGGAGTTATGCTCCCTTAGTGGCTTTCTTAGCGAATTTACTCAATCAGTCAAGAAGAAGCTTTTCTTTTCTCTGTGTGTGTTTATATGCCTTTAAAGTGACTATAACGCTACAGACCGCCCAGGAGACAAAATGCTTTATTAATCCAGAGCCAGAAGTACAGTTGGAGCATAGAAATGGCCAGCCTTTCTCCTTCAGTTTGCTCTGCGTCATCTAGCAATTGCACTTATTTTCTCTCCTGCTTCTTTTCCACAAATATTATCAACATTCTACTGTGGCCGAGTGATATGGTTGAGTTGTGCTAAGAGCCAGTCTACAGGGAATTAGCATTCTGCCTCTGCATCACCTAGATCTTAGGCAGGGGCTACATGGGGCGACTGAGTCAGTGGGTAATTTCAGATGTGATGGGCCTAGAGGCCCGCCACGCTGAACCCCGGACAGGAATTACTCTCAGATCTTGGTCTGTGATGAAGCCGTCCGTCCTTCAGATGTGCCGGGCACTGCCAACTCCGTCACTGTGGGGAATCAGGGAGGGGTGGGGCTACATGGTGTAAGGCCGCACAGCCCCACCCTCCTGCGCTCCCTCGGCTGCCTGCCCATGAGGAGACGGTTGGGTGTAGCCGCCAATGAGGCTGCTGCACCCAATCCCGTACCATGATTTGGGATGCAATTCCAGACCAGGACAACTGTTACTTTTGCCCCTTTCTAGATTGTGGCCAAGCAAACTATGGTTCTCGACCTCTGACCGGCCGGAGGTCCAGAACTGTGGTTAGATTTGACCCCCGTCAGAGATTCACTATTGTGAACATCTGGCAGGGGTCAAACAGATGTTCACAGGAACGCTGTCACCACAGGGGATCCACTGTGATCCACTGTGGTGAAAGGCATTTTTGTAACATCTGAAGTTACCCAGTAACTCAGACTAAAAGCCAGGTGACCAGAAGGAGCCCAGTAAGGAAGGGGTTAATGGGGCTTATGAACAGCAATTAGCCTAGCTGATGCTGTAGAGAAGGTCAGATCAACAGACGTAGTATGGTCACATGATCTAGGCTTGGCTATAAAAGGCGAAAAATCTAGATAGGTCAGAACCATTTGAGGCACCACAAGATGAGGAACTCCTTGATAGATCTGGAGACAACTTGCTAGGGAGGTAGGAGGGAACACTGGTTCCTTTCCTGTGGCAGAGAGTTATACCACATTCACACCTGATGCTCCGGCACTGTTAGAGTGATGTAAGGCACAGACGTGGCAGCAGAATGGCCCCCGATGATGGAAGTAGAGCGAACGGGCAATGGGGATCTGCTGCGGCTAGTCTTGTGCATGACAGGGCACAAAATATAGCCCTGTCATGCCCGAGACTAGCCCCGGCAGATCCCCGTTCACAACTTCACATGCACCGGCTCTACTTCCTTCATCGGACTCCTCCCTGCTGCCGCGTCTGTGCCTCATGTCACTTTAACAGCGCCGGAGCATCAGGTGTGGATGTGGTATTAGAGGACCAAGGAAGGCCAAGGTGAGGGTCATAGAGGAGCCATGGGGGCTGCTAGAGGAAAAGCAGACTGCCCTGGAAGAACAGTCATTAGGTCTGAGAGATAGGGTGTCTTCAGACAGACATAGGACTGGTCACCCCCAAAGCTGCTCTGGGTGTGCACTTCTGCATCTGCTGGCATCCAACCCTGCCTGTGTCCATTTTAAATGGATCCGGTGGCTGCCATGGCCCACAGTCCACCCACGTAGCTCCCCTCTCCCCCACCCCATAGACTGTCTGATGCTCTAGGTTGCTGCCTGCAACTCTGTAGTGTTGCCCAGGGGCAGCCCCCAGCTGAGAGCAGAGCTGCAGTAGCCATCCACCAAGGAGACAGACCCCATCTCTGCCTTGGCCCAGTGCCCTAGGTTTGGCTGAATCACTCAGCTGGTGGTGCTCATGGATGTTCTGGAGTATTGCAAGCAGCTTTCTCTGTTTCTGGTCCACCTCACCATCTGGCAGCCTGCCTTTAGAGGGATGGGCCACCCTGGGGTGAGGTGAAGCAGAACCAGGGCTGCAGTCCATCTTTTTGCACCCATAGAGAAGCAGGCTAGGGGAAACAAATGGTAGAGAGAGAGAGCAAGCAGGTACTAGTGTTCACTGCGGTTTAATATGGGCCCCTGACTGCAAGGACAAAGAGGTCCAGGGAGAAGTCAGAGAACCTCTAGGAAGGCCTAGGGTAGCTGTATGGATACATAGACAGAAGGACTAGATAGTGATACCTTAAGTGCAAAGGTTAGAACTGGGGGGCTCTTGTCAGGATGATGCCCCAGTGGCTCAGGGATCCTCAATAGGGATGTGCGAACAGAATGCGGTTCGGATGTTTGGATGTTCGGTCGTTCGGTTCAAAACCCAAGTTCAGGTTCAGTTGTTTGGTTCGGCGGAACTTGGCTGAACATTCAAAAATAGCGCTACCAATACAGAATTCGAAGATTTTTTCATTTGGCCCTGAAACAACCCCTGGTCTCCACCCCTGGTGCCAGGAAGTCTGTTCCTTAGCTGCTTCCCCCTTCCAGTCATGTTTTTCCGGCCCAAAGTCATGTTTTTCCCACCCCCAAACTCATCCAAACTCACCCGAACATGACCAAACTGTTCGGCCATTTTCGAGTTCGGTTCGGACGTTCAGTTCGGATGTCTGAACAGACTGAGTCCGGTCCAAACTCCTAACATCCGAACCGTGTTCGCACATCCCTAATCCTCAATGCATGGAGCACATGGGGACAATACAAGGTATCAAAACCCAGGGTAAAGAAAAGAGTGTAGGATTCAATGTTGGGAGCCAAAACACTCCTCCAGAAGAGGGGCAATGAACTGTATAATTCTCAGATGGAGATCTGAACTTCATGACTAGAGGCATATGAGGGATAGGCAATTACTGAGAGCTAATTCTCCAAGTAGACCATCTGCGTCAATATCTAGGGCTGAGTCAAAAGCAAACGTTCCTGCTCCATACGGAAATACCAACCTTTTGGGAGTACTTGTGAGTATTTGACAGTACTTTGTTAGTCTCAGATGATTCCATGTTTTCACCATTGTCAATATCAGCATTTGTAATATTTGGTCATTGCTCATTGTCATTTTCTAGAGCTTTTGACCATTTTTTATCATTTCCCATCATTTTTGTCACTTTTTTCCACTTTCTGAGACTTTTACAGCTATTTTAGGCTTCAAACACCTCTTTCCTGGTTGCCTCTTAGGAAAAACACTTGGGAGAACAATGGGGAGATGATGGAATGGCACTTAGTAGGGGTGTGCAGCAGGCATATTGTTAGTTTTCCTTTTTGTTTTCCTTTTTGTTTACAAAATCTCATTCATTTTCAGGGCGTTTTGTAAACAAAAGTGTTTGTTTTCTGTTTTGTCATTGTTTTCTCCATTTATTTGTATTTAAAATAATATTTTTTTTAAAATCACTGTGCATGTGAAAAACGGCCACCGGGTCGTTCTGCGCATGTGCAGCACTTTCCCAAAATGGCAGTAGCGGCATAGGCACTATTTTGGAAAAGGGCATGTATGAGAAGGAGGAGCTTATTTGCTGAGAAGTGGAGCTTATTGACCAAGGGGGAAGGGCCTGCCCCTCTCTGGCTGCTTGAGAAGTTGGAGATATGCAATGGTGGACCTTAATGGTAGGCATAAGGGAGATCAGTGTGTAATGGGCACATACTCAACACATATAAGGCAGATCTAGAAAATCACATGGTGGCAGGTGTGGCAACATGCCACAGCTAAATCCAGTGATGCAGCTGCCCTCTCCTCAGCCCTGAGGATTTTCACCAGGAGCCGAGTAGAGCTGAAAGCAGGTACCCACAAAATGGGTGTAACCATCAAATTTCTAGTACCCAAATCAACTTGACAATATTGGGTACCGATCGGTAGCCAATTGCAACTCGATTTGGGTACCTGGTGTCCTGGAATGTCAATTGCTGGTGCTGGAAAGTATAAGGCCTGGCCTCAAACCCCCGGCCTCCTGGAGTGCTGCCCCAGCTGATGGCACTGCTGCCTGGCTCTGTCTTTTGCTCTGTCTTTAATTCGGTTTAAATTCCTAGTTTAAATTCGGCCTCGGTTCCTTTCTGTCTTCTCTGTGGCCCTGCTCCCCAGCTTCCTGATTTGTTGCCTGCCTGCAGTATAAAATCATGCTGATACCAACAGGAAATGGGGAGGAACAACTTCTCCTCAGCTTTTTGTATCTTTCCTCTGATTGCATTTGTTAGCTCCTCTGACTGTCTCCTGATTCCTGGCCCCTGGCTCTGCTCCTCTCCACTCTCTCCCTTCCTGACTCTGACTCCTACTCTCCTTGTATCCTGACTCTTGGATTCCTGATTCCTGACTTCTGCCTCTGCCTCTTAATTCCTTGCTCCTAACTCTCTCACACCCAGCTCCTCTCTCTCTCCCTTATCTCCTTGTTTCCTGATCTCTTGTCTCCTAGTTCTGGCTCTTGTCTCCTGGCCCATAGATCCTAAATTCTAACCCCTGACCCCTTGTTTCTGGTTTCCAGATCCTCCATAACCCTAGTCTCTGCTCCTCTTGGGTGTCTTTAGATTAGGGATGGGCGAACGCGGTTCGGTAGTTCGGTGTTCGGCCCGAACTCGGCCTGTTCGGACAACCGAACACGAACACGAACACGAATGCACCGAACGGACCGAACACCGAACACCGAAATGGCGAACACACCGAACCGAACCGAACACCGAACTACAAAATGGCCGAACACACCGAACGGAACCGAACACCGAACTACGAAATGGC
>QEPC01001425.1:531813-551558 GCA_003113815.1 Sphenodon punctatus | reverse complement strand
AACACGAACGTGAGGTACGACCGAACGACCGAACACGAACACACGAACCGAACGCGGCCGAACCGAACGGCCGAACGCGAACACACGAACCGATCGCGGCCGAACCGAACGGCCGAACACGAACCGCGATCTGTTCGCCCATGCCTACTTTAGATATAACACTGTTCAGTGTTCTGTAACACAGTGTCCTACTGTTACAGTGTTTAGATAGACCGTCAACACAGTGTTCACCCCAAACACTGGAAGTGAACAACTGCCAGGTCTTGACAGTTTAATCCGTGTTTGGGGTGAACAGTAATTGGAAAATTGAAAATAATAATGAGTCAAATTTACCGATTTTGGGGGTACCTGATTGGTACCTGGGTAACCTGTCAGGTACCCAATGTCATACCTGAAAATGCAGGTATTGCCCATGGGCACTAAATTAAGTACCTGTTTCAGCCCTATGGCAGAGTGGTTACCGGACTGGATTAAATCCATAGTCCTTTTATCCTTGTATCTGGCTAGGGCACGCAGTACTTAGGAGGAAGATCAAGAATCCTTTCAGTAGGCAGATTGTTGAAGGCGGGTACGGTTGCCATACTTCCCCTTTAATCTTGGCAATTTATGGAAAAGTACATGGTGCGGGGCTGCATTAGTTCCAGTGCAGGGCTGCATTGGTTCCATTGCAGCCCTGCACCATGTATTTTTCATAAGCTGCCAGAATTAAAGGAGAAGTATGGCAACCCTAGAGACAGGGCTCTGTCCCTGACGTAAGGCATTTATCGCTTTACAAATCTGGCAGTGTTAATTAGTCTAGCTTTGGAAATTATCATCATAGAGATGCCCAGTCTCTCTTGGATCTGCATAGATTTTGGCATCAACCACATTCTGTAGAAGGGAGGTCACAGGCTATAACCCACTGTGTTGAATATTTTCTTTGATCAGTTTTGAATCCCTTGTTCTTGTTCCAGCAGTAGTTACCAACCTGTTATTTTCTCTGGGTGGGTGAGATAAGCCTGTCAGCCATGGAGGGAGAAGCAACCTGGGGCTGCCACTGAGTTCATCCCTTGATTAGAAGGACCCATTCACACAGTACTCCTTTAGAGCCGGGTGTAGGCCCATTCACAGAGTACTCCTTTAGAGCCGGGTGTAGGCCCATTCACAGAGTACTCCTTTAGAGCTGGGTGTAGGCCCATTCACAGAGTACTCCTTTAGAGCTGGGTGTAGGCCCATTCACAGAGTACTCCTTTAGAGCCGGGTATAGGCCCATTCACACAGTACTCCTTTAGAGCCGAGTATAGGCCCATTCACACAGTACTCCTTTAGAGCCGGGTGTAGGCCCATTCACACAGTACTCCTTTAGAGCCGGGTATAGGCCCATTCACAGAGTACTCCTTTAGAGCTGGGTATAGGCCGATTCACAGAGTACTCCTTTAGAGCCAGGATAAGCCTATTCACACAGTACTCCTTTAGAGCCAGGATAAGCCCATTCACACAGTACTCCTTTAGAGCCGGGTATAGGCCCATTCACACAGTACTCCTTTAGAGCCGGGTATAGGCCCATTCACACAGTACTCCTTTAGAGCCAAGAATAGGCCCATTCACGCAGTTCTCCTTTAGAGCCGAGTATAGACCCATTCACAGAGTACTCCTTTACAGCCAGGAATTGTCCTGTCACAAAGAATGGCCTTTTTTACCTGGTCCCTGCAGAGTGGGGTGTCCGTGGGCATGCCAGTGCAAGTGCATGCATGCAAAGTGGGTGGGCGAGATGTGCATATGGGTGCACATGCATCCCCATGCACCCCGCACTCATCCCCACACACGGAGCAACCACCATTTCCCCTGTTGCTCTGTGCGTGGGGATGCGTGTTGGGCAGAAGTGTTCATGCACCCCCAATCACTGTCTGTGCCTGCACCATGTCCTTCACATGGGCCTCTCCCACTCATGAACATGCAGATTTCTGTGTGTTCATGAGTGGAAGAGCCCTGTGTAAAAAGGACCAGTGACTGGAGTGATAGGATCCTGGCTTAAAGTAAAGTTATAGGTGCTAATTTTAAGGGGAAAACACAAAAGCTTTTATTCTTTCCTCCCCTTACGTGGAAAAGGGTCTTCAAATTAGGTTTCCCTCTGCTTCTGTTTCTTTAACCCATCTAAGACCCTCCTGGGAACCACTAGTGGGTAACCCATGGGTTGGGAACCACCACTATAGACAAACACAGATTTCTAGAGAACACAGCACAGACTAGGGCTGTACAGAAGGCACCCCATTTGTTTTCATTCTAGTTTTTGTTTAATAAAAACCATTCATTTCCCGGTTTTATTGAAAACCTGTTTGTTTTTGTAATTTTTTTTTCATTAAAAAAAATAAAAAGTAAATCACTGCGCATGCACAAATGACTGTCAGAATGAATGGGGGTTTCATACGTTTTTAGTAACTAAACAAAATGAAATAAATTGCACACCCTTAGCACAGATTTTCTGAAAATGGTATTGGTACTAACTGGCAGTTGCTTACCCCGTCACACTTCCACATTTTGCATTATGATGTGGAAGAATTATTTTATACACACAATTTGTATGGAAACTGCTGATTTTCCCTTAAGAGAGGGAATTAGTCCCCCCCCTTTTCTTTGCCTCCTACCCACCCCACACAATCCCATATTTAAAGGTTACAGGGCTGTTTTATGCAGTCTGTCCTGCTTCGATGAAAATGTGCGCTCTCCTGATAACCTCCCTGAAATAGCTTTATTGGCTACTACATCCCTGTTGAAAGACTTATTAACCAGCACCAAAGAAGGTGAACTTTTATCGACACAGGCATCTAGAACATTTCGCCTTATCAGGCCTGAACTGAGAAAGGGGATAACAATCTGGAACTCTGATAATTTAATTAGAAGCTCTGATCTGTAATTTAAAAAATAAATAAAGCGAGGAGCAAGGGGATGGTTTTATTGATGGCAAACCTAAGAACTCATTGTAAGCTGAACCAGCCGTCCCTTCAAGCTACTCTGGAACTGCTTGCATAAATCTAGTCTCTCTTGATGGTTGCAGCGCAAAGAAGGCCAAGCCTGTGTTCTAGCATTTAACAGCTGAGTGCCAAGCCAGACGAATGGCACTAGGTATTGCATTAGATCTGCACTGGTGATGGGAAGACCAGATTGAACAGTTATTGGGGTTAGATGGGAAGGAAACACATAGGAACAAATAGGAGAAAAATGAAACCTATTCCAAAAGGAACTCAGGGAGAGAGGGCCCAGTGACTAAAGTATGGGATTCTGTGACTTGGGTTCAAGACATGAGGCAGGTCATTTAGGATAATGCCATGTGAGACAGGGCCAGCTGGATCATATAGCTGTCCCAGGGAGAGCCACTGCAACCGCCACCTACCCTGAAACCACCTACCATGTGGAATCTGTGCAGTGGGCTGCCATCACAAAATCCTCCACTATGCCACAGGTCGGCTGAGATGCCATCCACATGGGGCAGCAGAACTCAAGCACAGTAGGATTGGGCCCCTGAAAGGAACTGCCCCCAAACAGCTGATAGGGGTGGGGGACGGATGGAGGAGTGCACTCACACCAAACAGCTGCATTGCAAACTAATGTGGGATAACGTCTCATGTGGTCTTACCCATAGTCTTTCTGTGCCTCAGTTACCCATCTATAGTTCATGTCATGTGAAATCAATGAATTAGCATAGGAAATAAACAGTGGTGAAAAGTAGAAAAATGCTTTGTGGCACAACCCAGAATCAGCAGGTGAGCTGCACCCATCTCAAAGGCTTCAAGCCATTAGCCTCAGGATCTCTCAGGATGTTGAGTCTGCATTAGAGCCTTAATGGATATTTGATTAATTCAGTTCACCCACTTTGATTTGGATTTGATGAAGCAGATATGAACCACTATCTATTACCAGGTTACACTGGTGCTCCGAAGTCTGCACTGGTTACCTATAGTAATAATAGTAGTAATATTTATTCAGCGTGACACCAGCACATTGCATAACAAATAACGATAACAAACAATAACAAACATACATACATAAATAGTCCACTGTTAAACATAGGAACTAAAACACTAGATCTAACATTCTAGCAAAATCCCCAGGGTAACAACCCACCCATAAATTATAAAATAGCTCATAAACACAACTCATCAACATACACAGATCCCATAAGCCCTGGTGTACCAGGCTCCCAGAGCTTTAAGCACGCTGGATTTCACCATCTTCCTCCAAAGGGAATTTTACCAAAGAAAGGGGTAGAGGTAGTCTCCCATTTGAAGACGCCACCTAACTAGCTTATGTATACAGTGGGTATCATAATACTGATATCTATCTGCTACTAAAAACATACAGTAGATAAGCCCTGTCCACTCATCTAACAAGATAAAAAGAAAGCAACATAATTCAGCCTGCAATCCCATCCAAGGGATACAATCGCCTGCATAGACCTATAAAGGTTCCTCTGAGGTCACTCTGTACTCCAGGAATCTTCCCCATGCATAGACCATCCAGGGAAGAAATTCTGCAATAGTTTGACTTGCATCTGTATTGTCCACCAACCACTCCAGTATCACTCCCTCTGATCTCCCCGGCAGCTGGTCCAAAAGTGATCCCAAGAGTTCTTCCCTAAGTTCATCATAAAGATGACAGCGCAATAACATATGTCCAACAGTCTCCACCTCCAATGAATTGAAAGGGCAGAGTCGCTCCAAAAAGGATACCTCCATAAAGTGACCATCCCAAACCATAGATGGTAATGCATTCACTCTTGCCTGGAAAATCAACTGTTTGGCCTTTGGAGAGATCGACATGGCAAGATATGAGGCCATACGGTCAGGGAGAGGGGCCCACTGATCATAATTCCCCAAATGAGGGGATGCCCTTACCCTGGCCATCTCCATTTGCCTGTCAATATCCCCTCTACTCTGAATGACTCCCCTCAAGTCTGTGGCTGGAGGCCTATGGGCCAAATACTCCCAGGATAGCCCCATTTCCTGCAGATGAGTCTCTACTTTACTCCACCATGGGCTCACATAAGTATAACCACTATGTTTTTAAGGAGTTCAGACCCCTGGCCCATAAATACTCTGCACCACATCTTGAGAGCTGACTCAAGAGCCATCTGCTGCCATCCCTTTTGGCCCAGCTCCAGCCTCAAAGCTGCATGCGGGGTCCCCTTAACATTATCCAAGAGTCCCATCAGAAACCTAGCCTGCACAGAATCCATGTCCTTCCTAACAAAAGGAGTCCAAAGTTCAGCGCCATAAAGAACTTGCGACCTAATTTTGCTATTATAAACCCGCAAAGCGGGTACCACAGCAGATCTACCTTGTTGCACAAAAAGATTGGAAATGGTGCGAGCTGGACCTTTAAATGCGGTCAGACATCTACGGACATGATCCTTCCAAGTAAGAGAGCTATTAAACAAAATTCCCAAATATTTAAAGTTTGTGACTTGCTGAGTCTCCTGGGCATCTATGACCCATCTATGAGTCTTCCTCCTGCTTGAAAATACAACAATTTTGGATTTCTGATGGTTGAGTGTCAGTTTATTAACCTCACAAAATTCAACAAAACCTTTAAGTTGCCTGATTAAGCCAACGCGGGTCTGTGATAAAAGTGCCACATCATCTGCGTACCAGAGACAACCAATACATCTACTTGCCAACTTAAGGGGAAAACAATTTGAGACCGCCATCCTAGAGATAACTGCATTCAAATAAAAATTAAACAAGATTGGAGCAAGGACACAGCCCTGCCTAACTCCAGAGCAGGCATGGATTGGCGAGGTGACATGTCCCCGGAAGTCTATCCTCACCCTCAAGGCAGATTTCAGGTACAGAGCACGGATCAAACATACAAGCCTTCGGTCGGCAGAGGAGTTCTGCAGTTTACTCCACAGGACTTCCCTGTTGACCGAATCAAAAGCAGCCCTCAGATCAAGGAAGGTTGCATATACAACTCCATTCCGTGCTCTATATTTTGCCACCAAATGATATAAAATAAGGCATTGCTCTATGGTTGAACGTCCGCATTGAAATCCTGCCTGCTCTGGGGCGATGATATGATCTTGCTGCATAGCAAAAGCTTCGCATATATTTTCCCAATCACTGATAAAAGGCTAATAGGCCTATAATTGGCTGGATCTTCCTTTGAGCCCTTCTTAAAAATGAGCACTACTAAAGCCATAGTCCATACAGATGGAATCTTACCAGTACTATTAATGGCCATAAATAATTTGACAAGCAGAGGCACCCACCAATCCTTATGCTCTTTGACAAAATTGATATGAATTAAATCTGGGCCAGGTGCCTTGTGGCTCTTAAAAGAGTCAATCAGATTGTCAACCTCCCCTTCTGTAACTGGAGGCCAAGGGGGCAATATCTCAAAGTTATTCCAGCTTAAAAGCTCCTCCTCCTGTAAATCTTCCACAGTCTGATAAAGGGTCATAAAATGCCTCACCCAGACTTCAGGGGGAATAAGATGATCTAATACCCTTGACCTATGGTCAATGGTATGATTTATTACTCTCCAGAAGGTCTTAACATCCTTCAAGTCTGAAGCCCGAAGGAGTTCCACCCATTGCAACTCCCCATAAAGCTTTTTCTTTTCCTTGATCAGGAGTCTATATTCCCTTTTAAGCTTAGTATAGTCGGGGGACATTTTACAAAGAGACTTTTGCCTATAGGCCCTATACTGCCGCTTCAACTCGGTTCTAAGAGACCAACAGTCCTTATCAAACCAAATGTTATGCCTCTCTGCAGGAAAAGGCTTAAAAGCATTACCAGCAGGCTGCATCAGTTGACAAACACTGGAGGAGATTTGACTGTAAGTTTCCACTATATCGCCCAGATTGTCAGATTGAAGCACTGAATCTCTGAGGGCAATAATATCAGATTGTTGAATCAATGACATAACCCTAGAGGCCGTATTGCTATTCCAAGGGGGTGCTTTACAGATTTCTAAGTCCTCTACCAATGAGGGTAAGTTGTTCCTGGGTGCTATATCTTGTCGATCTCCCCCAATTGTGAGATGAAGTGGTAAATGGTTTCCCAACAATTTCATACCAACAGAAAAATCAGCAATTATAAGGCAAGACTGCAAATGAAACCATAATCAAATCAATGGTACTTGAGCCCAAAGGCCCCACATGGGTAAATTCTCCCGGCCAATCACCAAAGCCAGCCCCACAGGTTTCCTGTAATAATAATACATGATGTCTCTGGGTAAGCAAGATAAAGTCAGGCTCCCTACTATGCCTTGCCCACCCCGCGATATTCCAAGAACAAAGTACGGAAGAACTGCTAGTTGGATCAGTAATCAGTCATTGTGCGGGGGCCACTTTTGCCTCTAGCTGATCATTAGGGGCTCCACCTAGCCATCCAACTTCTGCAGCCCTGGGAGAGCCTAGAGAGCACCCCGGGGTTACATCTCCCAAAGGAGATTGTATACTACCAGTTGCCAGTTGTAGGGGAGTATGGGAGGAACTCACAGGACCCCCTCCCTTGTTGCTTGTGCATTCAAGTGGAAGCTCTCACTGGCCTCCAAAACCAGAATCCCTATTTCTTCAGTGAGTGTTACCAGCTCCTTGGCTGTCTTTACAACTGCCAATTCACCATCTTTGACTCCTCTCTTCTGGGTCAACAGATGGGGGGATACCTCTAAAGCTATATTCTGCAACCTATCCCCTATGGGGGGAAGCTTATACTATGCTTACCACTTTATCCCTTTTGCCATTCCCAACCACGGGGCCAAAATTAGAAACTCAGCCCCGTACCTCACCCAGAGTAGTAGGCTCTTCAGGAGGGGGCATTAACTGGGCACTGATCTCGACAACCTCCCCCATCTGTATTCCCCAAGAGAAAAACAAAGGAATATGCCATAGAAGGTGAGACTATCTCATCATTCTGGAAATAAACAATAAGCCTTTGTCTTTGCATGGATAATAACTGAAACCCACCAATATAACCCATGGGAAAGGATCTAATCAATATGGTAGATAAGTGATGGTGTATGTCTTTCTTGGTCCTCCAAAGGGGAAGTGGTCTAATACAAAAGGAGAGATCCCTAGGAACTACCTTCGGCTTCTCACATCTGAGCCTATGGGGCTTTGTATCTTGCAAGCCCCTTGCATCAGAGGAGGAGCCAATAAAGGTTCTTTTTGGCACAATTGGCTCCCTCCCTAGTTCCGTCTCCATTTCAATGGAATTGGGCGGAGGCGATGAAGCTGCCTGCCCAGTGGGAGAGTCAAATCCCTCCACACTTTGTTTATTTGGTTTCTGGGGGTCTTGGCTTGCTCTTATATCTTGCATAAACTTGTGCATAGAAAGCCACTGATTTTCCTGATCATTAAGTGAACTAGCAATAATAGCCAGCAAAGAAACAACTTTTTTAACAAGCTGTCCACCTGAGAATTTTGCACACTGTTTGTCTGCGGTATGAGAATCTCATCCACACCTGAAGACTGTATACAAGCAACCTCAGGCTGGGTAGAGGTGCCAGATGAAACTGGTGGAGACTTGGGTAAAAGTGAACATACCTCTAATGACGAGGTCTGCAAGGCCTCAGCCGGGGCCTTCCTCCCCTTCCCTTTGAGGGTGCTCTGACTGGTCGACACAAACCCATCTAAGAGGCCCTGCCTAGAGTGCGCCTTGTCCACTTCCTTACTGCTCCCTGTGCATCTTCTAGTTAACATCAGGGATAGAATAGGACTCAAGGAATCAACAAAATTCCACCCCACCAAGGTCGAAAACCAGTCCTAGTCCAAGCCCCAAGAAGAAAATGCCCTCGCCCTTTGCTGGGGCCCAAAGGGTCTAAGGCAGCCTTCCAAGTTCCTGCCATGTCGTCGCTGCCTGTGGTGACTGCGCACTCAGAGCTGCTTGTCTCACCAGGTAAGGCTCTATTCCAATCTACCAGGCTCACTGGCGCTCTGCCGGCCACCAGTTGGATCCGGGCCGGAGGAAGATGTCTGTCCCTTGTTGCTCTCTGTAGATGCAGTCTGAGTGATGGAAACACGGGGGTGGGGAGGGGCGCCCATACCCACTAATGGATCCGACAAATGGCCTGAACAACGGGCGACACCCTTTGGTGTCACCCTTCGGCTTGTGCCGAAGGGCTGGCACCTAAGGGCACCAGGCCTTAGTGATATACCTGAGGAGGAGGAGAAAGGGAGGGAACTCCAATGAGTGGCAGGCAGACAGCTAGCAGCTCCTCCAATTCTCCAGCTTCAACAGCCCCAACCCTCCACAGACTGGCCAAGGGCACCAGGCCTTAGTGATATACCTGATGAGGAGGAGAAAGGGCGGGAACTCCAATGAGTGGCAGGCAGACAGCTAGCAGCTCCTCCAATCCCCCAGCTTCACCAGCCCCAACCCTCCACCTGGTTGCCTATAGTTTTTTGGGCAAAATTCAAAGTGCTAGTTTTGATCTTTAAAGCCCTAAATGTTTGGGTCCCATATATCTGAAATATTGCCTGTCCTGCCATGCTCCAGTGTGGCCCATATTGTCAGTCGGAAGTGCCTTCTTGCAGGTTCCACCTATCACCTTTATCCATGGGATGGGGGGTGCACAGAAGGGCATTCTCAGTTGCTGCCCCATTTTTATGGAACTCCCTTCCCCAGGAGGTTTTCTTGAGCCCAAGCCTAAACATCTTCTTCTGGCAGTGTAAAACATTTTTATTTGGGAAATTATTTGGCAGGCGGGGATAAGCGGTTGGTTGGGTTTCTGGGTAGAGTTGGAGGGTGGGAGCTTTGAGTGGAGCATGGCAGTTTGTATTGGCTTATTAATTATTAATTATTAGCACTCATATAGCACCAGCTGTGTACCTGGTGCTTTACAGAACAATGAGATGGACGTGGTCCCTGCCTATGGCTTACAATCTAAAAGACTCAAAAGGGGGAGACAAGGAGAGGGGACATAGGGAGATACAAGGGATAAAACATTTAAGCAGATGCGAAGTCTCAGGTGCATGTGCTTGGTTTGGTTGCAGTTAGGGAGGAGTCAGGGGGAGGGTTGACAGTAAATGTTGAGAGGAAAGTTCTAGCAAGCATTGGGAAAGGTGGCAAGGAAGAGGTGGGTTTTGAGGAGGAATTTGAAGGAGCAGAGGGAGGGAGCAAAGCGGATGTGGGCAGGGAGGGAGTTCCAGGCATGGGGGGCAGCGAGGGAGAAGGGATGAAAGCAGTTAGGGGGGAGCAGGGGAGATGAGGGAGAATGAGGGAGGGGGCAGAGGAGGAGCAGAGAATGTGTGCAGGAGTGTGTAAGGAGACAAGGGGTGAGAGGTAAGGAGGAGGCAGGCTGTGAAAGACTTTGTAAATACCAGGAGTTTGTGAAAGATGCATTGGGGGAGGGGGAGCCAGTGAAGTGAGGAGAGGAGAGGCTGCACGTGGTCGAAATGACAGGCCAATTGGATGACCCTAGCAGCGGAGTTTTGGATGGAGATAAGGGGGGAAAGATGAGAGCGGCGGAGGCCAGTGAGGAGGAGGTTTCAGTAGTCAAGGCGCGAGATGACCATAGCATGAACAAGGGTTTTGGCTGAGGAGACAGCGAGAAAGGGGCGAATCTGAGCAATGTTATAGAGGGCAAAGCAACAGAACTTGGCAACAGAGTCGATGTAAGGTTTAAAGGAGAGGTGAGTATCAAAGATGAAGTCCAAGCTACGGGCTTGGAGAACAGGACGCATGGTGACACCATCAATAAGGATGGATAGAGAAGAGGGGGAGGAAGGGAAGGGAGGAAAGATAAGGAGTTCAGTCTTAGCCATATTGAGCTTGATCTGGCATTGGGACATCCAGGCAGAGATATCAGAGAGACAGTTGATGAGGCAAGCTTGAACAGAAGAGGAAAGAGAGGTGGTGGAGAGATAGAGTTGAGTGTCGGCAGTGTAAAGGTGATATTTTAAGCCGTGGGAGGCAATGAGTTTGCCCAGGGATAGGGTGTAGCTAGAGAAGAGGAGAGGTCCCAGGACAGAGCCTTGGGGAACCCCTACCGAGAGGGGGAGGGAGGAGGAGGTGGAATTGGGAAGAGACACATTGAAGGAGCAGTCAGAGAGGTAGGAGGAGAACCAGTCAAGGACAGAGCCTCAGAAGCCTAGGGAGCTAAGAGATTCCTGTAGGAGTGAGTGTTCGACAGTGTCAAAGGCAGCGGAGAGGTCAAGGAGGACAAGAATGGAGTAAAGGCGCTTAGATTTAGTGACAAGTAGATCATTGGTAATCTTGGTAAGGGCAGTTTCAGTGGAGTGAAGGAGTGGAAGCCAGATTGGAGAGAGTCCAGGGAGGAGTTGGCAGAGAGGAATTCCAGACAGCGGGAGTAGACAACACATTCCAGAAGGTTAGAGGTGAAGGGTAGGAAGGAGACCGACTGTTTTATGAATTGTGAGCTGCCCTTAGCCCCTAGGAAAGGGAGGCATATAAATCTGAATAATTACATTAAATTAAATAGGTACCAGATAAGTGCCAGCTAAGTGCCAGGGAAATGCTGGAAATTGCCATAAAAGTGCCACAAAAGTGCTGTAAAACAGTCATAAAAGTCCCAAAACATTCCAGAAAGTGAAAAAAAAGTGATGAAAAGTGATGACAAATGACAGAACATAAAAGTGGTGAAAAATTCCAGAAAGTGATTAAATTGACGGGAAATTAAAAAAAAAAAAATCACAATCACCAATATATTTTTTAAAAAAACAAACTTGTTTTTTGCTCATTGAGAAGTTGGTGAGCACATCCCATGCTTGTTTCATCCCAGAACAGGATGAGCACTGGGGTTTCAACAAGATTATTCCGGGTAATTTCAGATGTTACGTTACCACGGTGAACCACGGTGAACCACCCGTGGTGGCTGCGGTACCATAACGTCTGCTGGGCCGAAAAGAGATTCCCACCAGATGTTCACCCCCAGCGGGAATCTCTTTGACCACACTTCCAGCTCTCCAGCTGCCCGGATATCCGGAAGTGTGGTCAAAGTGATTCCTGCCAGGGGTGAACACCCGGCGGAAATCTCTTTTTGGCCCAACAGACATTACGTTACCATGGTCAACCATGGGTGGTTGACCGTGGTTGACCATGGTAACGTAACATCTGTTATTTCCCCACAGCCTGGAATTGGCGGACATTACTGCCGCCGATTCTGGGCCATGGTCCAGACCCCGGGAGGCGGGCAGGTGCAGCGGCCATATTGACCGCTGAGCCCGCCCATCTCCCAGAGGGTGGGAGGCCTGGGGAGCGTAGGGGGGTGGGGCTGTGCTGCCGCATGTTGAGCCATGCGGCCCCAGCCCCTCCCCCAACTCCCCTCCGGATTAATCCACCGTCACATCTGTTGACTGGCCAGCGCGATTTCGGAGGGGCGTGAATTCTCGATTCCGTGCCGTGGCACAGAGCTGTTGTGGCATGTCTGAAATTACCCTCTGTTTACTGCGATCTAGTTTCAGCCTTACTCTTAACCTTTCCATCTAGACCAGCTTACTTGAGAAAGACCTGCAGAGAGGTGGCATGAAATTGTCTACAATAGAGGTCAGAAACCTCAGGCCTGGGAGCCAAAAGTGACCTGTATCTAGTTTTATTTTGTCCCTTTCCATTTTCTGGGTCCGGTCCTCAGGGCTGGCCTTAGTGTAAGTGGGGCCCATGGTGGGGAATAAATGCGGGACCCCTATTTTCCTCTGGTGGCTTAGCTGCTGGCTGCCGGCGGGCCTAAGGGTGCTCCTCAACCTGGGTGCGGCATGCCAACTGGGCCTGGGCTTGGGAAAGGGCAGAAGTGTACTCCCCTCCACCCATCCCCAAGCCTGAGCGGCCATTTGGATCACTTACCTGATCCGCTGTTGCCGCTGCTACCTCTGCCACTGCCATCGCCTCCCCCACCACCTCCAGCCTGGGCCCCGAACCGTGCTTGGAGCTTCAGGCGGGGTGGGCACCATGACAGCAGATTAAATCTGCAGCTACGTTGTCCGCCACCACCAGAAGTTCCACTGCCCCCCCCTCCCCGCTGCCTGTCACAGTCTCAGCCAGGGGAAATGAGGGAGAGAGAGGCAGAGACCCCACCTCTCCCTCATTTCCTCTGGCTGAAACAGCCACGCAGGCAGAGGAGGAGGGGGCCAGTGGCATGAGGGAGAGGCGGGGCCTCTGCCTTCTTTTTCCTCACTTCCAGCAGAACTGAGGGAGAAGCAGAGGTCCCGCATCTCCCTCACTCCGTGAGTGCACCCCCTGTCTGTCAGTCTCTCAGCCAGGGGAACTGAGGGAGAGGAGGCGCCTCTTCCTCTCTCTCCCTCATTTCCCCTGGCCGAAACTGTGACAGGAGAAGGGGGGGAGGGGAGAGTGGAGTGTGGGAGAGGCAAGGCCTCTGCCTCTTCCTCACTCTTGTTGGCCCCCTCTGCTGCCTGTCAGTTGAAGTTGGCCAGGGACCCCACGCTCGGGGTCCTCAGCTCCTGGCCACTGTCAGGCTGGGAGCCAGGGACTCTGAGTGCGGAGCCCCCCCCAGGAGTGGGGTCTGGGGCAGTCGCCCTGAGACGCCCCACAGTAGGGCCAGCCCTGCTGGTCCTGGATCATATTCCCACCCTGAATCACTGAAAGATTGAGCTCAGGGCAAGGGAGCAAGGGTGAGGGCATGCACTTACGCATAGGGGACACATCTATAGCACAGATCCATGATATGGAGCCTCTTCTTTCTGATTGCACTCTTTCAGTACCCCTGCCCGCATCTTCTATGCAGCCCTTGGAGCTTGTACTAATTTGTAAAGTAGCCTCTGGGAAGGAAATGCTCTATGACCACTTCCAATAGGATCACCCTGCAGTCCCATCCTTGTCTCTAGGTCTATGGAGATCTATGTATCTCCTAGCCCTCTTCTCACATGCCACTTTCATACCATCCTCCCATGCAACTGTCACCTCCCCAAGCAGTCCTATCGAAGTCTGATGAATTACCGGGTGTGTAAATAAACAGACATGAGAATATATAAATAATGCAGTAAACACATATAATAGTGACCCATTGTGGACTATATACAGGCAGCAGCAGCGTTAGTGCTTATTTCTGGTTTAGAATTTGGCACCTATGCTTCTGAAAAGAAAGGAAATTATTTCTCTTTTCTTTCTTTCTTTCTTTCTTTCTTTTACTACCCCATAAAACAAATATTTCTTTGAACTAATATTTTGTGCATTAAATATGGGATTTCTTCTGGCAATCTGCTACATGCACCAAATTTCGGTCTGATGTTATTTGAGAGGACTGAAAGATGTGACACTTGGAAAATCAGGGAGTCTGAAACACAAGGCAGAGCAGAAAATAATTTACTGGAGCGTTGCATAGTTAGACTTTGTGCAGGGAGTAAGGTATGAAATGTAGTTATTATGTCTTCTCTTCTTCCTAGTTGTTTATTATTATTATTATTATTATTATTATTATTATTATTATTATTATTTTATTTTCAATGCAGATAGTATGACTATCTAAACACGTGGGGAAGGGGGAGTAGCAGTCTGTCCTCAAATTCTGAAAAGTAAGAAAATGACTGACTGAGCAAAAGGTATCACAAATGTATTCTTTTTAAAGCAACAGCTTGGCAAAAGAGATTTTAAAAGCTAGCTTGTTGAAAATTTCTGTTGTAAAGAAATAACAAAGAAAGCTGCATAACTTGAAAAATGCCCAGTCTGATTTACATATTGGGTTGCAGTCTGCACATCACATCTCAAATGGCCAAGTTATACCTACCTGTAAACACTGACAGACCTTTAGAAGCATCAAGTGTCTTTATAAGGCAGGTATATTGATTAGAAAAGGCAGGAAGTGGAGTTATTTACAACAGACTTTGCCTTGGCATTTATTGATGCATCAAATGCTCTGGGGGAATGGAGAAAGAGCTGGCAAAAAAAAAGAAATAACAAGTGGGTTCAAGGAGCCACAGAGCTACTTTCCCAAAGCAGTCCTACAGAAATTGTTCATGACCAACTCCAATGATTACAACCAAAATGTGGCATTTGGAAGGCATAAAACACTCTCCACATTAAGACAAGAGCAATTGTGTATCCAAAGTTACGAAAGTGAAATTGAGACAGAGATTGAGACACTAGTCATTTTTAGATGGACCTGCCTCCTGGCTGGGTCTGTGTGTACTGGGTGGAGTGCCAGCGCACTTCCACTGAGTAGGGGTGTGTGTGTGTGTTTATTTATTTTATTTATAAAATCATTTGCTACCCCCACCCCTCCTGCTCCAAGCAGCCTGGGGTAACTTACAACGTAAAAACGCCACTGTTAGGGAGGGAAGGGTGCTGATCTGCCTTAAAGTGGTGGTGGTGCGGCCCCTGCTCAAGAAACCATCAGTTAACATTGACTCCCTTGCCAGTTATCGGCCGGTCTCTAACCTTCCCTTTCTAGGGAAGGTTATTGAGCGTTTTGGTGGCCCGACAGTTGCAGGAGCACCTGGATCGTGTCAGTTTTCTTGATCCCTCGCAGTCAGGATTTCGCCTGTCTTTTCGTTATGGAACCGAGACTGCGCTTGTGGCGTTGGTTGATGATCTTTGCTGAGAATTAGGTCAGGGCCATTAGGCCCTGCTGATTCTATTAGATCTGTTGGCAACATTTGATACTGTTGATCATGAGATATTAGTGGCGTGCCTGCAGGATCGTGCAGGGTTGGATGGTACAGTTCTTGACTGGTTCTACTCCTTCCTGGCTCTAAGAACTCAGCGAGTGGCGCTCGGAGATTATTTTTCATCATACCAAGCCGTCTCATGTGGAGTCCCGCAGGGTTCTGTTTTGTCCCCTCTCCTGTTCAACGTATATATGCAACTGCTCGATGAGGTGGTCAGGAGATTTGGTGTGTGGTGTCATCAATATTTTTTATTTTTTAAAATTTTTTATTTATATGAATATTTATAATTTGTTCCCTCCTGCACAACGGCAGCTCGGGGTGGCATACATAATAATAATAAAATAATTTAAAAAAATCTAAAATACTACAAAACAATTAAGATACACTATAAAATATAAAAGGGACACAACGATTTTCAATGCAATAAAACAATAAACCCCTCCCATGCTGATGAAACCCAGCTTTACCTCTCCTTTTCTTCAGACCCAGGCCCCGTAGGGGTGTCCACCAGGTCCCCATGTCATTTTCATTTTCGTTATTCAAAAAAGTCATTTTCTTTATCATTATTAACGACAATGTTGTTTTTGTTTTCATTTTTGTTATCCTTTTTGTTATCCTTTTCATTATCGGTATCGATATTTGTTATCATTCTTGATATTGTTATTGATATCGGTAGCATTTCAAACAAAGATTTTATTTTTGGTATCAGTAATATTGATTTCTGTGCATAACTAATATTTATCTAAATCTAAGGGAGACAGGGAAAGGGGAAAAGAAAACTATCTATTATCTAATCAATTATCTATATAACTATTCTAATTTATATGTCTATAATATATATCATCTAACCTATACTACCTATCTCTATATAATAGATAGATAGATTTTATTTACTTAGCCAAAGGCCATTGTAAAACATGACAATACAAAATCAACAAAGAACTATACATACATCTCTATATATACATCTCTACATCTCTATATAATGTACAGGGGGGAGAAGGGCAAGGAAAGGAAGAAGGTAAAAGGTATAGGGAATGTGCGAACGCAGTTTGGAAGTTCGGGGTTCAACCTGAACTTGGGGTGTTCGGCCATTTGCAAACACCCCGAATCCGAACTGCTCCCTGCCCAAACCAGCCAAACAAAATTCGGGTTCCAAATCCGTTTGGGTGGGGGCAGGGAGGAACCTGGTTTTGCCTCTTCCCTCCTCTCTCCAGACTTTGCGGGTGGAAGGGGCACCGGGGAGCACCTACCCCCCGCCCAGCCTCGTAAAAAAAAAATTAACACCTCCACCCCAGGGATCGCCCTGGCTGGTGATGCTGGGGCTCCGGTCCTGGGTTCAGCGGTGACGGGTCTGGCGGTGGCGGGTCTGGCAGTGGGGGTGCTCTGGAGTGCTTCAGACTGCTACTAGGCCTTCTGGGTCAAACCGGAAAGCCTAGTCATGGCCTGAAGCACTCCGGAGCACTGCCGCCACCGGACCCACCACCGCTGCCACTGGACCCGTCACCACTGCCACCGCCAGACCAGGGGCCAGAGCCCCGACACCACCAGGTAGGTCAGTCTAGCAGCAGTGGTGGCAGCGGGTCTGGCGGTGGCACTCCAGGTGCTTCAGGCTGCTACTAGGCCTTCCGGTTTGACCCAGAAGGCCTAGTAGCAGCCTGAAGTGCACCGGAGTGCCATCGCCAGCGGACCTGCCGCCAGACCCGCTGGCGGCAGACCCGGGGCTGGAGCCCTGGCACCACCAGGTATGGTGATCCCTGGGGTGGGGGGGTTAAAAAATGTTTTATGAGGCTGGGCAGGGTGGGAGGGGAGGTGCTCCCCGGCACCCCGTCCACCCATGTAGCCTGGAGGGGGGAGGGGGAGGGAACCCCCCCGCCTGAACGGGTTCATCTCCCCGAACCTGTTCGGGCCGATCAGGTCAAACCCGAATGGTTTCGGGTTCGGCCGAAACCCGAACGGGCCGAACACCGAACTCTCCAGTGTTCGCACATCCCTAAAAATGCAGGGTATGAGGAAGGAAAGATATTGGTGGAAATACCTAATAAATAAATAAATACAATGAGGGCTATGGAGGATTTTTTTTTAGGTGCAAGCACCACAGTTCTGTAAATGCAACCCGACAAGCAGAGCTCTCATAGAACGGAGAGAAAAAAAACTGGCCCTCCCATTATAAAGGGTTGCAGTGCCCTCCCCCAGAGCCCCCCTGATTGGTTGTGGGAGGCAGCAGGCATTGAGCAATCACAGAGTCCCATGAGACTGCTGGGGCCTGCTTGTGCTGCTTATTGGCCGGGGATACATCCATCAGATACTGCTGAGCTGTTCGCCCCTCCCAACACAGGCACAGTTCAAGAGTTCAACCCTGTTAAGACGCCGAGATGTCTGCTCCCTCCTCCCCTCTCTACATTTCCCCTCCAAAAACCAACTGCTACAGCAGCACCATGCAGGTAGGCCTCTCGGGCCTCGACCCCCCACGCAGGTAGACTGTGGGTCGAGGCCCGGGAGACCCCAGGTGTTGGTCTGGTGCTGCTGAACGTGAGGTCAGTTGTCAATAAGTCATCTACCATCCGGGAGTTAATCCCGGAGTGGGACGCCAACCTCGTGTGTATTACAGAGACCTGGCTGGATAATGAATCGGGCCCTATCTTGGCTGATCTTGTTCTGGCTGAGTTCTCTGTGCAGCATCAGTCTCGGCTGGAGGGACAAGGGGAGGGGGTGGGGGCGGTGTAGCTATTGTTATCAAGGATGCATTGTCTTTTAGGAGATATCCGGTGCAGGCTCCACCAGGTGTTGAGTGTCTCCATCTTGTGTTGGATTTGGCCAGGGACAGATTAGGGTCTGGCCAGGGACAGATTACCATGCACCCAACTGCCCGGCAGCATCCCTACATGCTCTTGCTGATCTGGTGTCAGATGTGATCCTCCAGACCCCTAGACTAGTGGTCCTGGGGGACTTTAATATCCACATTGACACTGATCTTGGAGGAGCGACGCATTAGTTCATGGGCTCCATGACAACCATGGGCCTGTCCCAAATCATCTGTGGCCCCACACGTGAGGAGGGACATACACTGGATTTGGTTTTCTGCACCAGTCTTGAGGTGGGGGGTCAATTAGTAGAAATTAAGGAGGTAGAGCCTTTGTTGTGGTCTGACCATTACCTCCTTAAGGTGTGCATTCTGACACATGTTAGCCCCTGGCAGGGTGCAGGACCTATTATATTGGTCCACCTCCAGAGACTTATGGAACCGTATCAGTTCTGGAATGCTCTGGGGGAGTTTCCCCTGGACCTTGACACCCACTCTGTTGATGATCTCGTAGCCTTCTGGAACATCTTGTTGGCCGAGACCATTGACAGGGTGGCTCCCAGGCATCCGCTGCCCTCCCGAGTCTCCCTCAGGTCTCCTTGGTTTACTGAGGGCCTGCGGTGTTTGAAGCAGGAGAGCAGGCGGTTATAGCGACGGTGGCGACGGACCCGCGACCAGTATGATCAATCGCAGCATAAGAGCAGTTTAAAGGCCTATGCTGTGGCGGTGCAGGCAGCAAAGAAGCAGTTCTTTGCTGCCCTTATTGCATCTGCAAAGTCACATCCAGTGGAGCTTTTCCAGATGGTGAAGGGCTTGGTCAGTCCTGCCTGCCTCCACCTGGACCTGGAGCAATCCAGTGACCGCTGTGACCGGTTTATCGAGTACTTTGTAGATACGATCGCTTGTATCTGCCACGATTTCGGCACCACAGTTATTGCAGAGGATCATCTTGGGGCTATGGATGCCCTGTCCTGTCCTGTTTTGTGGGATCAGTTTCAAATGGTGTCACCTGCCAATGTGGAGTCCTTGTTGGGATCTATTCATGCCACTACTTCTGAGCAAGATCCATGCCTGTCCTGGTTGGTGAAAGCTAGCCAGGAAACGCTATGGCCGTTGCTGGCTGGGGGGGTTAGTGCCCCCGTTTGGGAAGGCAGGGTGCCGGATTGCCTAAAGGAAGCTGTGGAAAGACCCCTGCTCAAGAAACCATCTCTTGACACTGATGCTCCTGCCAGTTATCGGCTGGTCTCTAACCTTCCCTTTTTAGGGAAGGTTATTGAACGGTAGGGATGGGCGAACGCAGTTCGGTAGTTCACTGTTTGACCCGAACTCGGCCTGTTCGGACAACCGAACACGAACACGAACACGAACGCACCGAACGGACCGAAC
>QEPC01001425.1:519563-531713 GCA_003113815.1 Sphenodon punctatus | reverse complement strand
TTAACGTTAAAGCCCTTCACGGCCTGGGCCCTGCTTATCTGCAGGACCGCCTCACTCCCCATGTGCCTGTGCGACCCTTGAGATCATCCGTGTGAGCCTTTTTGGAGGTTCCCCGGGTGAGGTTGATGGCCACCGATGTTAGATCTTTTCCCCCTATGTTGTGGAATTCGCTCCCAGAGGAGGCTCGGTTGGCTCCCACTCTCTTGCTGTTTTGGCGTGTATGTAAGACCTGGCTGTTCCGTCAGGCTTTTGGGGTGGTTTCCCCACATACTGTATTTTTAAATTGTTTTTAAAAATTTTATATTGTTTTTATTGAATGTTGTTCGCCGCCCCTGGCCGCCCTGAGGGCAGGAGGGGCGGGATATAAATTTTAAATAAATAAAAAATAAAATAATAATGACAATGATAATGACACTGTCGTTTTTGCTTCTTGTTATCATTTTTGTTATAATTTTTGTTATTGCTTTTGGTATTGTTTTTGATATTGATATTGGTATTGCCATAGTTAGCGATATCAATACTGTTATTGTTACCATTATTGGTATTCTTGGTTGTTGTTTTGTTATCGTTGTCATTATTCTTGGTTGTCGTTTCCATTATTGCAATAACAAAAACAAAAATGACAATTTTTGTTATCGGTATTGTAATAACAAAAACGACATGCACACTCCTACAGGCCTGACAGTCTCGGTGCTTATTGGGTGCCTGGCAGCTGTGGGGGACTGGGTGAGGGTGAATTGACTATAGCTGAATCCTGACAAGATGGATGTGATGCTGGTTGGTAAGGCTGCAGGGGTGATGACCCCTATCATTGATGGGGTCTGCCCTCTGCTGGTTCCCCAGGTGCAGAGTCTGGGTGTGCTCCTTGACTTGCAGCTCCGTTTGGATGCTCAGGTGGAGTTTGTGGCAAGACGTGCCTTTCGCCAGCTACATCTGGTGCGCTGGCTTCGGTCGTATGTTTTGGACTTTGATCTGGCCACTGTCATCCATGCTTTCATCACCTCTAGGCTTGACTACTGTAACGCGCTCTATGTGGGACTACCCGTGGTGACGGTTCGGGGACTGCAGCTGGTGGAGAATGTAGCAGCCCGTCTCCTGGTGGGACTGGGATGCCAAGAACATATTACACCAGTTCTTCGATCCCTGCACTGACTGCCGGTCATCTTCTGGGCCCGATTCAAGGTGTTGGTGCTTGCCTATAAAGCCCTAAATGGCCTTGGCCTGACCTAATTGTTGGACCACCTCACCCCCCGGGTCCTGGATGGGCCCCTGTGGTCATCCAGGGGTGCTCTCCTTGAAGTCCCCCGAGTCTGCCAGGGGACCATGATGGGGAGGGCCTTCTCAGTGGATGCTCCATGGCTGTGGAACTCCCTGCCAGTGGAGGCCTGTTTGACCCTGGATCTCCACTCGTTTCGATGCCGTTGTAAGACATGGCTGTTCCACCTGGCTTTTGAGGAGGTGGATGGGTAGGGTGGGGGAAATGGATTAGGGTGGTGGGTGTTTGGGTTTTTTTTTATTCCTACCTTTTACTGTGTATTTTAAAGCTGTTTTTTAAAATGTTATTTATTATTATTATTATTATTATTATTATTATTATTATTAGTATTAGTATTAGTATTAGTATTAGTATTAGTATTAGTATTACTGTTGTTGTACATTGCCCAGAGCTGCCTGTGGCAGGATGAGTGGGATAAAAATGTTTAAAATAAATAAATAAATAAACAAAACAAAACAAAACAAAACACAACAAAACACATAAAATCAGTAAAAACAATACAATAAAAAGAGAAGGCACAGAACCAACCCCCTCCAGCCCCCTATCACACCCTACACCCCATCTCCCTCACCAAAAGGCAGGCGGAACAGCCAGGTTTTACACATATGAGAAAAGGAGGGGAGATCCAGGGCCACCCGGGTCTCCACCGGGAGGGAGTTCCACAGCCTAGGTGCGGCCACCAAGAATGGCCTCTCCACAGTGGTCCCTCGGGCCACACGGGGAACCTCAAGAAGGGCGCTCTCAGAGAACTGCAGAGGCTGCTCCAGAGTGCGGCGAGCAAGGTGGTCCCATGGGTAAGTTGGGTCAAGGCCATATAAGGCTTTATAGGTCAAACCCAATACTGTGAATTGGGCCTGGAAGACTATAGGCAGCCAGTGCAGAGCCTGGAGCACTGGTGTAATGTGCTCATGGCAATCTGTTCCTGAAGGAAACCAACTGATGCATTCTGCACGCACTGGTGTAATGTGCTTACAGCAACCCATCTGTGTAAGGAGATGAACGGCTGCATTCTGCACTAGCTGCAGTCTCCGGACCATCACCCTAGGTATCCCCACATAGATTGTGTTGCAATAGTCCAATCTTGAGGTAATGAAAGCATGGATGATAGTGGTCACGCCACTATTTGAAACCTACGGCCAAAGCCATTGCACCAGATGTAATTGGCGAAACACATTCCTCACCACAGCCCCCACCTGGGAATCCAGGCAGAGCTGCGGATTGAGTAGTACGTCCAGACTACGGACCTGGGATACCAGTGGAGGACAGATTCCATCAATGATGGGAGCCACCACATTCACTGCCCTTCCCACCACCATCAGCTCTATCTTGTCGGGATTCAACTTCAGCAAGCTTGCCCTTACCCAATCCTCTACAGCTGTCAGACATCGGGTAAGCACCAAGACTGCCGGGTCTGGGTTGGATGAAAATGAGAGGTAGAGTTAAGTGTCATCAGCATATTGATGACACGCACCCCCATACAGTCTCATGATCATGCCGACTGGCTCCATATATATATTGAAAAGAGTGGGGATACAGTAGAACCTTGTGGACACCACAGGTAAGGTCCCGTGGAGATGAAGAGCAATTCCTAAGCACCATGCACTGAGTCCTCCTGTCTAGGAAAGAGCGGAACCAGTCAAGGATGATCCCACCCACTCCAGCTCAATACCACAAGTGAGTCACCAACATCTTATAGTCAATGGTAGGGGAGGGACACCAGGGAGAATACTGGATACCAGATTTACCGGTATCAGATCTCCCTGGTACCAGCATACCGTATTTTTAACATTGGCCGCTTTACCGGATTTTTTTACATTGCAGCTATTATTGCTGCTATTGACTTCAATGGCCGCAATGTAAAAAATCCAGTAAAGTGGCCAATATTAAAAATCCGATATGCTGGTACAGGTAAATATCGGATTTATCAGATTAAGCCGGTACACCCAAATACCCGCAATATCGGTTCTCGGGAGAACCAGAATTCCTACCCCTAGTCAATGGTATCAAAAGCAGCCAACAGATCTTAGAAAATTAGCATGGTCAATTGACCCTGATTTAAATCATGGTGACGGTGAAGGTCATTGACCAAGGCCAGAAGCGCAGTCTCTGTGCCATAGACCAGACGAAAACCAGGATGAGAGGGATCCAGATCTAGGTGCCCCTGCAGCTGCAGCTCCTGCAGCTACTGGAACACAACCCCCTCAATAACCTTTCCTAAAAAGGGAAGATTAGAGACCGGACTATTTTTTTTAGCAGAGGCCACATCACCACCTCTTTGAGGCAGCCCGGCACTCTGCCCTCCAAAAGGGAGGTGCTGATCACTCCCACCATCAGCGGCTTCACAGTTTCCCGGCTGGCCTTAGCCAGTCAGGACGGGCATGGGTCAAGTTCACAAAAGGTGACCCTAACAGCCCCAAGGACATCCCCAACTACACTGACTGAAATTGATCCCACAAAATTGGACAAGGCGAGGCTTCCACAACTTCTCGTTCACTCACTGCAATAAGTGCGGTGTCGAAGTTGTGGTAAATCCAAACTATTTTCTCTGTAAAATAATCACCAAATGTATCACAACGGGCATTAGATAACTCCAATTCCAGGAGGAGGGAGGGAGAACCGACCAACCCCTTCATCACCTGGAAAAGCTCCACTGGACAACTTTTTGCAGAGGCTATATGGGCAGCAAAGAACACCTTCTTTTCTGCACTTACACCTACAGCATAGGCATGTAAACTGGCTCTATGTTGCAATCTGTCAGTTTCAGCACACAAATGGCACCACCATCGCTCCAACCACCTCCCCTCCCACTTCAGCAGCCTCAGGTCCTCCATAAACCATGGAGGCCCTAGGAGCCACCATCAAGGGGACAGATGCCTTGGAGCCATCCAGTTGATGGCCTCCGACATCAAGGTATTCCATAAAGCCACGAGGTCATCAAGCGGGCGGTCATCAAGATCAGAGGGTAACTCCCCAAGAGCTTTCCAGATCCTCTGGGGTTCCATTAGTCTCCCAGGGTAAACCATCTGAATCAGTTCTACACCCCCCGGGGGCAGACATGCACCAGAAGACATGCTCGCAGGAGGTAATGATCCATCCATGACAAGGCTTCTAACTAACACCTCCCCTATCAACGAATCCCCTGCCTCAAGGCCTGTGCAAAAAATCAGGTCCAGGGTATGCCCCCCCATCATGCGTTGTTCACATGGTAGGGGATGGGTATGCACTGGATGTGCACCTGCATCCACGCACTGCCCACCCATGTCCCCACATGGCAACCAGGAAAAACCCGGGTTTCTCCATGCAGAAGCATGGGTGGGTGGCGCGTAGGTCATAGGAGTGTACCACCACCAATGCCACCTTCAGACAGGTTCCTGGGTCTGTGGGGGATGGGTGGACCCATGTGGGTGTGTCCCATATAAAAATGGCCACTTTCTACTCCAGTGTCCGAAATGTGAAGATGATACCTAATTAAGCTTATCAGGGACTACCCCCAAAAAAAGTCTCATCAAAAATCAGTCAACAAATGTGTGCCTGGCCTGACCAGAAATGAGAGAGAGATGGAATGGAAAGACTAGAATAAATAAAATAAAATAAATAAATCAGAGATGGCATCCCACTCCATAACAGCCTGTCACCAAGTTGCGAATGGAGAGTAGTAGCAATTAGCAAATAGATAAATGGAATCAAGCCCCAGATGCAGGAATCTGAGAGGTCTTTTGTTTTACCATGACAACCTTTGTCAGCTTGTCAAGTCATGTCAAGTACTATTGATGTGAACTGACCTCCTTTGTGTGATGGGTGAATCACAAAGAGTAAGTACCCAAGAACTAGCTGGCACACTTTGTTCTACATTAGCAGTCCCCAAATTGTGGCTTGTTTGACCTCAGACACTTAACTGTAATCCCATGAACCCAGGTATTGACAAAATATATCAAATATCAGTTGGATTCATAATCACATCCACAAATAGTGTGACTCCACTTGTAGTCCCCACTAAAGCTAAATAGGAATGGGCAAATGCGGTTCGGATGTTCGGAGTTCGGACCGAACTCGGTCTGTTCGGATGTCCGAACCGAATATCCGAACCGAACTCTTGAATGACTAAACAGTTTGGTTGTGTTCGGATGAGTTAGGATAAGTTCGGGGGCAGGAAAAACATCTTTTCAGAGCAAAAAAAATAATAAAGTTTCGGCTTCGGTTTTGGTTAAGTTTCTGTTTCTGTTTCGGTTTCGGTTTTGATAGTACTATTTTTTACTGTTTGGCCAAGTTCGGCCAACCCGAACTCAGCTGAATCAAACCATTGAAACTGAACTCGGGTTTCGAACCGAACGACCGAACATCCGAACATCCGAACTGCATTCTTTTCGCCCATCCCTAGAGCTAAAACAAATATGTACGTTGAATATAACATCCAGCGATTTCACTCACTTTGTATTGAGGTGGATGAAGCAGATACCAACTACTAATCATTTGCCATGTTGCTTGGATATCCATTTTAGCTTTGAAAATGGAAAAGTGTGTATGTGTATGCTCCTGCTTTTTGGAATTAAGCTGTCAGAAAGAGGACGGGGGTACGCAGAGAGTACTAGAACCCTGGACTTTTGGTGAAGTTACCTCAATGTGGCTGAGCTACACTGACAGTGCACACTACTATAGAGTAGTGCTAAAACAAATACCCACAATGAATACCAGATCTGACAAATTCTGCAGATTCAATCACCGCCCATCCCACCGAAGCCAATACAGAATGATATTTGCTTCCCGCTTTGCCACCTGAAACAATTAGTCATTTTGAGTATTTCATTTTGTTAATTTTGCTGTTTTGTTTCATTTGCTACATATCAGCATAGCAGTGGGTGAAACTTGGGGGCCAGAGACAGTGTCTGCTTTTGGTGTAGGGGAAGAAAGAAAGGGATCACTGGGGAAGGGATGACTGAAACAGAAACAAGTGAAGAACCAAAGTGAAAGAAAAGTGAAATCAAATTGAAATTGAAACAATGGGTAATTCAGACGTTATGAAATCGCTGCTCACCACAGGGAATCCCAGTGGATTCCCTGTGGTGGCAGCGATCGCGGTAACGTCTGTTTGATCCCCGTCAGATTTTCACCATGGTGAACTTCTGGCGGGGATCAAAGCTAACCACGGTTATGGACCTCCGGCTGGCCAGAGGTCCAGAACTGTGGTTAGATTGGCCACGATCCGTGATGGGCGAAAAGTAATGCCTGGTACCTTGGCCCATCACGGATCATGACCCCAACCACGGTACAGGATCAGGCGCAGTAGCCGCATTGGCCACTGCCCCCGCCCATCTCCCTGAGGGCGGGCGGCCGTGGAAGCGCAGGGGGGGCAGGGCTGTGTGGCCGCACATTGCATCGTACAGTCCCGCCCCTCTGAGATTCCCCAGCGTGATGGAGATCTGAGAGAGATCCCCGTCCCGGATCATGACCACAACCACGGTACAGGATCAGGCGCAGTAGCCGCATTGGCCACTGCCCCCGCCCATCTCCCTTAGGGCGGGCGGCCGTGGAAGCGCAGGGGGGGCAGGGCTGTGTGGCCGCACATTGCATCGTACAGTCCCGCCCCTCTGAGATTCCCCAGCGTGATGGAGATCTGAGAGAGATCCCGGTCCAGGATTCAGCATGGTGGGCCAAATGGCCCGTAACATCTGAAAATACACAATGAGTACAGGAATTCCCATTTTGGGATGCAGTACCAACCAAATATTCGCCTGGTTATTCAAAAAATTAGTATTTCTTCAGAATACAAAATCTATTATTCGTTTCAGCTCTAGCACAGAGCAGACTCAAACCCAGGATCCCAGACATAACAGTTACTAAGGTTAGCCATCCAGCCACACTGCTACTACTGGTGTAGCAACCTTACAGAAGAGTCTGTGAATTACGTAGCTCACTTGCTGGGGGCAGTGGGGAGGTTTGAGGGGAAAGGTTCAGGCAGCACAGCTAGCCTAAACTCTTGCTTCCAGTTGGAGAGACCTCATCAATGATTTTGATCCCCCTGACCTAGAGTGAAGAGAGGTAATTCTGTCACCATGGTAACTGAGTAGCAGGCCTCTCCTGAGCTGAAACTGTCACTCATATTAAATTAGGCTGAATCATCTGTCTCAGTTTGGTGATACGGACAAGATGTGGATAACATGCTCCATGGAGGAAAAAGCTATCCTTATACATGATGATGATGCGTGACAGCTTAAACTTTGGGTCACTTGTGGTGCATGAATTGTCAAATGTTGTGACAGCACAAGAAATTCTCACCAGCCTCACACAAAGGTGGGTGAGTGACAATGTAACTGCTGGTTTGTATTTTCTCCCCTCAGTCAGGAACTCAGAAATGCAAATATCCTCAGAGCATTTCTGGATGCTTTGTAGGAGAAAACATTCCACTGGCATGAACAAATCCAGAGAAAATAAACCCCATACAAATGAATTAAAAAGCAGGGTTCTTGGTGCTTGATGCCTACTGTCCTATGCACTTAGAGCGCTTTTAGACGATCCCGCTGACAAGCGGGATCGTTCAGAGGCGGGATCGGGCACCCGCCTTTCTCTCTATGCCGGATCTGATGCTCAGAAGAGCATCAGACCCGACGTAGAGACTCAGTGCGTATGCGCGCCCTTCTGCGCATGCACACTCAGCTACATACCCCGGAAGTGTGCCGTGAAGCCGGCACAGCGGCGATCTGCGTTGGACGGGGCAGGATCGCCTGCCCGATCTGACGCGGGGAAGAGCGGGCTTAAATGTGAGTTTGTAATTTAAACGAGCGCAAAGAAACGCGGCTGATCAAAGGATCAGCCGCGTTTCTTGTCTCGTTTAAAAGCAGCCTTAGTGCAGGACAGCAGTGCAAAGGCAGCATTAAACTATAATGATCAGATCAAGTTTTATATCCATCTTGAGCTATCCATTTGTCCTGGACATTTATCTGTCGCTATCCCCATTACCATTTAGTAGTATCTTTTCAACTCTCAATCCTTAATATATTTATCCTCACAAGCCTCCTGTGAATTAGGTGAATGTTGTTAATCCCCTTTTACAAATGGGGAGCTGAGACAGTGAGACACTGAGAAACAAACAGCTTATTAGCATCCACAACTGGGGTTAGAGTTTTTCAAAGGAATGTCTTAGGGCCTTTTTATATGAGACACTTTTCTTGTGGACTTCTGAAGTCTGGGAGAAAGAAACTCCCACGTGTGTGTGTGTGTGCATGCACTGTTTACACATTTGCCTGTGATACCGGAAGTTTGCTTCTAGTGCCATTGAAAACAGCACACTCGCTCATGGATGGAGATATGGACTTATGAAACCTTGATATCGAGGTTTCAGAAATCGATCTCTCCCTCCGGATCTCACTCCATGCGTGAGTACACTGTTTTCTATGGCACCAGCACAGTTCCGGTATCTCAGGAGAACATCTAACCCCACCCCCATGGGAGTTTCTTTTTTCCAGATTTCAGAAGTCTGTGAGAAAAGTGACTTTTGTAAAAAGGCCCTTATTTACCCAACATGCTGAGAATCTCTAAAAATTTGTCTCAAGGTTACTCTATTATTATTATTATTATTATTATTATTAGTAGTAGTAGTAGTAGTAGTAGTATTTTTAGTAGTAGTAGTAGTAACTTTACACCAGCAATGTGCCTGGTGCTTAATACTAGACCTGAAACAAAAATCTTGGTGAGTGCTGCTTACATTGGAAGCAGGCCATTCACTGAGGTTTGTGCAATGCAGAAATTATCCGGCATTCCCACTGTTTTCACATTTCCCATTATTTTTCACAAGTTGAACAGGGCTACCATGGGCCAGTACCAAGCACTGTGTGTGCCCCGCACACATCCCCGGGGGCTCTGGAGATGAAAAATTGCTGGCTCAGTATTGGGGAAGTGCTGGAAATTGTCATAAAAGTGCTTTAAAACTGCTGTAAAACTGTCTTTAAAATCCCAGAAAGTGACAAAAAGTCACAGAAAGTGACAAAAGTGATGAAAAAGTCCTGGAAAGTGACAAAAACTCCTGGAAACTGGCAAAGATCATAAAAAAATGGCAGAAACATGGAAACACCAGGATCTGATGAAGTACCGATGGATACTCACAAGCACCCCTGAAAGGTCTGTATTTTCCTTCAGAATGGGAACACTTGATCTTGTCTCATCTCTACTTAAGTTAAAACTCATTAGGGATGGGCAAATGTGGTTTGGAAGTTTGGAGTTCGGCCCGAACTCGGCCTGTTCGGACGACCGAACCTGAACCCGAACACGAACTGACCGAACCGAACTTAATTCTGAACGTCAAAATGACCAAAGACTTTGGTCAGTTCGGATCACGTTCGGGTGAGTTCGGGTGGCAAAAAAAGGATCACTGGAAGGTCAAACATGACAGGGAGGAGTAGTCAGCTGAGGAGCAGACTTCCAGGCACCAGGGGTGGAGAGGCTTGCAAGAAACAAAGCTATCTGCCTCCCCCCTTCCCAACACCTTCTGAGCTAGTCACTGTTCCTGAACAGCAGGCGTTTCAGAAGGCTCCCTCTCCCAGCATTTCCCAGCTCCCCAATCCATTGCAATCCTCCTCCCATTTCACCCATCCAACCCATCTATCCCCATATTCTCATTCATTTATTTAGCTTAGCTTAGATAGATTTAGTGGTTATTTTTTGTTTTTACCCCTCCCTGTGTTCNTATTCCTTCCTCCCTCCCCCCTCCATTGAATCCTTTCTCTCTCCCATATATTCCACCACAGATTCCCTTCCCTTCCCCTGTTTTTTCATTTAGAGTAGAATTATTAGATTGATTTAAGTTTCATTTCAGTTTTGTACCCCTCCTTGTGTTGTTTGTGTTCCCCCCAATCCCATCTATTTATCGATCTATTGATCTATCGATCGATCGATCGATCGATTAGATAGATAGATAGATAGATAGATAGTAGACAGTTGTAGGAGTTAGCTTAGTGATAGAGATAGCGTTAGTGATTTAGTTTTAGTGTTTGTAGGAGTAGGCCTGTGTACTTATTAGATAATGCATTTAGTTCATAGCATTTAGAATAGTTAATAAATAGCAGTTAGATTTAGTGTAGATAGATAGATATAATATTAGATTAAATTTTAAATAAAAAACCAAAAAACCATATAAAACCAAATAATAGTAATTAAAAAAAACATATAACCCCCCCCCCAAAACACCCCATATAAAAACATTTCCCAAACAGCCGAACCCAAACCGAACGGCCGAACCTGAATCCAGCGAATGAACCAAACGGCAGAACCGAACGCAGCCGAACCGAACGGCCAAACCGGAACCGCGATCTATTTGCCCATCCCTAAAACTCATTAATTAGAGAAAGATCCCTGCCCCAATCTAGGATTGACAAGGAACTGAAGAAAAATGGGGGAGGGAGAAAACATAGTGAGAGACCGGGATACATTCATGAAGTTTGGAAGTCACAGTTGCAGGTGCTTGGCTTAGTTTCAAGGAAGAAAGGGACCTTGGATGATAGGATGATAGGAGCATTGGTCTATGGGGGTGGGAAGCTAGGGAAAGCCTGATGGAAGAGGTAGGCTTTTAGGAGGGTTCTGAAGGTCAGGATGTGACACAAGACACAAAGTGACACAACAGTGGCATATCGACCATAGGAACAGGAGGGACATTTATTCTGGGGCCCAAGCTGGAATGGGCACAAATTATTCCGCCTCTCCCTATAGTATGGTAGCTAGCTACAATCCTCCCACAAATAAGCCCCTTGTCTTGTGGAAGTGCACTGAGAGTGAGAAGAAAACAGGAGAAGTGGCAGAAGTACTGCCCTGCAGCGCATGGAGCAGAGCAAGCAGCAGTGATGGTGGTGGCATGAGGCAGGCAGCACAGCCTAGGGCTCGGTGTAGCAAGCTGAGCTGCAGTGGAGTCAGGACAGGCAATTGTGTTGGAGGTGGTCAGAGTGGAGGAGAGAGTGGTGGTGCTTGGCAGTCTGGAAGAGTTTGGAGGCTGCACCTCTGCTCGATGATCACCCCTGTTGCAGCCTCTCAAACTCCTCCAGATCTGGGGTGGTGGGGTCTGTGTGAGGGCAGGGATACTGGTGAGAGGATGGTGATGGGAAGGGGGGAGAGAATCTATTTCTTCCTCCTGGGCCCATTTGAACCTAGCTATGCCCCTGTGACAGAATGGGTACTTATAGGCATGATGGCTTTGCTGTCATCCTGCATGGTGGAGATAGGGTACCCCCAGCAGGGGCAGGTCCAGAGATTGGAACAGATATGCCCTCCACCTGCCCTGGCTGGGGAGAGGGGGTAGGGAGTGCTGCACAGTCAGCCAGCTCCACCCCCGCACTCTTGACAGTGCCCCTCCCCCCACCATGACTGGCAGCCATGGCAAACCCCCACGCTGGGATAAGCCAAGACTGGGAACATGTGTTCCCACCCAGTTCACCCACTCTTGCCCATCTGACCCATGGCTGGGCATGGACTGTGGGTTTGCTTTGTTCCAGGTCCACATTTCCAGCTCAGCCGCCACTCCAGGCAAGGTTTGTTCTGAGTGCACATCTGGTGGGCCCAGAACAAACGTTCAGGCATCTTGCTGGCCCAGTCGGGCCAAACTGGGCCAGTGTCATGTCTGTTAACACCCAATGAAACCTAGCAGCTGCTATGACCTTTTATAAAGAAAAAAAACCAGTTGGATTTTGAGTGCTCAGTGTTTCTGAAATCTGGCTCTCAGTGACTAACCCACAGAGGTTGGAGATTAGAGATGAAATGGGTACCTGATTTGATACCTGTAGGTAGGGGTGGGAAACCGGTACAATCCGGTATCCGATAATGCCGGTATCGGGCGTACCGGCATTATCGGATTTGACCCGGTAATCCGGCCCCGGTACCGGATTTCGGGGTACCGG
>QEPC01001425.1:502324-519463 GCA_003113815.1 Sphenodon punctatus | reverse complement strand
CAGCCTGGGAGGGGGAGGGAATTAAATTTCATTGGTTTCAATGGGGACACAGCGCCCCATTGAAACCAATGAAATAAAACCGGTACCGGTTACCGGATTTAATCCGGGAATCCGGTTTTCGTAGAACCGGTAACCGGTAAATCCGGTAACCGGTAATGGGCCCGGGTTCCCACCACTACCTGTAGGTAATACCTACATTGTTGGTACCGTTTTGACTCGAGTATCCAAATTGGTACCTGACTACTGTTTGAGTACTCAAGATACAAAAATACTGACAACCCGTATACTGAAATACTGAAATTACCTGAAAAAATCCAGAAATCTGGGATGAAATTGGAACAAAATTGGTATTTTGGTATTTCGGTAAATTGTCAGTATGTCGGTATATTGGTATTTCAAGTACCTGATCGAAAACTGGTTCAGGTACCAAAAAATACCCAAAATATATTTGGTTCAGTTAGAGTACTGGAAATTCGATGGCTATACCTGTTTTTGTGGATACTCGTTTCAGCTCTAGCCTTGGTACAGAATACTAGTCTCCCAGCCTTTTTCCCTACAGCTGGGGAAGGAGCTGCACCACAGAGCGTGCCCACCCCCAGGCTCATGGACCCTGGTGCAGCTGCAGCACCTGTTCCTTTTGTAGGTATGCCCTTGTTCACCCACAAAGAAAGAAAATGGCGGTGCAGGCAGCAAAGAAGCAGTTCTTTGCTGCCCTTATTGCATCTTCAATGTCACTTCCAGTGGAGCTTTTCCAGGTGGTGAAAGGCTTGGTCAGTCCTGCCTGCCTCCACCTGGACCTGGAGCAATCCAGTGACTGCTGTGACTGGTTTATCGAGTACTTTGTAGATAACATCGCTCGCATCTGCCACGATTTTGACACCACAGTTATTTCAGAGGATCATCTTGGGGCTATGGATGCTCCGTCCTGTCCTGTTTTGTGGGATTGGTTTCAGATGGTGTCGCCTGCTGATGTGGAGTCCTTGTCCATGCCCGTCCTGGCTGGTGAAAGCTAGCCAGGAGACGCTATGGCCATTGCTGGCTGGGGTGGTTAGTGCCCCCCTTTGGGAGGGCAGGGTGCCCGATTGCCTAAAGGAGACCCCTGCTCAAGAAACCATCTCTTGACGCTGATGCTCCTGCCAGATATCGGCTGATCTCTAACCTTCCCTTTTTAGGGAAGGTTATTGAACAGGCTGTGGCACGGCAGCTCCAGGAACACCTGGACTGCACCGGTTTCCTTGATCCCTCCCAGTCTGGGTTTCGGCCTGGGTATGGTACGGAGACGGCATTGGTGACCTTCGTTGATGATCTCCATCTGGCATTGGACCAGGGTCGTCAGACCTTACTGGTCCTACTAGACCTTTTGGCTGAGTTTGACACAGTCGATCATGAGGTGTTGGTGACTTGCCTGCGGGACCATGCCGGAATTGGCAGAACGGTCTTGGACTGGTTTAGTTCGTTCCTGACTGGGAGAATTCACCGGGTGGTCTAGGGGGAGTGTACATCTTCCCCCCGGGACCTCACGTGTGGAGTCCTGAGGGTGCCATTCTGCCCCCCCTCTTGTTTAACATCTATATGCAGCCGTTAGGGGAGATCATGAGGGGGCTTCAGGGCATGCAGTGTCATCAATATTCTGATGACACTCAGCTCTACCTCTCCTTTTTAATCGAACCAGGCCATGCAGTCTCCTTATTTTCCCAGTGCCTGTCAGTTGTGGGGGCTTGGATGAGGTCGAGCCATCTGCAATTGAATCCTGACAAGATGGAGGTGATGTTGCTGGGCGAGGGCTTGGGGGATCTAGGGGTGGTTGAATCTCCTCTTGTTGAGGGGGGTCCAAAATCCCATGGTCTCTCACATGCGGAGTCTGGGTATGCGCCTCGATTTTCGGCTCAGCCTGGAATCTCAGGTTGCGGCCATGGTGGGGAGTGCATTTCGGCAGTTACATCTTGTCCGGCGGCTTCAGCTGTGTCTCTCAGACTCCGACCTTGCCACTGCCATCCATGCCTTCATCACCTTGAGGCTTGATTACTGTAACGTGCTCTACGTGGGGCTGCTCGAGAAGCTGGTCCAGAGGCTGTAGCTGGTGCAGAATGCTGCATCCTGTCTCCTTGTGGGGGCGGGTCACAGGGAGCACATGACACCAGTGCTCCGGGCTCTGCACTGGCTGCTTATAAAGTACTGGACCAGGTTCAAGGTGCTCATTTTTACCTTTAAAGCCCTTTATGGCCTGGCCCTGCTTATCTGCGGGACCGCCTCACTCCCCATGTGCCTGTGCGACCCTTGAGATCGTCCGTTTGAGCCTTTTTGGAGGTTCCCCGGATGAGGCGGGTGGCCACCGATGTTAGATCTTTTTCGGTGGTGCCCCTATGTTGTGGAATTCGCTCCCAGAGGAGGCTCGGTTGGCTCCCACTCTCCTGCTGTTTCGACGTGTATGTAAGACCTGGCTGTTCCGTCAGGCTTTTGGCGAGGGGTAGGGGTGGGGTGGGGTGGTTTCCCCACATACTGTATTTTTAAATTGTTTTTTAAAAATTTATATTTTTTTTATTGAATGTTGTTCGCTGCCCCGGACTACTCTGAGGGCAGGAGGGGCGGGATATAAATTTTAAATAAATACAAAATTAAATAAAATAAAAAATCTGTGGTAGAATCATGGAGGTAGTTTGAATTTTACACTGCAGTATTGGGATTACAGTGACATTTGGGAGGTTAGAAGTGCTGATGGATTTGGACAGACACATATACAAAAACACACACAGACAGAGACACACACACAGACACAGACACAGACACACAAAATTTTGGACATTTTTGCACACACCTTAAAGTTCCGAATTTTTCAATCTTCTCAGTTTACAAGTCCACAAGTAAGTTCTGGATACATTCTTCACAATCACACTCACTCACACACACACACATGCACACACACTGCCCTGATTCAGTTCCTGGATGCATTCTTCACACAAACACTGTCCTGAGGCAACCTTAAGTAGCCGCAGCTGTAGACGTGACAGGCTGCCATGGAAACCAAGTGACCACAGCTGCCTGGAGCAAAGCAGTTTACCAGGTGAACTATTTACACAGAAAAGTTCTGGAAGAAGTTCTATGCAGAAGTTCAAAGATCCGGATGTTTAAGATCTGGGTGAGTGATTTAGACACACAGAAAGTTCAGGATGTAACAGCAAACATGCATGATAAATATTTGTGTAAAAACACCCACTGTTTAGGTGCAGCACTGTCCTGCATTTCTAAATGTCAGAGCTCTTGTATTACTACTCACTAGGGGTGGGAAACCGGTAGAATCCGGTATCTGATAATGCCGGTATCGGGCGTACCGGCATTATCGGATTCGGCCCGGTAAGCCGGCCCCGGTACCGGATTTCGGTGTGCCGTTTTTTTTTATATTGCAGCCATTTTTAAATGACTGCAATGTAAAAAAAATTAAAGCCCCAGCCAAACAGTTTTAAAAAAAACAACCCCTCCCCGAGTCCAGGCTGCGCGGGTGGAAGGGGGGACACCCCCCACCCACCCTGCCCAGCCTGGCTTTTTGTTGTAAAAGATAGAACAGCAACAGAGTGAGACCCCGAGGCGAGCCCCCCCCCAGGCACCAGCGGCCGCGGCGTCCCCGCAGCCGCAGGTAAGTATGACCCGATCCCTGGGGGGGGTGGGGGTGTTTAACACCCCCACCCCCCCCAGGGATCACCCCTACAGCGCGCTTGCCGCTTACCTTGGGGAGCTCCGGCGGCGGCGGGCGGCCCGGCGGCTTCAGCGCCGGCTGTGGCTGCCGGCGTCAGGACGCTGTAGGCCTTCCGGTGCACTTCCGGGTTTCACCGGAAGGCCTAGAACGTCCTGAAGCCGGCAGCCACAGCCGGCGCTGAAGCCGCCGGGCCGCCCGCCGCCGCCGGAGCTCCCCAAGGTAAGCGGCAAGCGCGCTGTAGGGGTGATCCCTGGGGGGGGTGGGGGTGTTAAACACCCCCCCCCCCCCCAGGGATCGGGTCATACTTACCTGCGGCTGCGGGGACGCCGCGGCCGCTGGTGCTGGGGGGGGGGCTCGCCTCGGGGTCTCACTCTGTTGCTGTTCTATCTTTTACAACAAAAAGCCAGGCTGGGCAGGGTGGGTGGGGGGTGTCCCCCCTTCCACCCGCGCAGCCTGGGAGGGGGAGGGAATTAATTTTAATTTATTGCATTGGTTTCAATGGGGACACAGCGCCCCATTGAAACCAATGCAATAAATCCGGTACCGGTATACCGGATTCAATCCGGGAATCCGGTTTTTGTGAAACCGGTAACCGGTAAAATCCGGTGTACCGGTAATAGGACCGGGTCCCGCCCCTACTACTCACCACTTGAGTCTGATGAGTCAGGGAGATCAACTTTAGGCACTGGGAAAAAAAGCCTTCAAGCTCTAGAGAAACTATGAAACTTTGTGTATGGATGGAATAGTGTGTCAAGACCAGGTATTCTGAATTCTGGGGTGACTTACCAGACCATCCTTCTACAATTGTTAAGTGAAGACTTTCACTATTAACAGGCAATCATCAGTGTCCTTGAGGTTGGTATTTTCTTATGGATAATGTCTGACTTTCACAATGCTGTGAATAAGACTTTTTGGATTGGTTTTTTTGAGTGTGGATTCTGAGAATGGTGTGGTTCTGCTTATGGTAGAGGGGTGCTGAAAAGTAACGTGTGTATCTATGACCTTTCCAGAGTACCTATGGTTTGCCGATCTATGGAGTTTAGCTACTTGTCATGGGGAGTTTGAAGCCAGCAATAATGCATGTTGTGAAATTTTCACGTGTAACATGGGGAAGGTCATGATGCCAAAGAACTTTGTATTAACCATTGCTTGTATGAGTGAGAGGGCATTTTATTATATAGGGAGTTTGCTCAGGATAAGTGCACCTATTCACGGAAATTGATAATTTTTGCAGCATGGTAATGGTGCATCTATCTTGAACAAACTCCCCATACAATAGAAATCCCTCTGGCTCATACAGTCAATGGTTAATATAAACTTCTTTGACTTCATGTCCTTCCCCATGTTACACGTGAAGGTTTCACAACATACATAATTGCTGAGTTCATAACTCCCCATGACACTCCTCTAGAATCTATTCACTTGCTGTTAGTTGCCCAGAACCTACAGTCCATCTTTCCCATCACTTTTCCAATTCAGGATTGGTATGTTCATTGTCTTCTCCTTTGTCTAGAGATGGGCGAACAGAACCGAGTTTGGAAATTCGGTTTGGTTCAGTTCGAAAATCGAGTTCGGTTTGGAAGTTCGATTCGGTCGACCAAACTATTCGAGTTTGGTTCGAACTCTGAACTTCCGAACAGAGTTCGGAAATTCAAACCCCATTGAACTAAAATGGATATTATCTTATAGTAATGGGCAAACAAAACTGTGTTTGGAAATTTGGTTCGGTTCAGTTCCAAAATCGAGTTTGGTTCGGAAGTTCAGTTCGGTCGACCGAACTGGTCGAGTTCGGTCCGTACTCCGAACCGCGTTCACCCATCCCTACTTTTGTCAGGTCAGCAGGTCTGCTGGTTTTTGGTCCTTAGCATGTCCTAAAGCAGTCAAGAGGCTGCTCTAAGTTGCCCTGACTGTTCTCCATTGACCAGGGATGGACTTGAGTGCTACATTCCAGCTGTTACCATCAAAGAATGCCCTGTACACCTCAGAGAGGAGGTAAGAAGTGGGGGACATGACATCTTAGGAATCTCCATATCCATCTCTCCATTTGTGTGGGTGAGGAGAGGTGTTATAAGGGCAGATGGCACAGATTCATAGGCAGATATTTAACTGGATGCCCTTGTGAGGCAGTTGCACAGGAAGAAGATCTTTCCTGCTGTCAGTTGGAGTTGCCCCTTTATTTTCATCTTAACATTCCTAATCTTACCCTGCACTATAATCTTCTATTATTTGGTTATTATTTCTTTCCTAATGTCTGTTTAATTCCTCTCTGCCCCTATATTTCATGTGTATGCCCTTTGAGTGTCACTGTCTCATTAAACTTGCACTTGCATATCCCCCAGGAGCTCTTGGATCCTGCTAGAAAATACTGCTATGGTGCTCCATGAATTATGCAACAGCTACTGTGTACCTGCTTAGATGGTTACTGAAGTACTCCTCTAAGAGAGAGATGCATATTTTAAGGCAACTTTCTGAATGCCATTCGCCCTGGGCTTTTCTTCTCCTGGAACAGTGTGTGAACAAGTCAAGAAGTTTGGCTTCACCTTGAGAGGTGCTCAGGAAAGGAGATACAACAAATTGATCTGTCTGATGATTACCATAGGCACATGACAAACTGTTGCCCTCTGTGGTGTAGAATGTGCTAGAATTGCTCATACATTTAAAAACTCCTTTTGCATAGCACAATGACTCATTGTTATCATCGTGTATTTGTAATGCCTCAAATAATGTTGCGAAAATTATACATCAGAAGCTCGCCATAGGATTTCTTGAGAGGGAAATCACATTTTATAAATATCAGTCTGCATGAGTTCTTGAGGATGCCAGTTAAAAATATGGTAGGATATTATTACTTAGGATATTAATAGGGGTATTACCTAATTACTGACTGCACTGTTGATCACAATCATCCAGATATTGTGATCATGGACAGGAAGAACAAATGTGCTGACATAACTGATGTGGGTGCACTTCTAGATGAGAATGTACAGAAGATGTGGATGGAGAATCTCAGGAAGTATCAGCACCTTGTCATTGATATGAAACAGATATATCAGTTGGAAAAGGTGAGAGTCATCCCTATCATCATTTTTGCAAATAGCCTGGTCTTGAAAGCACTGAATGGGAGTTTTGATCATCTGAAGCTCTAAAGAAGATCAATCAGTCATGTCCATAAGGCTGTTGTTTTGAGCAGAAGTAGAATCATCCATAAGACCTTGGGTATCACAGAGTGTGTAGTGCAGTGCAGACAGTTGTCTAAACACAGCCCACAGCTATCCCTAAAAACCAGTGTTAGGTGATATCTTTTTCAAAGTACCAAGATAGCAATATATTTACATGTGGGGGGTATCTGGTCAGAGAAAAGCTACATTTTGCAATAAATAGGCGTCATCCTAAACCCACACATGTGGGAATTGCACATAATGAGTGCACATGGCACACATGTTTTTTTAAAGTCAAAGTCAAAAGTTTTATTGTTTAGCCTTAGGCCATAACAATGTTTATCTACAAATACATTTAAATATAACATAGAAAAACAAAATAAAATGTAATACACCAAGTTTGTACAAATAGATAAATAAAATAAATTCACAGAAAAGCAATTTTCATTTGACTTCCCGTACGTCCTCCATCGTACCCTTCTCAACTCCTATAGAATCACAGCCACAGATCTCGATTAGAGGCATAACAAGGAAAAAATATTCTAAGGGCAAGACAGCTCCACAACATCCCCGTACATCAATGGTACGCCCACTTGAAGAGTATATAGTGCCTTGCCCTTCCCGGGGCTTATGACGGCACACTTGACCCCTGTAACATTGCAGTCCCACTAGTCTGAATACACACAAGTGCTTAAATATAGAGTCAGACAAACCACATAAAGTGCAAGGTTTAAATATCATCACAAAAATACACTTATAAAGACAAAGTGCGGGAGGATAGCAGAAGCCTTGCCCTTCCTGAGGCTTGCGGCGGCACACTTGATCCCTGCCAATTCAATATAATTATAACCAAAGTCAACACACTTTATTATACCCAGGCCTTAACAGACAAAAACAAAATACAAAATGACCCTAGCTCATGATACACCTTTACTCTCAACCAGAGCCAAGGTCATTCACAAAAGGGCTAAAAGCCTGACGTATACGTAAAATGGCTAAAGATAGGCCGGCAACTGCCCTGGATAAATCCGAATCCACCAGACAAAGTAGTCTCTGGATCTCCAGGCCAGCTGCATCAACACTCCCATCCCGTCCCCCAAGATATCTGTATCTGGGACCTGCAAATACGGGACACCTAAGGAGGATATGGTCGACGGTATTGACCTCTTCCAAATGACACAGAGGACACAACCTCTGAGCCCATGGGATCCTCTTATAATGGCCATCTACTACTGCTGATGTGAATGTATTAGACCTCATTTTAAAAAAGGCTATCCGTTTGTCAGCATTAGGCCATGTGAAGAGGTAGTAGTCCCCCGAAACCAAAGGCTTATAAGGTTTATAAGATGGAGCCACCTTTTGAGCGGATAGGAGCGCACCCTCCAATTGCACCATCTGATCTCATACCCTTTTTTTGACCAGACTCCTGGTGGCCACCAGGCCTACACACTTCAAATTCTCTGGTGAAAACCCCAGGCGATAGACTTCCTTCTCCACCGCTTGGCTCCAGGTGACCCCAAGCCCTCCATTTTTAGCCATGGTTAAAAGGGTATCCTTACAGGGAGGGAAAAGCACCACTTTAGCCCAGAAGATGACCAACGCCTGAAGGGCATAAGCTCTAAGTGGGAGACAAAGAGACTCTGATCTCAAGATAACCTGTGGAGTCCCCCGGGGGGCACGCAGAATGGCATGTAAAAACCTGTTCTGGTTACTTTCTAAATGTAGAATAAAGGATAGCCCCCACACTGGAAAAGCATAAAGAAACTGACTGATAACTTTTGCCATAAAAAGGTGAAGAGCTGGGAGGACCAATTTACCCCCATGTCCAAAATAAAATCTAATAATTGCCATCGAGGTTTTCCTGACTAGTTTTAACACTGCCTCCAAATGATCCTTCCAACCCGAATGGGAGGAAAAGATCATCCACAAATATTTAAAACACCAGACCTGCTCAATAAGGTTGGTACCAATTGCCCAATGATGTAATTTCTGATCCCCTCTAGATCCAACCACCAAGACCTTCATCTTATCAAAATTGATTCACAGGAGCTCATGCTGGCAATAGGCCCCAAAAGCTTGCATTGAACGTTTCAAACCCACCAGTGTCTGAGAAATCAAAATGGTGTTGTCAGCATATAAGAGAAGGGGAACTCAACGAACACCAATTTTCGGGGCATGCATATTGATCTGATTCATGGCCTGCACCACGTCATTCAAGTACAAGTTAAAAAGGGCAGGGGCCAACAAACACCCCTGCCTTACCCCCACTTGAACTCGAACTGACCCGGATAAAGCACCATGAGAATTATATCGGACTCTCAGAGAATTCCCTGCATGAAGATGTATCAGAAGGAACAATAGTCTGGGATCAATGCCCATAGATCTTAACTTCATCCACAAATGTTCCCTGCAAACCAAGTCAAAAGCCTTCTCCAAATCTATGAAACAGATAAAGTTTCCTTCGGGCGGAGTCATACTTAGAAATCAAGGCTGCCAGGACGAATATATGGACAGTTGTTGCAAGGCCTTTCTGAAAGCCAGCCTGTTCAGGCTCAATAATGTTGGATCCTTCGATCCAGACTTGCACTTTGTCCAACAGCAAACTGGCATACAATTTAGTCACGATACTGAGTAGGCTGATGGGCCGGTAGTTCCTGGGGAGCTTAGGATCCCCCTTTTTAAAGATGGGAATGATGATACTGGCTAGTCAAGAGGAGGGAAAAGCAACGGTTTCATTCAAATGGGTGAATAGGGGTGCCAGCAGACTGGCCCACCATTCCGGGTTGCTTTTCAGCAATTCAGGAGAGATATCAGGCCCTGGGGCTTTCTCAGATTTAAGGCGTGCGATAAGTGCCACTACCTCCTTGGTGGTTACAGGTGGCCAATGCTGGAACCCTTCCATGGGCAGGATATCTGGGGCAGAGTGGACCCCCCTTGGGCATGCAAATAGGATCTCATAAAAATTCTGCCATACTACAGGGTGTAGGCTAACTTCCCTAGAGGGTCCTCCGCTCCTCTGAGATAAACGAATTAAAGCCAAAAATTGTCAAGAGTCCCTTGCATTAGCTGCTGTAATTAACTTGAACCACTGAGCTTTTAGATGGCTATTTTGCTTAACAGTCAAAAGCTTCCGATAATCCCTATGGATCTTCGCCATCCTGGTCCTAAGGTATTGACATGGGTTGACCTTAAGCTCGCTAATGGTTCAGCGAAGGGTAGATCTTGCCCTGCGACAATCCATATCAAACCAAAAGGGAGTGGAGCTGAAAGAAGTTGTATTTGAGAAAACAATGTTCCTCTGAGTAATCAGAGGGTACGACAAGGATAATAAGTCTTCATACCGTGCAACCATATGCGAGTCTCGGGCGGCAACCAAGGCACACAGGCTAAGCACTCGAGGTGAGACAATAAATGCAGCCACCGCCTCTGCCTGGACGTCAGACCACTTTACCCGCACTAGGGGAGAAACTTCCTCAGCCCATACCGGCAATATGGCGGAAGGAGTTATATCCCTCCTAACTATAGGGTCGACAATAAATAAAGCTATTGGTAAATGACTAGACACGAGCAAGGGAATAACCATTAATTTAGAAACCATAAACAAGAAATTTGGGGAAATAAGAAAAAGGTCCAGGACACTAGATCCCTGAGGAGAATGAAAAGTAAAATTTCCCTCCAGGTCCTCCTCCACCTGACCATTAATAATAATAAGATCCAGCTCAGCCAGCAAATTATCCATCTGGGTCTTTCTGGGGCCCATTACTTGATCCCTAGAATGGCGTGTGGGGATGAATAATGGATCTGCTGAGTCCTCCAAGATGGGGGCAACCTGCAATATTGCTGGGTTCCCAAGTCTGGAATTAAAATCACCACCAAGGAGCAAAAATGCCGCTGGAAACCTCGCAATAGCGGAGTGGACCCGTTCAGAAATGGAGTCCCAGATATCAGGGTTATAATATACAGATCGTTCAGGAGGGATATATACATTTCCAATTACCATTTCAAGCCCAGTAGGAAATATACAATGAAAAATAATAAAATAAGCTTTAATAAAACTAATACACTGGACTTGAACAGAAAGCATAGAGAAAACAAACAAAGCAAGACCTCCACTAGGTCGGCCATGGGAGTCTGAGGGAACCACATCCAGCCAGTAAGTATCATAACCCCTCCAAGTTCTCAGAGCAGGAGGCTCTATCAACAAGTTTCTTGAACTAACAACAAGTCATAAGAAATAAAAAAAATTAAAAAATCTGGATCAGACTGATGGGCCCTCCACCCCGAGATATTCCAAGATATCAAGGAGAAAGACGGGCCCTGGCTTCTTACTAGTCACTGCTTAGGAGGAAGGGAGGAAAGTTTGGGGCGCTGTCTGAGCACTCGGCCCGATGGATGTAAAGGAGCTACAAAGGGGGGGGGCTTATGCCCCCAAGGGCCCCCCGATTGCTTGATTTGGTGCAATATTTACAGATAGTTGGTCTAAGCATACCAAAGGGGTAGAGGAAGGTAATGCCACCTGAGGAAAACCCGGTATAGAGGACGATGGTACTGGTAGTGATAAAGATAATCGACCCTTAGATGGCGATGACTGAAAAATGCGGGGAAGTATCCCTCCCTGACCCCCCGCCCCCCCGAGACAAAAGCCCTGTGGGGCTTGCAATGATAGATAACATCAGGGAACTATTTTCCTTCTCCTGGCTCCCCCCTGCCTGGCTAACCCCTACAGACGGGAGCCAGGTGGAGGAGTCAATAGGAGTAGACACCAACCAAGGCAGTGGGGTCAAACGTCGAGGCTTAGAGACAGACCTCACGGTGACACTGGATGGCCCAAGCCCGTTCTCCCCCACTATTAGCTCAGATTTTAACTCCCCCAACTGAAAATACAAGGATTCCAGCCACTGCAAACAGTGAGCCTGCATAGTTACTGAAGGGGAAGACAAAGGCCTGGCGTTGCTGCTTTTGGGAGGGGATAGAATTGGTTCCCCACCTTGCCCAAGGGCTGGCTGCTCCGTAGGAGCCAAATTGCATCCAGCCTGTGGAACATTCATACCACCCAATATCAAACCCCTAGACCCCCGCTGAGGGGGTATCAGGGGACATGGCCCCAGAGAAGAACCCCCGGACAAAGGGCCTGGACCAGAAGGAGAATGCTGTGGCACCAAAATAGACCTACTTCCCGCCCCTTTCGCAGATACCACAGTCCAAGGTTCCTTTAAACACCCCTCCTGTTCTGAGGAAAAAACCTGAAATGCACAGGCAGTAAACACCACCCGGTGTTCAAGGTAGGACTTCCGGGTCAATATAAGAGATGGCAATTCAGATGAAACAAAAATAACCAAGATCATTTGTCTATCAGGTGAAACAAAGAGATGGTCCACTGACACAATATCCTTACTGGTAATCACAACCTTTTTCAAGAGTAGTCTCAGATATTCAGCTACATCCAGGGGAGTACCCCACAATGGGGCTGGACGGCCACTTCTTGAAAAAATAGTAAAAATTAGGGCAGCTGGCAGAAGCCCAAATGATTCGGCTTTATCCGAACAAATAATGGTGGAAGCAGCAGCCTGTCACCCAGAACCCTGAACTGGAGGGGGGAGACGAGGATGGGAAGAGGCATCAGAAGAATGGTCCCAATGGACAGAGGCAGGGACTGTCCTATTGGAAGGGACTGTCCAAATGGAAGCAGAAGACGACCCAAGCCCCCCCCCCCAATGTGCCCGGACTGCAACAACATCTTGTAACAACCCCTCTACAGAATCGATTTTAGTCTGCATTCACGATAGTTTGCAAAACATGAACTGCACAGTCTCTGCAGTGAGCATGACATGCTCTGTCAAAAAAGTAGCCAACCTTCCGCCCACTGGGAGCGCAGCCCCATCTGGCCCAGACTCGAGCAAATGATCCAGCGATGGAAAGTCCCTACTCGGGGGAAGTTCCAGCTGTTCCTCCCCCTGATGGGAGGAACCCATCCCAGTAGGCTGGGCAGGCAATAAATATGGGGTAGTGGACCGGGCAGGAGGGAGAGAAGTTGGCAAATCCCCCCCGCCTGCTACTGGATTACAAAAAAAACTGTCCAACCATCCCTGTTTAAGAGACTTAGATGGTAGCGGCGGGCCCCCAGTGAATTACAGACCACCCTGCCTGAGGGCAGACATCGCAATCTCCAACTCAGTCTCACCCGCCCCAAGCTCCACAGGTTACACTGCTGCCGGCGAGGGTAGTTTCTTTAATAGGAGGCCGGGATGCACACAGCTGGGTGCGCTCATGCTGGCCGGGGCCACTGATGGTCTCCACCTCCTTGCTCTGGCTCAGTCTCACCTGCCCCAGCTCCACAGGTTACCAGCCAATGCCAAACAAGTGTAGCGCCAATCTTACAGTCCTTGGCTCCCTGCACTGCCCGGGGCCACTCTCTCCCCCGTACACCTTCTTCCTTCATGTACGTGTAGCCATGTAGTCCAGCTCCCAGTCAGGGTCTGCTAGTGCACAGCATGGTGTGCTGCCTCCGCCTCCTCGGCCCCGCTAACGGCTCCGCCAACGGCTGCTTCGGCCGCCGCCCTGAGGGCGCCACCCTCAGTGCAGTGCTCTGGCAATGCAGGTACCTTTGGGGGAGGAGACACAACAGCAACCACGTGAAGGCAATCCTCCAATCCTCCCTGCAGCTTCTGTTTCCCCGGCCAAGCTCTCCTGGGAGGTGCCCCCCTCAACACAGTCCCCACACCATGCACACATGTTGTGCGCTCACAACATCATATAAACAGAGGCTTGCAGAGACTGCACATAGGTTGTGTGCACATTGCACATGCACCTTTGTACACATGATTAGGATCGAGCTGTCAATTTTTATCTTTTTAATAATTTCTTTCACGTGGTAACGTTTTAGTATTTTAATAAGATACTAGAGAAAAGATACGTTTGACCTCCAGAATTCTCCTTGTTTGGCCTTGAGTTTGAGGAAAAGAAAGAGAGATATACATCACATAAGTATTTGGAGAAGCAACATAGGTCAATTTTTCATGAGACACCCCCCCCCCCCATGCCCACGCATGGGCATGGGGTGGGGGAACCTGTGTAACAGCCGCTTCTGGTAGTTGGGGGTGCATGAGCACTCCTGTGCTCCACCCGTGTCCATTTACCTCCACCCATCACCCACACATGGAGCATCCTATGACAACGACAATTGCTCCATGCATAGAGACGGGTGGAGGTAGGTGGAGATGGGTGCGTGTCCATGTAATGGCTGCCCCCCCCACACTGCACATGCACTGCGGCATCCCCCCATACCTCCCCTGCACTGCAGCCCATTTGAAAAGAGCCATATTCTCTCCCTACTAGCTCCATCCACCAGAGAGCCATTTGGGCTGGAATTATCTAGGCCTGGAGGTGTTTGATTCTATGGAGCTGGGCGGGGGGAGGTAGGTAGGTTTGGAATTAACTGGGACTGGGGTGTTTGCCCTATGGCACTGTGCAACTGGGTTTTGGAATTATTTGCGGCTGAGTAGAAGTTATTGACCTGAGAAGGAAAAAGGGAGAAAGAAGAAATGTGTGAAGGCAGAAGCAAGCTTAAAAAGTAAATGAAATTAGATCATTTTGGAGGTTATGAAACATTCCCAATTGAAGTCCATAATGAAAAACAAAGACATCATTTATATCCTAAATTTGTACTCGGTTAGGTAGTATTGTACGTCTCTTTCTTACAATTGTAAAGTGTCAGGTACATTGCTGGTGCTATAGAAATGCTTATTATTATTATTATTATTATTATTATTATTTTATTATATATGTTAAAGCTATTAATTATTTTATGGTCATATATTAATGATGTTAATACCAACATGTTACTAGAGGGTTTTTTTTGTTCTATGTATCTTTTGTTAGATAGTCACATCAACTGGCACACTTCATAATAATGTGTATTAAACAAAACAAACAACAACAGCAATAATAATAATAATAATAATAATAACAATAATAATAATAATAATAAATAAATAAATTTGTTGCTATGTGGGAACCAGTCTTATACTGATGCAGGAAGTTTCTCACACTTCCTGCAACAGCAAGCAAAACAGCCTTTGGGCACATGAGGAAACTACCTTTTTTGGAATGTGACATATCAAAATTCTGAAGTAGTTTTTTGGAGTCTAGATCAAATGCAGATGGGATGATGGGAACTATAGAGACACTTTTCAGACACCACAGTCACTTCGCCTTATGGGAAATTTCCTCCCCTTCTCTAGCTGCATTAAAAAGAAAAAATCCAAGAAATTACCAGTCAACTACAGTTAGGGGGCATTAAGGCATACAGCATGTCTGGTGATGGGAGGACCTTAGATAAATTAAGTTAAACAAGAGAAAGGGTCCCTCCATGGATTGCTATGAGTTTCCAATCAATTGACAAATTTCCACAGAAATAGTGCAGGATGGGCTCTCAGCTTACTTGTGAGAAATGTGCATTTGTAGCAACCCTCCCTCAGTGCTGCATGTACTCACTGCTTCCTTTGTGCTTCAAGTATTTCTCTGCAATAGTTCCTGGAGTCCTGATGTGATGGCTAAGGCAGCAGAGCAGTAGCCTGAGTGTCTGGCTGAACGTTGTAACCAGAAATTTCCCCACCTGACTACTGCATGAGCAAGAGGGGCCATGCACGATCCAATATTTGCCCTGGTATCTGCAGGGAAGGGACATCTTCAACAGCTCCTTCTTTTTCCCCCATGATTCCCCACTACCACCATGGCTAAAGCCACATGAGACAGGGCAAGACTTATCCCCTGCTCTCCATGGGGAGGGCAAATGCAGCTGCCAGACATTGTGTCAGCGGGGCGAGCAGGTCACAAGATCTCCCTCCCCCATGGGGAAACCAGGCAGGTGGACTGCTGTCACAAGAGTCACCACACCTGGGGGAGGTCGAGGAGCTGTCCACATGTGCAGACATCTGGCCTCACCCCACCCACCATCCCCTAGCGGGCCCACTATACCGACCCTGGACATGGCGTGAATGCATGTTAATGGCAAAGAGGAAGCCTATTTCCCCACTTTGGGCAGTCGTATCCCACTTTTTATGCAATGCTAACATGCAATGAATCTCTGGCCTTCTCCAGCTGATGCATAACATATCAACAAGCTGCCCACTTCAGGGCAGAGATGAGAGACCATCTGGCGGCCACTTGATTTGCCATTTTATTCACTGCATCATGTGTTACTTTTGCCCAAAGAGGGATAACACTAGGGGTGTGCATTTGTTTCATTTTCCTTTTTTTACAAAAACAAACAGACCCCCGTTGTTTTTGTAAATAAGGATACAAAAACAGATGAATAAGCAAATGACTTTTGTTTGCTTTCATTCATTTTCATTAATAAAATAAAAAATAAATAATAAATACCAGCACATATGCAAAATGCTGCTGGGGCTGTTTTGTGCATGTGTACCTTTTCCAAAATGGTACTGGAAGCTCTCCAAGGTGCTCTCCAAGGTGGGAACAGAGTGTGCCACGGCACTTGCCTAATACATGGACTCTACCGGGAAGATTTTGTGTCTCGACATCCAAAGGGGTTTCCTGCCCCCATTGCCAAGTGAATTCTTTCACTCACCAATAGAGGAATGGCATTCATCATTGTACTTGTTTGGCCTTGCCTAAAACACTAAGACTACTGGGAAGATTTTCTGTCCCGACATCCGAAGGAGGTTTCATGCCGTGACCATGGGGTCATGGTTTTCCTGACCCCCCCCCCCCCTTGCGAAGGGGACAAAATTTGGTTACTCTCCAAGGGGGGACTGGAGTGCACTATGGCACTTGTTTGACCTTGCCTAATACACTGACACTCTCTATTGGTAAGATTTTCTGTCTTGCAGGGCAGCTGGTGGGTTTTGATGTTGGAGGGGCACTGGGGCAGCAAGACTGGGATGGCGGGCCTAGGGGCGGAGTCAGGGCCTACCTTCCCCCTGGTAGAGCCAGGGGGACGGTAGGCCAGTGGCATGGCATAACCCAGCAGCAAGGAGTTCCCAGGGTTAACATCAGATGGAAGAAAACACAGTCTACATGTACATCAAGCTTCAAATAATTTATAAACCCAAAACACAGGGAAACATCCAAAACACTGGCAAAACACTGGCATAACCCAGCAGCAAGGAGTTCCCCGGGTTAACATCAGATGGAAGAAAACACAGCCTATATGCACACCAAGCTTTAAATAAATAATTTATAAACCCAAAACACAGGGAAGCACTGGCAAAACTCAGCAGGAAGGAGTTCCAGGGTTAACATCAGATGGAAGAAAACACAGTCTACATG
>QEPC01001425.1:466556-502165 GCA_003113815.1 Sphenodon punctatus | reverse complement strand
ACGGTCCCTGCCCCTAGGGCTTACAATCTGAGAGACAGGAGCTGGGGAGAGACTTAGGAAGGGGAACAGAGGGAGAGACAAGGGGTCTAACATTCATGAAGATGCGAGGTCTCAAGTGCACGTACTTGGCTTGGTTAAGATGAGAATGACAGCAGACAGGTCCATGTGGCAAGGATAGGGGTAAACAGACTGTAGGTATAGGAAATAGTGGCTCAGCAGGATAAAGAGTCAGACAGAGCAGAGCGAAAGAGGTGAGTTTTGAGGAGAGATTTGAAGGTATGAAGGGAGGGGGCAAGACAGATGTGGACAGGGAGGGAGTTCCAGGCATGGGGGGCAGCAAGTGAGAAGGGACAAAGGCGCTTAGGGGAGAAGGGAAGGCGTGGAAGGGTGAGAGAAGGGACAGAGGAGAAGCGAAAACCCAGAACACACGGAAATACCCAAAACACTTGTATAACCAAGCAACAAGGAGTTCCCAGGGTTAATATCAGATGGATGAAAACACAGTCTACTGCACATCAAGCTTAAAATAAATAATTTATAAACCCCAAACACAGGGACCCATCCTTGTAAAGCACCCCAGGCCCCCAGCCTCTGCTCCCCGAGTCCCCCCCATGTTTAATCACCCCCCCTTACCCAGTGTCTCATCTCCATAGGCTGGGGGCCTGGGATGGAAGAGGGGGAGGGTGTGCAAGACTGGGGGATGGGGGTGTGCATCCACCTTCCCCCCCATTCCCCAGTCTTGCACGCCGTCTCCCCTTCCATGCCAGGCCTCCTGCCTCTGCTCCCCAAGTCCCCCCACTGCTCACCACCCCTTCCCCAGTGTCTCCCCAGACTGGCGGCCTAGGATGGAAGGGGGAGGGTGTGTGAGACTGCAGAATGGGGGGGGGAGGGTGGTTGCACACCCCCCCACACCCCCATTTCCCAGTCTTGCACACCTTCCCCCTTCCATCCCAGACCCACAACCTCTGCTCCCTGAGTCCCCCTGCCACTCACCACCCCTTCCCCAGTGTCTCCCCAGGCTGGGGTTCTGGGATGGAAGGGGGGGAGGGTGTGTGAGACTGTGGAATGGGGGGAGGGTGCATGCACACCCACCCTCCCCCCATTCTCCAGTCTCGCACACCCTGCCCCCTTCCATCCCAGGCCCCAGACTCTGCTCCCTGAGTCCCCCCCGGGGGGTGAGTGGCAGGGGGGACTCGGGGAGCAGTGCCTCTCTGCTCCCCAATCCCCCCAGTGCATTTACTCACCATCGTAGTTGGGTTGGGGAGTGGCACCACTCCAGGCAGACAGGCAGGCAGGCAGTTAGTTCAATGGAGGCGCTCGGCGGCGAGATGGGCTGCCACGTGCATGCTGAGTCATTTCAAACATGCGCGCTGCAGCCCATCTCACCGCCAGAGTGCCATCACCAACGCCCAGGTGAGGGTTTCCATTGAGCCCATATTGCTCAATGCAAAGCTGCCACCAGGGAAATGAAATTTCCCTAGCGGTGCACTTGGACTGAACGTTGAGCCGCCCGGCTCGCATTCAGCCTAAGTTTGTCCCTTCTGGGACTTCAGACTCTGGATTCCAGGCAGAGGTGCTAGAGCGCTCACTGACCGAGTGCTCTCTGCCTCGTTAGCGGCTGAGTGAAATTGACATCGGAGCACCGCGCTGCTCTGACTGCGTTCCAATGTGCCGCCGGCAGCAGAGACAGAGCGCTCAGTCAGTGAGCGCTCTACTGTGCGGCACCAGGGGGACGGGGCGAGCAGGGGCAGGGCACTGCCCCAGGCGCTCCCATGCTACAGCCGCCACTGCTGTCTTGACATCCGAAGGCGGTTCGGGGCCATGACCCTGGGGTCATGGTTTTCCAGCCCACCCTCCTTGCAAAAGGGAGAAAATTCAGTTGCTCTCCAAAAGGGGAACAGAGTGCGCCATGACATTTCTTTGGACTTGCATAATACCCTGAAACTATTATTGTTGTTATTAGAAAGCATTTATATAGTGACAACAATGTACCTGACGCTTTACAATGATTTTTTATTTATTTATTTATTTATTTATTTATTATAAAATTTGTATGTCACTCCCTCCTGCTAAAAGCATCTCGGGGTGGCTAACAACATGTTAAAAACAGATTAAAACAAATATCAAATAAAATTAAAATTGCATAAACAACAGTTCAACCCCCCCCACCCCAATCCATGCCACCCACCCCATCTCCCTCAGGAAAGGCACAGTGGAACAGCCAGGTCTTACATTATCTATGAAAAGAGGGGAGGTCGGTGGTCAAACGGACCACCAATTGGAGGGAATTCCATAGCCGCAGCGCAGCCACAGAAAATACCCTCCTCAAGGTTGACACCCGAGAAACCCAGGGGACCTCGAAGAGGGCACCCTTGGCCAACCACAGAGGCTGATCCAGGACCTGGAGGGTGAGGTGGTCCTGTAGGTAGGTGAGGCCCAGGCCATTTAGGGCTTTAAAGGTCAACACCAACACCTTGAATTGGGACCAGAAGACTATCGGCAGCCAGTGCAGAGAATGAAACACTGGTGTAATGTGCTCACGGCGGCCCATCCCCATTAGGAGATGAGCCGCCTTGTTCTGCACCAGCTGCAGTCTCTGAACCAGCACCAAGGGTAGCCCCACACAGAGTGCGTTACAGTAGTCCAGTCTTGAGGTAATAAAAGCATGGACGATCGTGGCCAGATTAGAGTCCGAGACATACTGCCTAAGTCAATGTACCAGACGTAACTGGCGGAATGCCCCCTTCGCCACAGCCACCACCTGGACATCCAGATGGAGCTGCGGATCCAGGAGCACCCCCAGACTCAGAACCTGGGATACCAAGACAGGACAGACCCCATCAATGATGGGGGCCACCTCTCCCCCGGTGTTTCCCACAACCGTCACCTCTGCCTTTTTATTATTTTTTTTATTTTTAATTTAGACATTTGTAACCTGCCCATCCTGCCACAGGCAGCTCTGGGTGGTGCACAGCTTAAAACATTAACATTAAAAGAACTTATTAAAATAGACAATAACAGGGACGTATAAAAAATCCCCAACCACCCACCACCCTAACCCATTCCCCCCACGCTACCCATCCTCCCCCTCAAAAGCCAGGGAAAACAGCCACATTTTACAACAGCATTGAAATGAGGGGAGATCCAGGGCCAAACGGGCCTCCATTGGCAGGGAGTTCCACAGCCGTGGGGCAGCCACCAAGAACTCCCTCTCCATCATGGCCCCCCAGCAGACTCAGGGCACCTCCAGGAAAGCACCCCCCGATGACTGCAGGGCCCAATCCAGAACCCGGGGGGTGAGCACCAACACCTTGAATTGGGCCCAGAAGACAACAGGCAGCCAGTGCAGAGACAGAAGAACTGGTGTAATATATTCCCGGCAGCCCAATCCCATCAGGAGACGGGCCTCCACATTCTGCACTAGCTGCAGTCTCTGTACCATCACCTAAGGTAGCCCCACGTAGAGCGCATTACTGTAGTCAAGCCTGGAGGTGATGAAGGTGTGGATGATGGTGGCCAGGTCAGAGTCTGAAACATACAGCTGAAGCTGATGCACCAGATGTAATTGGCAGAAGGCCCTCCTTACCACAGCCTCCACCTGAGCATCCAAGCAGAGTTGCAAGTCAAGGAGCACCCCCAGACTCTTTACCTGGGGAACCAATGGAGGGCAGACCCCATCAATGATGGGGGATGTTACCCCCGCTGCCTTACCCACCAACATCACCTCCATCTTGTCGGGATTCAGCTTCAGTCAGTTTGCCCTCATCCAGTCCCTCACAGCTTCAAGGTACCCATTAAGCACCAAGACTTCCGGGTCTGGGTCTGATGAAAAGGAGAGGTAGAGCTGGGTGTCATCAGCATATTGATGACACTGCATGCCAAACCTCCTGACCACCTCGTCAAGTGACTGCATATACACGTTGAACAGGAGAGGGGACAAAACAGAATCCTGAGGGACTCCACACAAGAGGTCTCGGTGTGATGAAAAATAATCACCGAGTACCACTTGCTGAGTTCTTCCAGCCAGGAAGGAGCGGAACCAGTCAAGAACCATAACACCCACCCCTGCACCATCCTGCAGGTGCGTCACCAACATCTCATGATCGACGGTATCAAACGCCGCTGACAGATCGAATAGAATCAGCAGGGCTGAATGTCCCTGATCTAATTCTTGGCTAAGATCGTCAACCAACAGCTTATTGGGATTTAACTTCAGGCAGCTTGCCCTCATCCAATCCCCCACAGCTGTCAAACACCGGGTAAGCACTGAGACTGCTGGGCCTGAGTCGGATGAAAAAGAGCCGTATAGGGTGATTTTAGACATGCCGGACCTCCCTTTAACCATGGTCTGGGATCTGTTTCAAATCCCAGATAGGAATCAGACCAGTCTTCCTTTAGACGTGCCGGCCTGATTCCTACAGGAGATCGGGGAGTGGGTGGGACCACGTGGTGCGACGTGCGGCCGCACAGCCCCACCCCCCCATGTTCCCCATGCCTCCTGCCCTCCGGGAGATGGGCGGGAACAGCGGCCAATCCAGCCACTGCACCTGATCCCGCAGCATGGTCTGGGCCATGATCCGGACTGGTGGAGGTAACAGAGGTTACCTTCTGCCGATCCCAGATCGTGGTTGCGCTAACTACGATTCTGGAGGTGAGGCCGCCCTCACCTCTGGAATTGTGGTTAGTCTGATTCCTGCCAGAGGTTCGCTGTGGTGAACCTCTGGTGGGAACCCCATTAGATGTTACGGGCCTCTCCTCCACCACAGGGATTGCCTGTGGTAAGAGGGAGGCCGTAATGTCTGAAATCACCCATAGCTGGGTGTCATCAGCATATTGATGACACCGTATGCCAAACTCCCTAACAACCTCCCCCAAATGCTGCATATACACATTGAACAAGAGAGGGAACAGGATAGAACCCTGTGGGACTCCATATGTGAGACCCAGGGGAGAAGATGAAAAATTACCCAGGACCACACGCTGGGTTCTCCCAGCCAGGAAAGAGTGGAACCATTCAAGAACAGTCCTGCCAATCCCTGCCCGGTCTCGCAGCTGAGTAACCAATAACTCATGATCAATGGTATCAAATGCAGCCGAGAGGTCTAACAGGATCAATAGGGTCAAACAACCTTGGTCCAACTCATAGGAGAGGTCATCAACCAAGGCCACAAAGTGCTGTCTCCACGCCATAACCTGGACAAAATCCAGACTGTGAGTGATCAAGAAAATTGACCCAGTCCAGATGCTCCTGCAGCTGCTGAGCCACCACCCGTTCAATAACCTTCCCTAAAAAGGGAAGGTTAGAGACCGGCCGATAGCTGGCCAGGACACCAATGTCCAGTGATGGTTTCTTGAGCAGGGGTTGCACCACATCTTCCTTTAGACAGTCTGGCACCCTGCCCTCCGCAAGGGAGGCGTTGATAATCCCTGTCAGCAAGGGCCCTAATTAACCAGCCATGACGGGCATGGATCTAATTCACAATAAGTGGCTCGAAGAGTCCCAAGAGCATCCCCCACATCCAAGGGCAACACATCCTGAAATTCATCCCACTAAACAGGATAAGACAGGCCTTCTACTGCCTCTGGCTCACCTACTGCTAAAAATGTTGCATCAAAACTGTGGTGGATTTGAGCAATTTTATAGCAAAAAAGTCCATGAACAAATCACAGTGTGCGTTTGATGACAAAATAATGGAATATACACAGTCCCTGCCCTAGGGCATACAATCTGAGAGGTGGGCTGGGGGGTGGGGGGTGGGATGAAGGAAGGGGAACAGAGGGAGAGACAAGGGGTGTAATATTCATGAAGATGCAAGGTCCCAGGTGCGCGTGTTTGACTTGGTTACATCGAGAATTATAGCTGGCTTGTCCATGTGGTGAGGATATGAGTACACAGACCTCAGATAACAGATTGTACTGGATGGAGGGTATCAGCATAGGAGTTAGGTGAGGGGAGCGAGGAGTCGGGGAGGGAAGAGAGGAAGAGGTGGGCCTTGAGAAGGGATTTGAAGGTACAAAGCGAGGGGGCAAGGCAGATGTGGGCAGGGAGGGAGTTCCAGGTGTGTGGGGCAGCTAGGGAGAAGGGACAAAAGTTATTATTTAATTATTTATTTATTTATTTTAAAAAAATATTATCCTGCCCCTCCTGCTTCAGACAGCTTGGGGTGGCTCATATCATACAAAATATAAAAACACTTAAAACAACTTTAAACAACTTTAAAAGCAGGTACCAAACCCAAACCCCCACCCATCACCCATCTTCTTTGCCAAATGTCTGGCGGAACACCCAGGTTTTACAACTTCATCAAAATGAGGGGAGAACAGGGGCCAGCCAGGCCCCTACCGGCAGGGATATCCACAGCCACAGTGCAGCCACTGAGAGCACCCTCTCCTGTGTGGCCCCCCCAGAAAACTCAGGGGACCTCAAGCAAGGTGCCCCAAGATGACCGCAGGGGCCGAACCAAAGCCTGGGGGGGTGAGGTGGTCCCACAGATATGCAAGGCCTAGGTAGTTTAGGGCTTTATAGGCCAATACTAAGACCTTTAATCGAGCCCAGAAAACCACTGGCAGTCAGTGCAGAGAACGGAGCACCGGTGTAATGTGTTCCCGGCGGCCCAGCCCTACCAAAAGCCGGGATGCCACATTCTGCACCAGCTGCAACTTCCGAGCCATCACCATGGGTAGTCCCATGTAGAGCATGTTACAATAGTCTATAGGTTAGGGGAGCAGGGGAGGCATGGGAGGGCAAGAGAGAGTACAGAAGAGGAGCAGAGTTCATGGACTAGAGTACGGAGAGAAATTAATGCAGATTGGTAGGGGGGGAGCAAGGTTGAGAAGAGCTTTATAGGTGAAGACTAGGAGCTTGTGCAGGATTCATTCAGGAAGGGGGAGCCAGTGAAGAGAGGAGAGGAGGGGCTGCACATGGTCGAAGTGACGGGCGAGGTGGATGACCCTGGCAGCAGAGTTTTGGATGGAGATAAGAGGGAAAAGGTGAGAGTGGGGGAGGCCAGTGGTTACATCGAGGCAAGAGATGGCCAGGGCGTGAACAAGGGTTTTGGCAGGGGAGAGAGAGAGAAAACGGCGAATCTTAGCAATGTTATGGAGGGAGAAACGAAAGGATTTGGCAACAGAGTCAATGTAGTGTTCAAAAGAAAAGGGTGAGTCAAAGATGAAGCCTAAGCTATGGGTTTGGGGGATGATAAGGATGGTGACCCCATCGATGCGGATTGACAGGGAAGAGGGAGAGGAAGGATGAGGGGGGAAGATAAGGAGTTCAGTTTTAGTCATGTTGATTTTTAGTTGAAGTTGAGACATCCAGGTAGAGATATCAGAGAGACAGCTGGTGAGGCAAGCTTGAACAGATGGAGAGAGAGAGGGAGTAGAGAGATAGAGTTGAGTGTCGTCAGCGTAGTAGAGGTGATATTGGAAACCATGGGAGGCAATGAGTTTGCTTAGGGACAGGGTGTAGATAGAGAAGAAGAGAGGGCCAAGGACAGAGCCTTGGGGTACACCAACCAAGAGGGGAAGGGAGGAGGAGGTGGAGTTGGCAAGAGACACATTGAAGGAGCGGTCAGAGAGGTAGGAGGAGAACCAGTCGAGGACAGAGCCATGGAAGCCAAGGGAGTGAAGTGAAATGAAGGGAGTGAAGTGAGTCTAGCAAGAGTGAGTGGTCAACAATATCGAAGGCAGCAGAGAGGTCAAGGAGGACAAGAATGGAGTAGAGGTGATTAGATTTAGCCACAAGAACGGTGCTTGCCTGTGCTCCAGCCCTTTAAAAGAACGCTTGCTGCCGGAGGCGGCGCCGGGAGGGAGCCCCTACGCCCGCATAACCCCTGAGGATATTGACAGCTGTGAGTGAGCGGTAGAGGGCGGTGCTTGCCTGTGCTCCAGCCCTTTAAAAGAAAGCTTGCCGCCGGAGGTGGCGCCGGGAGGGAGCCCCTACGCCCGCATAACCCCATAGGATATTGACAGCTGTGAGTGAGCAGTAGAGGGTGGTGCTTGCCTGTGATCCAGCCCTTTAAAAGAACGCTTGCTGCCGGAGGCGGCGCGCCCTTGTGCACGCGGTCTTAGGCGCAGACTGTGGGCAGGGCGGTTAGAGTCTTTTTTTTTTTTCTTCTCTCCTTGTTGTCCTCCTTCTGTTCTCTGGTGGTCTCTGTTGTTGAGCCTTTCTTGCCTGCTTACTAACATTGCCATCATGCCTCTGAACAAGAGGCAGCGACAAGAACGGCCGGTGGTATCATCTATAATTCAAAGCAGACCGAAACAATGCCGGCTAGAATCTTTTTTTGCCCCTACCACGGAACATTCCATGGAGTTTGGAGGTGGGGCTATGACATCTAACTTTGTTCTGGAGTCCCCGCCTTGGCATTCTAGCTTACAGGATGTGCATGAGAGACTGGTCTCCTCCTCTCGTCACTCTACTCCAACTAACGCTCACCATGACCAGCCGCGCGAGGGGAGAGGAGCCCTTTTGAGCGATCCCCCTCTCATGGACTTTCTAACTAATCATGTCGCTTTAACAGCTGATTCGGTGCGATACATGTGTACCCAGGTCCGACAGATCCACAAGAAGCTGGACCTGTTGGTCTTTTCTAAAAAGGAGAAGGTAGAGAGTAAGATGTTGGCCCCTTCTTTTGGCCCTAGGGAGGTGAAGTTGGGGCCAGTCGCTAAGGCTCCCCCTCCCATTCATAAGTCATCAATTTATGTAAATAACCCCCCGGATAGACCTCAGTTAGAGGTTCAATCGCAGCACTCGGAAAATAGAGTTGCCTGTAGTCATCCTAGTCCTGTTCATAGGGCATCTCCTTCGTTTGAGCACCTGATGCTTTTCAGTCCCCTTCCGCTCAATTTAATCTTTACGATTTTGCCATTCCAGGGAAGGCGCCCCCCTGCTTGGAGTACGGTCTTGGATGTAGCGGAACACCTTAGGCTGCTACTAAATTACCCAATTTTACAATATATCCCCATTACTAGGTATGATATCAAATTGGTTGAGCAACTCCTGTGCTCTAAAGACAGGCAGGTAATCAAGGTGGAGTTTACCTCTCAGGACTCCATTGAGGCTATCTGGGATGCTAACGCATCCCTGGAAGAGAGGTCTGTGTTTACCTCTCAAGCTTTTCAATCTAGCTTGGGTAATATCTTGACATACGTTATATCAGCCCCCCTAGAGGCTAGGCAGATTCAGGCAAAAGTGCTCACCCAAGAGGAGAGACCTCAGCAGGTTGCTCCGGTTTTACAAGTGGACAATCCATCTACAACCCAGCCCACCACAAGTAAGAATCAGGAGAATCCCCACCAGGAGGTGAGTGGGGATGAGAGAAGTATGGAAATTGTCCCAGTGATCTTCCAGGGCTCTCCTCACACACACACACACACCCCAGAAGCAAGAGCAGGAGGTATTGCCATGTGGTGGTTTCATTCCCCTGGGAGGTACAGGGGAAGGAAGGGCCCTTGAATTAAATCTACTATCTAGGTTGGAACTTTTATGTTCGCAATTAACCTGTTTGAGATCAGGAACATCTACTTGTGCGGGTTATTCCCCGCTAAGAGTGAGAAGGAATCGAGGACACTTGGTCCCAAAAGGAACTCCTCCTCCTGCAGGTTCAAGATCTCAGCCCCTAGTGGAAAACTTTATGGGTAGTAGCCACGACGAGCACCCCCTGGTCCGCAGTGGTGCCAGCACCTTAGTGGAGCTGGCCCCTGGTCAAACAGTTTTGTACCAGGATTGTCTTAACTTACAATTGAAGGGTGGGTTTTGTATCCATGAGAGTTCGGTGGAGATCGTCTCCCCGAGACTGCTCCAGCCGCCGTCTGGGCGCACGGACCTCAGACGGAGTGCCCGCCACGACCTATTGCTTCTCTTATAGGAAGTGATTCCTCGCGTATTGGGGTTTCGTGCCCCTGCAAATTTGATGCTTTCAAGGGTGGAGTCTGTCGGTGGTTGTCCCGGGTTATGACAACTACAGACCCCCTTGATCAAGATGGCATCTTGAAATATCTCTGGCTGGAGGGCTCACTTGCAGGATCCAGATTTTCTCCATAAACTGAGAGAATGGGACCTTTGCCTGCTACAAGAAACGGGTTTTGGAGTGTATCAAATTAACAGGTTTTAATATTATTTCAGTGGAGGCGACCCCGTCTAGGGTTGCTGGCCGCCCAAGTGGTGGGCTGGCCCTTGCGATAGCAAATTCTTTTAAGGTGTCAATTAAACTAATAAACAAGTACCAATCATATTTTGTTCTTTTTTATGGTAAATTTCCCTCAGGTATTGAAATTCTGATTGGCAATGTTTATATCCCTCCGATTGCCTCTTCCTTTTTTTCAGCTGACATTTGGGACGAAATTGGTTGTAGGTTGGATAATGCAAGTCAGCTGTTTCCTGCAGCCTTTTTCATTGGGGGGGGGATTTTAACTCAAGAATTGGTGATTGGCAGGACCCTGGAAGTGTGGGTCGTTATTTAAATGCCCCGATAATTCGGAGTCGTAGGACACAGGATATGGTACTTAACACCAACGCTAGAGCTATGAGACGATTTATTACTGAGCAGGACTTAGTTATTTTGAATGGTAGGGTGAAGGGGGACCTGGCAGGATGCTATACTTATCATTCATCTCAGGGATCAAGTACAATAGATTACTTTCTAACTTCGATTTCCTTAGTACCTGGAATACTAAGCCTGGAGGTTATTCCCAGCATGGTTACCACTCATTTTCCACTACAATTAGTCTGGCGTGATCTAATGAATCAGTCGACCCCTGCCTTGGAGGATGGGTGGTGTGGCCCCTTGGGAGGTGGGGCTGTTTATAGGAGAGGACGTTGAACAACAATAGTGGCCCGGCGTTTTCTGAAATTTATAAAGGAGCCTAGCTTATTGCAGCTGTGTCACTCGATACTAGGTTCAGGGAAAATTGATGCCTTGAAGGGTTTTGAGCAGGTTTTTTCCCTTCTTGATCCTTTTTTGCATTTGGTAAATGTCCCGTCCCCCTCTGGTGTTAAGAAATTTGGTGGGTGGTTTGATAATGACTGTCATTTGCTGCGCTTATCTTTAAGGCAGTCGGCCCACCAATTGAAACTTCACCCATCGCGAATAGGTAGGATCGCTTTTTTAGATCTTCGGACTAGATATCGATACTTGATCGCTTCCAAATGTCTGACATTCCAATCTCAACAATGGGCCAGGTTGGAGAAGGCAGCTAAAAATGGGAACTCCACGCAGTTTTGGGGCTGTATTCACCGACTAAGGATGGGTGTGAAGACTGATCACTTGGTTATATTGGAGCCAGGGATTTGGGAAGGTTTTTATAGAGATCTGTTTTCAACCCCTTCCCCGTTGCGATCCAGCCCTCAGCCTGATGAGTTTGACTCTTTTCCTTACTGGTCCCCAGTCTCTGTACAGGAGGTCGGTGAGTTGATATCTGACTGTAAGGATGGTAAGGCACCGGGGGAGGCCATGATAACAGCTGAGATCCTGAAAGAAGCCCCGGAGTGGTGGGCTGGACTTTTAGCTCCAGTTTTTACAATGATAAATGCCACCGGGAAGATCCCCAGGGCGTGGGTAAATAGTATAGTGGCACCTATATTTAAGAAAGGGGACCCCAGAGACCCGAGGAACTACCGGCCAATCAGCCTTCTCAGTCTGGTCGGTAAACTCTATTCCAGGCTACTATTGAACAGGCTTCAGCGCTGGCTCGAGGATAAGGGTGTAATAGGCCCGGAGCAGGTGGGGTTCCAGAAGGGTAGATCAACAGTGGATCATATCATGGTTCTGGTGCACCTGATTGGGAAGTCCTTGGAGCAGGGGTTGAGGATTTACCTTTGCTTCGTGGACCTGTGGATGGCTTTTGATTCCGTCTGCAGGCACCGTTTGTGGGAGAAATTACGTTCCCTGCAGATGGAGCCAAGACTTTTCGCTTTGCTAGCCTGGTTACATGAGAACAACTCTCTTCAGGTCAGGTTTAATAGGGAAGGAGCGCTGACACGCCATGTGAGGGTGGAGAGGGGTGTGAGACAAGGCTGTCTGCTGGCCCCCCTTCTCTTTAACATCTTTTTGCATGATCTTCCCACCTTTCTACTCGGGGTGGACTCTCACCCCCCAATGATTGGAGATAGGAAGGTGGCTGCTTTGTTGTATGCTGATGACACAGTCCTGATTGCTTGTTCAGTAGTAGGGCTTCGTAGAGGGATGCAACAGATGGGGAACTATTGTTCGAATGAAGGTCTGTATATCAACTTTAAGAAAACCAAAGTTTTGGTTGTAAGCCATAGGAAACATGGCATATCTTATAGATGGAGGATTGGGAACCATCTGATATCTCAAGTTGATAGATTTCAATATCTGGGGGTGACCTTTTCAAATTCCCCTCACTGGCATGACCAGTGGACTGCTATTAAGAATCAAGCTCTGCAAACAGTGAGTGCTATACGGGGGTTTTATTTTACGAAAGGGGGTTGTCTAATCCTTCCAGCTTTGCGTTTATTTAACGCTAAAGTAATAACTCAAATGCTGTATGCATTTCCGGCTTGGGGCCTGGACTTTTTGGAGTTGTTGGAACCAATCCAAAATGTTTTTTTGAGGGCCATCCTGGGGGTTCCATTAGGGACCCCACAGGTATTGTTGAGAGCGGAGGTAGGATGCTCCCCATTAAAAGTCTTTGCTATCCAAGCTCTGGCTCGTTATTGGCTAAAAGTGGAACTGTTACCTGCAGATGAGAACTCCCTTTTGAGGCAAGCGCGGGATGAAGGATTGTTGCGTCCATGGATTGAGCGACTGGAGGTGATTGTAGGGAAGCTGGGTCTCTCCCGGGACTGGTTGCTGTCAGCAGACCTTAAGCAGGCAATGTTCATAGTAAAACAGCGACTTGCGGACCAACAGCTTCAAATAGATGAAAGTATGATTCAGGCGCAGAGGGTTAATCCCTCTTATAATATCCCATTTAGACCTTTACAGGATTCTAGCTATTTAGTAGCCTGGCCCAAATTCTCTCTTAGGCATGCTTTTACTTGTCTACGTTGTGGTGTTTTTCCTTCCTCAGTTTTGGAAGGAAGATACAGAGGGATTCCAATGCACGAACGGTGCTGTGCATCCTGCACCATGCAAGTGCCGGATATGGTGGAGCACATTATTTTTGCCTGCCTGAAGTATGAAAGAGCAAGAGTAAAGATGTTGCGGATTTTTGACCAACATCAGCTGAGATCTTCATTAGCTAAAATGATAAAGCTTTCCCTGAATAACAGAGACTCAGATTTAACTCGGGCTGTTGCCGCTTTTGGGAATGTAGTAATGAATGATCGTTGGGGTGGTTGCTTGGTTAGAAGGGCGGAGGAGGAGGTGCTGGGCGTTTGATGTAATGGGATTGCCTAGTATCTTCCCTTTTTTATAGATGGTCAATTAGAGAGCAGCTGGAGTTATGGAAGTACTGCAAATTGTTTCATAAGGACTTTGAGAGTTGGTGATATAAATGTTATTTTAACTTCGGTAAATTTTATTTATTTTTTATTTTTTATTTTATGTTGTGTGGTTATTGTTTTGTTGCTATTGCCAATAACTTTTTAAGTTAAGGCAATTATTTATTTAATAAACTTGAAACTTGAACTTGAAACTAGCCACAAGAAGACACTACTGGGAAGGTTTTCTTTCTCAACATCTGAAGGGGCTTCGAGGCCATGATCCTGGGGTCATGGTTTTCCTGCCCCTCCCTTGCCAAGCGGATGAAATTTGGTTGCTCCCCAAGAGGGATAAGGGTGTGCACCAGGCCCCCGTGTCATTTTCATTTCCCGTTTTTGTTTTCATTATTTAAAAATGTCATTTTCGTTATCATTGTTAACGATAATGACATTTTCGTTGTCATTATCGGTACCGGTAATGGTATTGTTATTGGTATTGATACCGTTTCACACTAAGGTTTTATTTTTGGTATCGTTATTGGTATTGATTCCCATGCGCAACTAATATCTATCTAAATCTAAGGGAGACAAGGGAAGGGAAAAGGAAAACTCTATTATCTAATCAATTATCTATATAACTATTCTAATCTAATCTATATGTCTATAATATATATCTATACCTAATCTATATAAATATTCTAATATCTATCTATCTCTCTGTGTCCATATATATATATGTGTGTGTGTGTGCGTATGTCTATAATATATATCCATATCTAATCTATACTACCTATCTATATATAATGTACAGGGGGGAGAAGGTCAGGGAAAGGGAGACGGTAAAATGTAGGGTATGAGGAAGGAAAGGTATTGGTAATACAATGAGGGCTAGGGAGAATTTTTTGTGTGCAAGTACCACAGTTCTGTAAACACAACCTGACAAGCAGAGCTCTCACAGAACAGAGAGAAAACGCCTGGCCCTCCCATTATAAAGGGTTGCAGTGCCCTCTCACAGAGCCCCCCTGATTGCTGGTTGTGAGAGGCAGCAGGCATTGAGCAATCACAAAGTGCCATGAGAGTGCTGGGGCCTGCTTGCGCTGCTGATTGGCCAGTGATACAGCCATCAAATATTACTGAGCTGCTCTCCCCTCCAAGCACAGGCACAGTTCAAGAGTTCAACCCTGTTTAGGGTTCCAAGATGTCTGCTCCCTCCTCCCTTCTCCACATTTTCCCTCCAAAATCCAACTGCCACAGCACTAAGAATAACGATAACGACATTGTCATTGTCATTACTGTTATTTTCGTTATCTTTATTGTAATAACAAAAATGGCATGCACACCCCTATGATGAATGGAAGGGAGTAGCGCAGAGCAAAAAAGTTTGAGAATCACTACACTACTGTAAAAATTAATGTTAGTCTCTCTAGTCTTTCCACCTGCTTTTGACGCTTATGGGCAGAGCAATATAAAACCTATTAACAAGCTATGCACACCATCCTGGTGCCAACATCATATGGCTCTAGGCCCGCATTCAGTGCCGGAGGTAGAAGTTTAAAGCAGAGTCACTAATGCTCTCATCCTTTGTGGGCCGAGTCAACTTAGTTAGCACCTTGAAATTGCAAGAGTGAAGGGTTGGTTAATGTTTTTTAATTAATTTTAATAACATACAGGTTTTTTGAATGGTAGCTTGGTCTCATTGAATCCCAGCCCCTCTCATCACTCCAGGCCTTCTGCCAGCTTCCCCATTACAAATCAAATCCCATTCCACTGCTGGATAATGAAAAGGACTTTAAAAGAAAGGACAGGGGGTAAAAAAAGACCATCAAATACCTTCAATGGAACACCTGGGAGCATATTATGATGTGGCATATGGATAAAATAATAGTTCAATGCTTGCTGTTCAATGTGGAAGCAATTTCTAAGTGAGGGAGTGCCTTGATTTTGAGGGACAAAGCTACGGATAAAACTGATGTGCAGGCAGCACAGTGGCTCCCCGGACTGGCCCATGGTGGGAAACTGTGGTCACCCTTCCTTGGGTCAGGGAGGGGCACTGAACTAATGTGCCTGTTGCTGGAAAACCATCCCACTGCCCACCCTACTGTAGGGTAGGGTAGGGAGCTTAACAAACATGCAGGTGCTTGGCCCCACCCCATTCCCATTCCCATTGCCCAGCCCCTGCCATGATGGACAGCAACGGCAATCAGCCATGGTGCTGGGCCATGGTGGCCCCTGCCCTGAGGCGGGAATGGTAGAGCTGAACAAACGTGCTAGCCCGTGTTGGCCCATGTGGGCAGCCCTTGGCCTGGACTGCATCTTTGGAGATTTTGGGGGAACATGTGATGGTGCATGAACACACATGCCGGTGGGTCCCAGGCCAAAGCAGACCACAGCAGGCCACTGTCATGTCTGTTCTTAGCAGGGCTTCCTATCTCCCTGGCACCAGATAATGGGGATGAAAAGCTGAATTAAAAAAAAAAACTCCGCTCAATTTGCCCAGCATGCGGAGCTCTTCTGAAAACCATTGTTACAGAATTTGACCCTGACTATGATGCCTACAATGGGAGGTGGAATTTTTAAAAACAACTCTAGCCCTGAAGTCCTGATCCAATGCTCACTGAAGTCAACAAAAAGATTGTCATGCACATCAACAATACTTGCATCAGATTGCGAACCTAGGTCTGCACAGCTGCTGGGCAAAGTCTCGAACATTGGTGCATACCCTCATGCTGGTCCGCTTCAGGAATTGCATGCTGACATTGGTGTCATTGCTCTAGATCTCTGGTAAGAACAATCAGATAGTTACTGACCTTACTGCTGCTATTGTCATATCTTGGTTTGCTACCTTGTTCCTTCCTGCCATGTCTCCATGCCCAGCCCTTCTGCCTCATCTCCCTGTCTCCATCCTAACCTGCTATCCTGCCCTGCCATGTCTCCACACCTGCTGCCTCACTTCTATTCTTCTCCCTAGTTTCTCTACTCTGGACTGTCTTCTACCTGTACTACCATGGCACACTTCTGGCACACAACTCTTGTTTTGCTCTAGAGCTGAAATAAGTAATCACTACTATACAGTATCCACACAGATATCATGGTATCAGTGGTATCTAATCTGATACGATTGGTATCTAGTTTAGTATCTGGTGCTTATCAAGTTAACCAGATTGCCATTTACCAAATTACCATTTATTAAATATTGTTTACTGTGCTACCATTTGCCATATTGCTGTGGTAATTTCTTTTTTCTTTTTTTACTCCCTCTCTTTGTCTGGACTGGTCTAGTTATGTGGGAATATAAGCAGTAACTTATTAAATGTTCATTCAGTAAATGGTAATATCTAGTATTCTAGTTTGGCAGTTAACCTCCAGTTACCGGATTATAAAATAATGAACAATCACCAAGCTATCCAGAATATCGGATATTAACCACAGATAAAAATGCTAGCCCCTTACATCTCTCTTAGACAGGCCCCATGCTTGTGACCCAGTGATTTGCTTGACCCCACTGCAGTGCAGAGGCCTAACAGGACAAACAGAAGTCTCCATGAGGGAGACCACCTCCCCTGGGCTTTCACTTGAAAGGGGTGGGGTCACATAAGCAAATGTGGGGCAGAGGGTCTGTCATGCCTCGGGCTAAAATGAGAATTGAAAAAATTTGCACGAAAAATTCTTGCAAGTTCTAACACTGGGAGTTGCAAGATCTTACCAAAATCTTGGTCTGAGTGCAAACTGTCAGCCCTTGTTTTAATCCTGGTAGTCATCTCCTTTGCCTGCACCCTGCTACCCCACTTTTCCTCCTGGATCCAGAAGCCAACCTGGCTCCCCATTTCTCTTGGGCCAACTCCTCTACCTCCCTGCCTGGTAGTGCCCTTCATTACTTCCCAGTCAAGTGGGTCCCTTGTCCATTGGGTTGGGGTTCCAGCCTCCACCCTCCCTTAAGGCCGGCCTTTCCCACTTTCTCTTTTCGATACCCTTGACCTTCTAACCAGACTGTGTCCTTTCCTCAGGACCCAGGGGTCTCTCTCTATAACTGTTCATAGGGTCTCCACCCCTTACGTTTAGCTCAAAATCAGGGCTCCCTGGTTCTGAAAGCAAGACCACCCATCCTTCCAGTCATCCTACTCTGGGTCCCTTAAAGCATCAAGTTCCCTTTACATTACCCTTCCCCAGAGCCTTTGCAGATGTATCTTATCCCAGAGTTTTATTGGACTGGAAATTCCAGCACTCCTTCAGGGTCCCTGCCATTTACACAGTTCTCAATAGTATTTCTGATCACTGACACTTTCTCTCAGTGCCTGAGCCTCCTTCTAGTCTCTTCCCTCACCCGAGTGCCAAGCACTCTTGCCCCTTGGCATTCAACAAGCCCCCTCGAGCCAGTGATCTAACTCCCTTCACCACTGGTTACACCCTCGTAATTGATCCCAGAGGGCTCATGCTAATATACTCATGTTCTCATGGAGGCTTTGTGCCGAGTATAAATAGTGTCTCCATTGGGTGTTTCCATTCCCAGCCCTTCTGTGCCTCTCCATGTTCCCAATTTGTCCAACTCTCAAATCAGTCTACTGTGTCCTGAAGGAGCCCTGGGACCACCCCACCAGGTTCCCTAGCCTTCTTGGGTGGAGTAGGTGCAAAGCAGGGGGTCTCATTGCAACTCTCTGGTCTGAAACATGAGCTACAGGCTCGCCCAGGGGATTCGGACCCATAATGGGGTCCATCAGGTTTCCCACATTCTCCACCATGTTATAACAGGGAGTTTACCTGCCCCCTGGGTTTCCCCCTTTCACCCAGGAAGTCCCCTTGTTGTTCCTCTGGTATGTCCTGTTCCCTCCCAGTGCTCCCTCACAGCTCACCTACTTGGCTCCACAGTGTTTCACTCTCACTCTTGGCTGACTCTTGGGTTTCCCTTGTCCAGTCCTGGATTGGTCGCAAGAGTCTTCATCCAAGACTCCACTATCTCATATCCTCCCTCTTTGGGGAAAAATCTCACTTGCTCCAGCCCCAGCTCCAGCCTTTCCTCAGGTGAACCCTTTTTTCATTGCATTGATGGGGACAGGCTAGGGCTGTCTAGGCGAGCCTCCTGCTTCTGAGCTAATCGACAATTGTTGCCATCCTCTATGCTTGTCCACCTCCTGGGTCCAGTTTTGTCAGCTCCTCCACCTGTGGAGTTCTAAGCCCTCCAATCATCCCGCAGCCTAGCATTGGCCTTCCTGGCTACATCTTATGTTAATTTCAGCTGTCAATAACCTAGTAGCATACCTCTTTACTCCCAACACCTATTCCCTTAAAGGGGCAGAGGTGGCAACTCCTAAGGCACCCTGCAACAGGCCTTCCTGGAAACGGGACCTGATTAGAGGGTTGTACACAGCTGGGAAGAGACTTCCCTGCTACCCTCCTCACTAAGATAATTTACTGTTGTGTCCCATCTAAGCTCTGCAGAGTACAGGGATGGGCGAATAGAGCCGAGTTTGGAAATTTGATTCAGTTTGGTTCGGTCTGTTCGAAAATTGAGTTCAGTTCGGAAGTTCGGTTCAGTCGACCGAACTATTCGAGTTCAGTCCGAACTCCGAACTTCCGAACAAAGTTCGGAAATTCAAAGCCCATTGAACTAAATGGAATATTATATTTTAGGAATGGGCAAACAGAGCCGAGTTCATAAATTCGGTTTGATCCGGTTCGAAAACTGAGTTTGGTTCGGAAGTTCCATTCGGTCAACCGAACTGGTCAAGTTCGGTCTGAACTCCGAACTTCCGAACCGCGTTTGCCCATCCCTAGCAGAGTACAGTGCGGCTGGGGATACAGAGATCAAGATCAGCTCTCTACATAATGCGGAGGAAGGCAGGAAGCAGTGAGTAGCCACCGGACCAGAGACCAGCATCCCTGCAGTAAGTACTGTTTTAGTTTTCTCAATATTTTCTCATTTTTTCATTAAGAATCCAGCCTGTTTCTTGGTTCATTCTCTTTTCCCAGATTGAACTGAGAAATGTGATTCTTGTTGAAAAACAAGAAAATGCTGAGAATGAGTTTCAGCCCCAGTCATGCCCCTTTCTAGCATAACTCTGCCCCTCACAGATTATCATGGTATTGTGGCACTCTATCGGGGCATGGAAAAGGAGTGGGAAAGTCCCTATAGCCTATAGTGACATTTCTGACATGGCCACTCCCCAAAGCCCCGATTTCTCTGGGTTACCTTGGACACCTCTGTCTGAACCAGAGAAAATGGGGGCTTTCTTCAGAGCCCAGGGATTCTGGGTTATACCTGGCAGCCCTAGAGACATTATGGGTATTTTTAAATGGAGAGGGAGCCCATTAGAGCCCAGAGTTTCTCTGGGGTCCATCCCTCATGGCCACCTGTTCCCAGTTCTGTCTGGGTCTGCAACAGATGAATTGTCTGTGTTTGGGGTGTGCAGAAAAAAAATAGTATTAGCTTTTATTTTAGTATTAGTTATTAAAATTCCATTAGTATTAGGGTATTTTCAGATGTGACGAGATCACAGTGAACCACAGTGAATACCCACCTGTGGTCACTGTGCCCTGCACATCTGTTAGGCGGCCGCCAGATGTTCGCCACACTGAATACCCACATGAGGTCAATTTCAACCACGCTTCCTGGGCTCACAGTGGGAAAATCCTCAGAAGCATGGTGAAAGTGATTCCAGGCGGGCATCAATAAAAAGTAACGTCTGGTTGGCTATCACGGCCCGGAATCCCCGGTGGGATTCCGGCCCATGGTGAACTCGGCCAGATGCTGCGGCGGCATTGGTCTCGCCACCCACCTGTCTCCCCAGAGGGCAGGCGATGAGGCAGCGTGGAGGGGGCGGGGCCGTGCAGCCGCATGTTGCGCCGCACGGCCCCGCCCTCTCCCTGATTCCCCATCAGAATCCCTGGCACGTCTGTTTACTGTGCCTGGGTGATCCCGGCGGGGAATCTCTGGGTTGTTTTCGGGACGGGGCGAAGCTGCCCCATCACGTCTGAAAACACCCTTAGTTATTATTCTATTAGTATTAGTTATTATTTTAGTTATTCCCATCCCATTGGTTTCAGTTGGAAATGGGTTTCCAGTTGCAACGTCTTCATTGGTCATCCAATTTTCATTAGATTTGAACAAATTGTACCCATTATGCAGGGGATCATTCCTACCAAATTTCAGAAAGATTTGATAAAGGGTTTCAATTTTATAAGCATGTTTTAGTTAGTGCACTCAGTGCACAACACAGTGCTAACACACTTCAAAAAAACAGCACAGAACAATGACAATATTACACAGGCAGACAAACAAGGTTTACAGACAAAGACAATGAACAGTGGGAATAATGGGAATGAAGGGGTAGGACACGGAGAGACCTGTTTTTATAATTGTCAATTTGTCTAAGTGAGGCTGAGAGAAAAAACAGCAAGCGTTTTGACTGAGACCGGACTAACACTGACAAAGTTCCTCAGCTTGGCAGAAGGTTAAGAACACTCACCATGCCTCCCCCCAAAGCCATCCTGAGTTTCTCCTATTGGTACAGAAAGATTACACAGCATGTCCAAAGAATGACCTTTCAAAGAGCTTCTCCTGTGTTAGAGTGTATGCAATTAGACAGAGAAGAAGTCACTCATGGTTCCCTCTCCCTTCTGACCCCCTTCTGAACTCTTGTTTACAGCAAGTCACAGACAGGCTGGAGCCATGGCGTGTGCTATATGCCTGCAAGCAGAGCTAATAACTAGGGCTACCATTTTTTCACTGGGGTCATGAATTTCGTGATTTTTTTGCACCCGCTGTGACTTTTACTATTTCCCTGTGACTCCCATGAATTTTCCCAATTGTACCTGAGGAAGAGGAGAAAAGTGCACCTAGAAGAACCTCCGAGGAGAGTTGCGGCACTTTGCTGGAAACCTGTAGCTGCCAAAAGTTGCATGCTTGGCACCTCCCAGTAAATCCCCGGCATCTCTCTTGAGCTCCAAACTCCTTCTCTTACAGAGGACAGAGCTTTGGGCATGGGGACAGGGCAGCATGGCATGGTGTCGGGCTTGGAGGCGGAGGGGAGTGTTGGCAGCACTTCAAAAGGCAGTCAGTAGGAGATGACAGCATTTCCTCTGCCTCTTCTCATGCCTTTCTTTTTATCAGGGGAATTTTCCTTGCTTGTGCTAGGAGTCTTGCCTTTGCTAGCTGTCTTGTCTTTGCTTGTTGCTGGGGTGGAGGGTTACCTTTCATTTTCCCAGTAGCTTACAAATAATTTTCTGGTGCTCACAATCTAAAAGGGGGGTGTTACAATCTAAAAGGGTGTGTGTGTTAACCCTCAGTTTCCCTGGGACTTACTAATGGGGGGTTTACAATCTCAGGGTGCTTACCCTTGATTTCTGGGGCTTGCAATCTAATGGGGGGTTACATTCTAAGGGGGGGTTACCCTTGATTTTCTGGGGCTTACAATCTAAGGAGGGGCTTGCAATCTAAGGGAGGGATTACAAACTAAAGGTATGTGTGTGTTATACTCCCTTTAGATTTTTATATGCATGACGTTTCCGTGACTTTTTATCATTTCTGCCATGGCCAAATTATGATTTTTTTGAAAAAATATCATGACAGACTCTTAGCCCTACTAATAACTAATACTAAAATTTATCCCTAGTTGGTGTCCCCGGGGCCCTTTCTGCCCATGCAGTGCCCCCCCCCTCCACACATCATAGATTTGGGGGCACTCACCCAATGCTCTAGGCTGGCAACTGAAACTTCATAGTGCTGAATGGGGCAATGAATGGCTTGGTGTGGAGCTACGCGTGCGTCCACCCAACAAATGGACAGCAGTTCCATGTTCAGCTCTTGTTCCCAGTTTGGAATGGTGGGCCCACTCCATGCAGCATACTCTGGAATCTTCCTGAGTGCTGCTGGCAAGGCTGCCCCAAAGCAGTCTTAGTCTACTTTGGTGGACATCTGGTGGGTGCCTTTTATATGGACTGGTCAACCCAAGTGTGACAGGCATCCCCAGAGCTGCCATCCTTCTGTGTACATCCTCTGTGAATATCCACACTGAACTAAAACAATAGTTGCCAATCTCTGCAGAGAGTAGGGTTCTTAGGGATCTGAAAGTTACAGTATACAGTGAAAAGATCCCAATAGTCCCATAAATACACCACGGCAGTGCGCAAAGGCTTTGGAGGTGAAGGTTCTAGTCCTACCCTAACTAGCTGAACACTCCCAGAACACACCCTTCCTCCTCTGTACATATCCAAGTGGCAGCAGGCAAAAGACTTCATGGCCAGTGCCATGAGAGAAGGTGAAACTAAGAATGTTTTTGAATATGGGACTGGGGCCATTTGGTATCTCCTAACCATTTGAGGTATGTGCATAATTCATAGATCGTAGATTGTATATATCTTATTCATGAAAATTTAAACAGACTGGTTATTACTATTGACCATTAAAAAGCAATTTTTCCCCATGTGCGATAAGAAGTATTGACATTCTCACATCCTTGAAAAAAAAAGATATTTGATGCCCCAAAGTCTTCAGATTTTCACAGCCCCAGGTGCTGAGAGATGCCAGCTGTGTCACTGAGCACTGACTGAAACACTGCTGCTGGATTTTAAAAAAAGGTCTGGACGATTTTATGACCATTAATAACATTTGTAGCTATGCATGATAAAACAGAGGCAATCAAATCTCATGCTTCAGGACATAGACTGATTGCCAAGGAAGTCGAAAAGGAATTCCACAGACAGTAGTGAGGCACAATTAGCTAGAGCCAAATCCTTCCTCTGTATAACTCTGCTGGAATTATTTACACCCACGGTGAATCTGGTCCATTGTAGCTTTGCTAATTTTCTTGGCTTCATCTGAAAAATAAACTACTGAGATTACTGATGAAGATGGGACGGCCTAGTTAAGCTATAGTGAAATCCTGTGTACCAAGCACAATACTACACTGTGACACAGCTCAGTTCAGTAGAATCATACTTTATTGACAGGATAAACTATAGGGTTAGTCTACAAGGAAAGGACAGAATCTTTATTTTCCAGTCAGAGGCAGGTGCAAGCACTCTAGGAAGAGGTTCACATGCTTTGTTTGGGGCTGGATCCTCTGTGTCCCTTTGCCATTGTTGCCCCTTTCTGATCTGGTGGCAGATTCTTCATATTGGAATCCCATCTCTGTTATCCTTCCTCCCAGATGTCCTCCCTTTATCCCTTTTTGCTGGAATGTCTGCTATCTTAGTTGATCATCATCTGAAAAATTTGTGTTCTCTTGCCTCAGTGGGTGTTTTCAGATGGATGCAGAGGCAGCCTGCCTGGAGCTGCTCCAGGGGTACACCCACGCCTCCACTGTGTCCAGCCCTGCCTGAGTCAGGTTCAGATGGACCCATTGTGTTCCACAGCCTGCGGTCCAGCTGTGCAGTAAACCCCATCCCCACATCATAGAGTTGCAGGTGACTGCCTAATGCTCAAGGCTGGTGCTCAGAGCTCTATGGTGTTGCTGGAGCAATGGCGAGCTGAAAGTGGAGCAGCAGCGGGTTCATGCATCAAACTGACAGCTGCTCCACTTCAGTATGGTGCACCAAGTTTGGCTGGCCTGCTCTGCTGCTGGAGCTCCAGAATGTTCCAGAGTGCTGCTGATGGGGCTGCCCTGAAGCAGGCACAGACTACTCTGCTTCAGCATGTGACAGGGCACCTTTTGATGAATCGGCCACCCTGGGGATGACACAGCCAGAAACAGGCAGAACCGTGGCAGCCAGTGTCTGTCTGAAAACACCCTTCGTGTTTAGGACACTGAAGTAGAAAGTATCTGTACTTTCCTTATATATTCCTCTGGACTATGACCATTTAAGTTAGGCAAAACCGGGAGGGGAGCATCCCATGGGCAATGTCATGAGTCTCACTGGAAGGAACAGTTAATAGAAGACTCACATTTTCCTCCTCTCTACAACTTGTAAGAAAAGTAAAATCATGTCCAATGGGCCTCCGAACTTCCACTGGCACTGAAGTGCAAGACTGAGCCAACACCCTGTTGAGGTTTAAAGAAGGAGTGGTGATGGTCACATGCTAATACAGACATATTTTGAATGATCTTTCTGAACTGTTGCATCTGTCTGTGAGTGATGTTTGAAAGAAAGGAGTGAAACTGCATGTCTGTAGTGTGTTCTGATTCCTGCCTGAGAAATTTCTGCCTGCAAGAGTCTAGCAAGCACATGGAACTGCATATTTACATATAAGGAATAAGATGAGTTGATGTTTATGTAGTTAGTGCCCTGTAGGTGAGCAGGCATGAAATGCTGGCAGGAGAGGGCAGGCAATCCAGTGCTTGGATGGAGACAACTTTTTGAAAAAGGAAGTCAGATAAGGCGATTGGAAAAGGGAATAGAGAAAAGCTTGATTGAGGAGTCTCTTATCCAGGAAGTCTTTAAGAAGCTATACTGCCAAAGAACTGTACTTGAAAACAGAGCAGGGGAGGCTTCAGGGGACCCAGGAGATGAATGGTCAAAGAGCTGAGCAACAGAAATCTCAGAAAGCCGTTGTGGGAAGCTGAGCTGAGATATGTAGCAGCTGAGACCTCTGGAGGCAAGGCACTTACTTCAATTTGTTTAAATATGCTCCATAAACTTTAATCTGCCTTATGCGGGTCTTGTTGCAGAAGTGGTTAATAATACTGGCACAAAATAGCAAGCTAAATATGTAAGGTGGCCTTAAATGATGGCCCCCAAAATAAAGCAGAGTATGTAGCTTTGTGTGACTTCTTGTTTTTGTACGTTGCAAAACTGTTTCCTGTATACATTCCTGTTCATGGTGTTCCCAACAGGTTTACTGACCCACTCTTTTTAGAAACCATCATCCTGGACCTTTGCTCTGATTCCATGTGGAGTCAGTGTCATGGTCCTGTATGATTACCAGGAATGGGCATTTGAACTGAATTACAGATCTGGATACATTCCTGTAATTCCTGGATTAGTTACAGATTCAGAACTCATTCCAAATTCGGACGCCTGACTCAAAGTCCCCCAGGTTTCCCGGGTGACACCGATGAGGAGGGCATTCTTGGTGGCTGCTCCTAGGCTGTGGAATTCCCTCCCAACAGAGGCCCCCCTGGCCCCAGATTGCCCCTCTTTCCAGAGATAGTGAAAGATCTGGCTGTTCTGCCAGACTTTGGCGAGGGAGACGGGTAGGGTGGGAGGGTTGAGGGATTTGGTTCTGCTCTTTTAAAGAATGTTTATAAAGTTTATTTATTGGGTTTTAATTATTGAATTGTTTTTATATTGTTGAATTGTTGGTTGTGAGCCACCCCAAGCTGCCATCTTAGCAGGAAGGAGCAGGTTTAAAGTGTTTTAAAATAAATAAATATATAAAACAAATTGAAGTCAATGGGAACTTTGCCAATTGAATTCAATAGGAAACTGATCCTTGCTCCCATTCGTACTCCCTCCTTGGACAGTGGATCTGACCTCACCCACTCCCACCCCCATCCCCAGTTCCTGGAGACCTGGAATGTAGTCACCTGCCTCGGGAGCTTGATTGAAGCTCCACTTGCCCTCCACTGCTGTGGGGGGCCCTTTGGCAGGCTACTTCACCACAACGAGCTCCCCAATCTGGAGTGTGCATGTGCAAATTGGGCACTGGGGCTGTTTCCCACACACGCAGACATTCTGTGCATGCACAGCAGCCACTTTTTGCATGCACAGACTGGCTGCCACTTTCAAAAATGGCAGTGATACTACCACTGCCATTTTGGAGAAGGACTACGTATGCACAAAATGGCCCCGTGGCCATTTTGCACACACGCTATCTAGTGCCAGGAACGTGGCAGCACACTGTGGTGAGGGATTCTGCCAGGAGGCCCCCCACAGCAGTGGAGGGCCAGGAGAGCGTTAATTAAGTCCCACCTCAAGTTGGTAAGTATACTCCAGGGCCCCTGGGGGCATGGGAAAATCCAGATCCTGGATCCAGATTCAGGACTTAATTTGGATTGATCTGTAACGCCAATCAATCCGAATCCAGAATGTCCATCCCGAATGATTACGGCTTTTGCCTTTCCACCCTGGCAAATATAGATCCTGTTTGTTTCTTGGCCAGGGAGCAGAAAGTGTTTTAAGATGCTTTCCATTGCGTTGGCAGCATTTAGAGTTCTTTAACATGGCAGTAATGTTTGTCTCCTGCTGTGAGGAGTCTTCTTTGTTGTTATATCTTGAAGGCTTTCTTTTGATGAAAGGAGAGGCATTTAAAATGAGTCAGGAAGTTCTGTTGCCAAAGCTGAAACATGCATACCTGTCTGAAGGATGAAGGGGATTGGGATGTATTTTTCTGGTTCTCTCCATATGTTTTGCTGGTTTTCAAGTAGAAGAATGGTATGGGAAGTTGGAGAAATCTTGAGACACTAAAATGAGAGATATGTCAACGGAACAGATGTAAACTAGAAGAATGGACGTGAAGTTGAAATAATAACCACTTAAGCAAGAGAAAGAGATGGGTTATCTAAAATAGCAAGAGGGAGAGGGTTCCAGTCTCACGAGTTACAACAAGAAAGTAAAGCTGGGTCAAAGTTTTGTTCTAAATCAAAATTTTGATAAAGATTGAGATTTTAAATTCAAAACTTTGAATTTGCAATTTTGTGGTGCATATTTAAACTGTATAAAAGCACCTGCCTCACATTCTCTTCAGTTCATACCTGACAGTATCTCCCATGTCAATCATTGCCTTCTGCTCTTATGATTTTCCTCATCAACGATCTCCTTCGCAGTTGCGTACCTCACTCCCCTCGCCTCTGGTGACTTGCGGCAGCTAAAAACAAAATATAAACAAATATATAATATATAAATACAATATAAAAACAAACCATCAATTCAAACTAAAATTGTTATGTGCTCCCTGTGGTCCACCCCCATCAGAAGGTGGGCCATCACATTTTGCACCAGCTGAAGCCTCTGGACCATACCCAAGGGCAGCCCCATGTAGAACGCGTTGCAATAGTCCAACCTCAAAGTGATGAATGCATGGATGATGGTAGCAAGGTCAGAGTCCAAGATATAAGGCAGAAGCTGACATACTAATTGTAACTGATGAAAAGCACTCCCTGCCACAGTGTCACCTGGACAATCAGGTGAAGCTGCGAATTGAGGAGCACACCCAGACTCTGAACTTGGGACACCAAAGGAGGGTGGACCCCATCAGTGATGGGAGAATCCATCACTCCGAGGTCCCCCAAATCCTTGCCCAGTGGCATCACCTCCATCTTGTCAGGATTCAGCTTCAGGTGGCTTGCCCTAATCCAGTTTCACACAGTTGCCAAACACCAGGACAGCAAAGAGACCGCCGGGTCTTATTCCGGCATGACACTAAGCTCTTGGCATGACACTAAGGAGAGGCAGAGCATTGTTCATGAGAATCCTCTGTGAAAGGAAATGGAGCTTGATTGTGATGCAGGAAAGAAAATGCTCTCTTAGTAGATCGATGGAAGGGGTGGCTTTATTGGACATTGTAGGAGAGGAAAAAAGAACAAGTTTATTTAAGAGATAGGGTCACCCAAGCTCGCTTCCTCGATGGGGCCTAGGCCTCAGTTCTCCCTGAATTACACAACAAACTCACACTCTAATTTTCAGTCCAATCCCTGTATCCAATTCCATGGGTGTTTTCAGATGTTATGTGGCCCGGATTCACCACAGTGAATCCCCAGCTGTGGTGAACCAAACAACCACCCTCCATGGTCAAGGAGAGCTCTGAACAGACGTGACAGGAGCGGGACCATGGCAGGGAATCGGGCTGCCAGACCACAGCCCGGAGCAGTGCAACAGACGTGACGCCGATTCCCGGCCATGGTCAAAACACCCAGAAGGCACCGGGGAGGGGCGAGATGCAGACATGGCCAGCTGAGGGCAAACAAAGCTAAAAGCGCCAAAAGGGAACGCCCACACACAGGAAACGAGAAGGGAGGGGGAAGAGGGAGAAGAGCCACCGAGGTACCACACACAACAGGCACAGAGACATCGAGGGCACAGTGGAATACACAGCACAAACACACACCTGGGCGCACACACACCCACATGGGAAAGGAAGGGGAGGGGGGACACAGCGGGACAGACAACACACATGGCACAATGGGCACAGGGGGGAAGAGGGGGCAGCGGGACAGGGAAGGTGGGGGGAACAGGCCAAGGGCAGGATCGGGCACAGGGAACGGCAGTCAGACCCCCAACAACAGCACAGCCCGCACGGGCACCCCCACAGCTACACAGTCAGTCCCGGAATGGGGGGAACCTGAAAGGTCAGAGTACAGGCACAGGGGGAGGTCACACGGAACAGGGAGTGGCCTGGGCACAGTCCAGGAGGCACACATGGACCCCGAGCACCGGTGGGGTGCGATGGAAGGGAGGCAGGAGAGCTGGAGCTATGCAGCTGGTCCAAAGGCACAAACACCCCCTCCAGAACCCTGAGGTCACACAAGCACCCAAGGGGGGGGGACCTGGGGTGCTGGAGGGAGTGCACGCAGATTAGTACAGTCATCAGCATCCAGGGGAGCTGGGGGCTGGTTCAGAGAGCATGACATGGACACTGGAGATGGCAGTCACGGAGGGGAACACTGGTTGCAGAGGCAGACGGGGGGGGGGCAGTGGGACACTGGAGCCACAGGCAGTGGCAGCAGTACCCTGGGAAGCTGGCAGCACAGCAGCATGGGTGGGACATTAAGGAGGAAGCAGGCAACAGACCACAGCAGCTGGGCGGAGGTGGGAGTTCACAACAGGGCCAGCAACCAGGTCCCGGAAGGCACAGGGGGACTCACAGCCAGCGGCTGGGGACCACTAAGGGGCCAGGGGCTGGGTGGCCTGCCAGGTGAATGAAGTGCGGCCAATGGTGCATGCCCCGGCGGTGCCCCAGCATGGACATGTGGTGGGCGACCAGGTAGTATGCTTTGAATGGATCCTGCATGGAGAACCCCAACTGCACATCGGAACAGGACCACACACCTGACAGCACCGCCAGCTCCGCCACAGAGGGCTCTGACAAGCAGGAGTCAGCAGCGGGGGGCCACGGGAGGTGACCCAGCTCCAACAGCTGGTGATACACCACCTCACGAGAGCGCTGGTAGCCATGGGCTCCATGAACACAGCCAAAGTAGGACACAACCAGGGCAGGGCCCCCCTCCACCAGGCAGACGTTGTAGGCATCCAGGCTGCACACAGAGAGAGCAGACACGGTCTCCACCACAGACCACCCCACATGCGAGCACCTCATCTCCAGAATGCGCCCATTGGGAAAGGGAAGCAGCCCCAGCATCTTAGTATGCAGCCGACAGTCGCAGGGGCTAGCCTCATAGCCAAAGTAACGAAGGCTAGAGCTCAGGCTCACATAGGCACCTGACAGGCTGTCCGGGCAGCTCAGGAGCAATTGCATGGCTGGGGTATGCCACAGGTGGAACAGGGCCATAGTCTCGAGGAAGGTCCACGTATGGTGGGACTCATGGGAGCTGGGAGTCAGGAACCCGGTGAAAGTGCAGCCAGTCATGGTCCAGCAAGCCAGGAACACTGACACCACGGACAGGGGGGCCCACATTTCCCGGAGGGGCGGAAGGGGACTCGAGGGAGCCCCAAGGCCAAGCGATAAGGCCACGGGCCACAACAAGACATGGCAACAGGGTGAGGCGTGGGCCGCGGACCCTGCACAACTGCAGGAACTGAGCACACAGACAGGACATTCGACACACTAATTAGGCCGGCAATGACACAATGTTGCCAGCACAGAGTGGTGGGAGGTGATGACAGAAGGAGTGCAACTGCTGACAGCACGCCCGAGTGCGAGCTGGTCCATGCGCAAGGCCCCATGCAGGGATAGCAGTGCGCCCAATTGGACGCCCCCGGCGCACCCGCCCACCCACCCTGCTGGAGGCAGCCGGGCCAGCCAGGAGGGGCCTGCCCCAGGGCTACACCGGTGCCCCCGCCCGGTCGCTGAGTTGCGACCCGGGGGCAGGACACCACGTATCCCAGGCTATAACGGTGCGGCTGCACCCCACCCAGGGCAGAAGGCACCATGCAGCAAGATAGGTTGGGCGCCTGTTCCACAGAGCATGTAGACATTATTGCAATACAGCCTATCCAATATCCACTTTAGCACCAGAAGGACTTCCCTGCATTTAGACATCTCTCCTTGTCTTTCTCTAGTTCAGAAGTACCTGTTGCCACCATAGCTCTTCCAGAAGTTAGGACGTTTTTACATGGCTGGGTGTGTGGGTGGGTATGCGGGGGTGGGGGGCATCTGTGTAAATGCCATGGTGGGAGGAAGGGTGTGCGCTCATGGAAACACCAGAGCCAGTGGGTAGGGCTGCATGTGTGCTCCCGCGCAACACCCACCTCCACCTATCTCTACCCATTACCCACTCAAGGAGCCATCCAGCAAACCAAAGAAGCCTCAGTGGATGGAGATGGGTGTGCGCCCGTGGGAACGGGTGCACACCCACCTCCACCCACCCATCCACCCACCCATGGGGTCTGTTTAAAAAGGGCCTTAATATCTTTTGGGGATGCAGAGATATTGGTATTAATTGGAGCTGGCTGACCAGGAGATTACTTTTGTTCCCCAAGAAAAATGATGGCAAACAAAGAAATAAAAAATCCTCAGCCACCATGGTCCAGAACAAGTAGTTCTTCTGTAAGGACTTAAGTTTGAGGAGGAGTTCAGTTTAGTAAATAGAAGCCAGCCTAAAGTTGGGATGAAATGAAGTGATCCTGAAAGGTTGTTAGTTTCATTCAACCTTTTGTCTTCCTCCAGCACAGACAGGGAGAATGGTTTTTTTGCAGTGTGATGTTTTCACGGAGTGAATTAGGAGCAGAGGTGAACTGGACACTGCCAATTGATGCAGGTAAAAGACAATTACAAGCAGAAAATGGCATTGCTGATAACATGCTTCTTTCACTAGGGATGCTCAACTTAGCTAATGGCAGGTGGGGAGGGGGGAACAAAGATAGGAAGAGAAACTAAATTTCTGACAGCAGCCGTCTCTTGCTACATCCCTGCTGACTCAACCGTGACGCGGCTCCTTGCAACATGTAAAAACATTTGAGAGGCTCATTTTGAGCCATTTGTTTTTCATTTTCCAACGCTCATTAAAATAATCTCTTCTGATTGACTGTGCAAGTTATCTTTTGCTCTCCTAAGTGGTTCATAAGGCAGCACAGCTAAGAAGAGAAGAATCGCCAGACCCAATACATCAATGTCTCATCTAGTTCTGCTTCACATTTTCCCCAAGAGAAGATCACAGAAGCTTTAGGGGATGAGAGGGTGAGAAACCACCAAAAATGGTTCTCAGTAGGACTGTACTGTAACAGGGTAGCTGTCCCTTGGCCCTTGAGGAATGCTGTTTAGTTTCCCACTCTCACTCTCAGGTTAGGAGATATGGTTTGGAGTAGTGGTGAAACAAATCGGCAGTTCAGTATTTGCAGATATTATTCGCACATCCAATTAATATCCTCATTCAAAACAGATATCCACATATTAGGTTGTTCTGTTTGTTCAGTTTGATTGATTTTCAGTATATTTGGTTTACTGTACTGTGCATGGTGCTAAGTAGAGTAAACCAAACAGGCTATCTAATGCAGATATCCAGAGGGAAAAGTGAAAATATCCAGTCCATTGGGTGCAACTTGAAGCAACCACATTCAGTGGCTAAAATATTCACATTGAATATTCATTTCATTTCCAGTTGGGAGGATGTTTGGAGAAGGTCAGCATTAGAGTAGAAATCAATATTTGCAACAAATGCCAAATGTGATGAAGTCAACGTATTTGTATTTGTGCAAAACAAATTTGGAGGTAAGATATGAATCTGTTTGAATGACTGAAGTGAGAAAAGCATTGAACAACCAAGCCATGAATTACACCACAGCAATGAATGAAGTTACAGTCATTTTCTCAACAACAACAACAAAAAAGTCTCCAAATTGTATTCACAAATTTAAAACTGCAACTTGGTTTCAGTTCTAGACAATAAAGTCTTAGGAGGAGGCCGTTGCTTGGGAACTTCCTGCTTACTTTGATATAAACACTAACCTTTGAGGAAAGGGCTGTAGCCGGGTTGGAATGTGTTCTGGTGCAGAAGATAGACTTGGCCTCCTTTCCAGCACCAAGTGCAGCTTCTAAGGGTGTGCAGCAGGAACCATGTTCATTTTTGTTATTGTTTTAATTTACACACACAGCCCCCTTCATTTTGAGGGAGGTTTTGTAAAGGAAAACATTTGTTTTCATGGTTTGGGGTTTTTTCAATTTATTTTTAGTATAAATAAAAAAAAATTAAAACCACTGTGCATGTGCAAATGGCCAACGGACCATTCCGTGCATGCACAGCCCTTTCCCCAAAAGGTGCCATTTTGGAAAAAGGCAGCCAGTCTACGAATGCGCAAAATGGTCACCTCACATGCTCACTGGCTGCCTTTTCCAAAATGGTGCCAACACTGCTGACATTTTTAAAATTTTTAATTTAAAAAAAAATGAAAACAGACACTTGTTTGTTTTCGTCCATTTTTGTTACCATGGCCTGTCGTTCTTGTATTTTAATTACTAAAACAAATAGGCCAACATTCATTTTAGAAATAAAAAAACAAAAACAAATTGCATATCCCTAGCAGCTGTGTCAGGGGGTAATTTCAGACGTTACATGCTCCCGGGTCAGCACAGTGGATTCCCAACTGTGGCAAGCTGGCTAACCCCCTCCTGTGGCCCAGGAAGTCCCCGAACAGACGTGATGGGAGCAGGACCACGGCAAGGAAACGGATGACCGGACCACTGCCTGGGGCAGCGCAACAGATGTTATGCCAATTCCAGACCATGGTCAAAACACCCAGAAACACCGGAGCGGGGTGGGAGGCAGATATGGCTGACTGAGGGCAAATGAAGCCAAAAGAGCCAAAAGGCAATGCCCACACAAGGGAAATGGGAAGGGAGGGGGAGGAAGTAGAGGACCAGCTGAGGCAGCACACACAACAGGCACAAGCAAGCTGTGGACAAGGCAGAACACAAAACACAAACACATGCCTGGGTGATAACACATCCGAACGGGACAGGACGGAAGGGGGGAGCACACAGGGAGGCCAACACACAAATCACCATGGCCGGGGGGGGGAGGGGGGATCCCCGGGCCAAGGAAGCGGAGAGGACCGGGACGGGAACAGACCAGAATGCGGAGACAGACACCCAGAACCAAATGGACTGCACAGGACACCCAACAGCAACACAGACACCCCAAGTCAGAGGGAGCCCCACAGGGACAGGGCACAGTCACAGGGGGAGGGCAACCAAGCCTGGGAAGGCACCGGAGAAGTTCAAGGTAGGTCCAGGTGGCAGGGATCCCATGCGCTGAGGCAAACGCACGGCCGGGGATGGAGGCAAGATGGAGCCGGTGATCAACACAGGCAGCCCCCCCCCGGAGGATGCAGGGAGACACTGTCCATGGGCCCAAAGTCCTGCACAGTCACAGAGGCACCCAGGGAGCAAAGGGGGGGGAGGTTACAGACACAGGTGAGCGGGCGGCTGTTCAAAGGATGACAACACCACTAGGAGGGCCGGTAGCAGGGTCTGGCATCAGGAACGAGCCAAAGGGGGTGGGCATTGAGGGGAATACCACAGCTAGCAAAGGCAAGGGGTGCCCATGGAGGGGGCACAGTGACACAGGCAAGTGGAACAGAGGCAAGCAGACTGGCCGGAACAGCTGTGATCCCGGAATGGGAAGGAGTGAGTGGCCAGTGCCCCAAGCCAGCAGCGGAGTGCAGGGAGCACACAGTCGGCCAGTCATCCATGGCACCGAAGACACAGGGGGCCTCACAGGCAGCTGCAGGGTGTCAGGAAGGGGCCTGGGATGGGAAGCTCCACCAGATGAACATAGCAGGGCCACTGAAGCATGCCCTGGCAGTAGCCATGCCCCGCCATGTGGTGGGCAACAATGTAGTAGGCCTCAAACAAATCTGCCACGGTGAGCCCCACCTGAACATCAGCTCGTGACCACACAGCAGCCAGCACTGCCAGCTCCAGTCTGCTGTGCTCCGGCAGGGCATAGTCAGCAGCAGGGGGTTATGGCAGGTGCGCAAGCTCCAACAGGTGGTGATATACCACCGCATGCAAGCGCTGGTAGCCACACACCCCGTGGATGCAGCCAAAGAAGGACACAGCCAGGGCATGGCCCCCCTCCACCAGACAGATCGCGAACCTGGCCAGGCTGCACACTGAGAAGCAGAGGCGGCTGGTGGGTTTTGAGGCTGGAGGGGCAGAAAGGTTGACTGGCCTGCCGGTGGCGAAGCCGCCAGCAGGCTGGCGAGTATAGGGGCAGAGCCAGGGCAATGGTAGGTGGCATAAACCAGCAGCAAGGAGTTCCCAGGGTTAACATACAAAACACAGTTTGCATGCACATCAAGCTAAAAATAAATAATTTATAAACCCAAAACACAGGCACTCATCCTTGTAAAGCACCCAAGTCACAGCCTGAGTCCAGTAGTTCATGATACTGAGGAGGACTGACAATGCCATGCATTCTTCATAACCATGCAAGATTATCATTGGCCCCATTTAAAACCACAGATTGAAACCCACCAGTCACCATTTTTACACCAAGGATTGCAACAAAACACAGTTTGCATGTGGTTTCTGTGTGGTTTAAAATAAATAAATTAATAAATTGTGATTCATGAGGCTTTAAAATTCCTCCCCAACACACACACACACACACACACACACACACACAGCAGAGGGCAAGAATACTGCTTCAGAAAGAAGGGACTTGCTGCATGTGTGTTGGAGGAACCCCAATCCCTCCTTCAGAAGTCCCTTCTGAAGCAGTATTCTTGCCCTCTGCTGCGTGTGTGTGTGTGGGCGGGGGGTGGAGGACTTTAAGGCCCATGAATTACTAGACTAACAGTTACATCTCAGAATTTCAAACCTCAATTTTTTCACAACTATCACATTTCCAGCATTCTGAAAACACCTAAAATCACCAGACTAACAGTTACATCTCAGAATTTCAAAACCTCAATTGAATCACGGGGCATTAAATACTAATTCCTCGTCACCCTCTGCTGCATGTGTGTTGGGGGGGGGAGGGGGCGGGGATTAGTATTTAATACTCCACATCATCAAGTGAAAAAAACCCATATTAAAACCAGAAAACCATAAACCAAACCATTCCCACAAGGCTGCAAAGGTATCCACAGATCCCCCAAATGCAGCAGCGAAACAAACACTCCACATCAAGTGAACAAAAACCACATTCCAACTCCCACACCATGTGCCCCC